>QLTV01002279.1:1712171-1729788 GCA_003457575.1 Thermophis baileyi
AAGGTTGTCATCACATTTTCCTTCAATGTTTTTCAAGTGTTGTCCATGCAAAGCTTTGGTTTTCCATCTATTTAATCTGTCATCCAGCTCTTTTTCCTTATATTTTGCCTTTGTTTCTGTTGTTTTTATAATGTTTTCCGTTTTCACATCCTGCAGCAATTTTTCTGTACTTTGTTTCACATAATCATTCCAACTTCTTTTTGCTTCTTCTACAGTTTGATGTATTTGCAATAGCCCTCTGCCTCCTATTCTTCTTGGCAGGTACAACCTGCCGATGTCACTTCGTGGATGTAAAGCATGGTACATATTCAAAAGTTTGCGCGTTTTCCAGTCCAGGTTTTCCAGTTCAGCCAAAGTCCAGTTGATGATTCCAGCTGAGTAGCGTATCACTGGAACTGTCCATGTATTAATGGCTTTAATTATGTTTCCAGAATTCAGCTTTGATTTTAATATTTTGCGGACCCTCCTGATGTATTCCTTTTGCTTTGACTCTTTGACTTTTCCATTCAAGATGTTATCTGCTTCCAATATGCCTAGGTATTTGTAATCGTCATCCTTGTTCATGTGTTGGAGCAGTTTCTTCAGCTTGTTCATCATTACTTGTTGTTTTTTTAGCCAATATTTCTAGATGTTGCATTTCCACATCTGTGAAAACTTTATTACGAATGATGAAGCATCTTTGATCCATTAATCTTTTTAATGTTACATCACTTTCCGGGTGTTTTTCCTTCCACAGTTGCATCATTCTTTTTTGAAATCCCCTGGCTGTTGGTTCTGCCTGGTAGTAATATTTGATGATTTCTCGATTTTCTTCGGTTGTCCAAGTTTTGCGCTTTGGTTCCAGTCGCTTTGCAGTTGCATGCCCTGGTTCCCTGGCAGTAACAACTGAGCCCTGTAGCCCCTTTTTCAACAGATGTCCAGGAGCCATAGCATCTGACACGGTCCTTGTTGACCCGGGCAACAACCGACCCAATGTGGAATTTTGTTGATTTCTTCTCATCATTACTGATGGTAGATATTGTTGTTGTTGTTGTTGTTGTTGTTGTTAATTTTTTCCCCAGTATCTTCCCAGGTATTGATGTAGGCTGATTGGTCTGTAGTTTCCTGGGTCTGGTTTTTTTCTTTTTGAAGATGGGAATCATATCAGTTGTTTTCCAATCCTCTGGTAGTTCCCCAGTGCTCCAAGATTTTTTAAAGATATGATACAATGGTTCTGAGATAACATCTGCCAGCTCTTTCAGAACACTGGGATGCAATCCATTAGGTCCCGGTGATTTATATTCATCAAGGTCAGACAGGTGTTCTCTTATTTTCTTACTTATTTTAATTTTTATTTCTAGTCTGTCTTTTATACTTATGTTTTTGGTAGGTTGGACAATAGTTTCCTTTTGTGTGAAGACCGATGCAAAGAATGAGTTAAGCAGCTCTGCTTTCTCTCTACTGCCTGTTACTTCCTTGCTATCTCCACTCTTTAGTGGACCAACTGTTTCCTTGACTTTTTTCTTGTTATTTGTATGTTGAAACTTTTTTTATTGTCTTTGACTTTTGTTCCAAGTCTTTGTTCATTCTAAGCCTTTGCTTTCCTGACTTCATCTTTGCAGATTCGGGCTATCTGCTGATATTCTGCCTTAGTTATGTGTCCCTCTTTCCATTTTTTGTACTTATCCTTTTTGTCTTTCAGTTTATCAGAGAGATCTTTATGCAATCATGTTGGTTTCTTCTTGGATTTCTTGTTTTTATTTTTTAGTGTTGTGTTGGACTGGGCTTTTATGGTCATATTTTTCAGTGTTTCCCATGCTTCTTGTTTTCCCCTTTAGGATTTTTATCTATGAAGTTTTGCTTAGGGTCTCCCTGAGTTTGTTAAAATCAGCTGTTCTAAAGTTTAAGACACTGGTTGGATTCTATTCTATTCCTTGCGTTTGCATTATATTGAATTCCAGTATGACGTGGTCACTCTCACCCAAGGTTCCAGCAACTTCAACTCCATCTATCACTTCTTCTCTATTAGTAAGAATTACATCCAGTATAGTTTTCCCTCTAGTTCCCTCCTCTACCTTTTGGATGACAAAGTTGTCAGCTAAATTGGTTAGGAATCTGTTCGATCTCCCACTTGCTGCCGAGTTTGTCTCCCAGTTGATATCAGGGTAGTTAAAGTCTCCCATTACTATTGTGGTATGTTTTCTACATACATTTGTTAATTGATTAGCAAAGAGTTCATCTATTTCTTCTGCTTGGTTGGGTGGCCTTAGTATACTCCTATAGCAATGTCATTTTTCTTTCCTTTTATATTGACCCATATGGTTTCTAGGTTTTCATCCTTGGTTTTGTGTATTTCTGTAGAGATGTAGTGATCTTTTATATATAATGCAATTCCATCTCCTCTTTTGTTAGCTCTGTTTCTTTTGAATAATTTGTATCCTTCTATCAGTACATTCCAGTCATGATATTTGCACTACAATGGTCAATCTATTGTAACAAAATGTTTTCATCTGTAATTATGTTACTAATCAAGTTGATTAGAAAGAGTCTAATCTACCCTTGACTGTAAAGTCAATCACAACACTACCTATTACCTTTCTTGACCTCAGCCATTTTAAGATGTGTGGACTTCAACTTCCAACATTCCACAGACACCATGCGTCTCAAATATCTTTTTTTTTTAAAGTTTGGTTCTCCAGATTGATTCAACCTGGATTTCTACTTACCCAGTTCCTATTATAAGTTATTTCAAAGTAACTTTTGTTGCCACTTAAAAGCAGGATGAAGTCTGTTTTGCAAAGTGTTCCTATGACAGAATTTTGGAAAGAAGCCAATATTGTTTTTACTGCCACAGGGAGGGCAGGACTTAAAAATTGCATCTTAAACATCTTAAATTTGCCAAGGTTGAGCAACAGTGCCTTCAAATGTAAAATGTCAAAAAAATCTGTGATTTACTGCCGAGATATGGCTGGAGAACCTGGCACAATTCAACCATAAATAGAAAATGTAGATGTGTTTCTAGACATACAAATGAGAAATCAAAACAAATATATTCCTTTTGTGGAAAGATGAAAATAATTGTGTGAGCTTTTATTTAAAGCAGTAACTTCTGTCCCTAAACAACTGAAGATTCTTCCCTTGCAGCTCCCACCCATGTGAAATGAATATGAGGGGTGGGGCACACAGGGGCCAAATAGGAATTCCTACTTTATCCTTTTCAGTTCTGGAAAGAAATTGTTTTGCATGCAGACATAGCAAAATGGGCAGCCTAAATAAACTGGTCACCTAATGACAGCTCAAAATTATGATGGGCTCCAAAAAAGTGACTTGTGACCTGTCCTCCAAGTTATGACTGTCACACACACACGCCCACGGTTACATGATCGCATTTTGGGTGCTTGGCAACTGGCCCGCATTTAAACCATTTGCAGTGCCTCGTTGTTATATAACCACAATTTTCAGTGTTTTGGATTTGCAACATTCATTGGATATACTGGTTCACTTAAGGATCATATGGTTTGCTTAATGACCATAGTGACTTGCTTGATGACCATTGTAACCCGCTTAACAACTGCAACAACTTACAACCAAAATTCTGGGCTCAATTGTGGTTGTTAAGCGAGAACTAACTGCAGGCAGTAGAAACTGCCATTCTGCAGGCAGCTTATGATTTGAGTGGCTGGGAATCACGATTCCATCAAGGTCAATCCTGCAACACCGCCTTTTATGGACATTAAGCTTGATTGAGCCTCGATTCTTAATCAACTTTGGATTTCCTTTTTTTATTATTGTTGGAGAGTTTAGGACTCTACAGATCAGCAAGATTTTCCTGTATTCATCAAGTAAGTTGCTTCCCCCTTAGTGGAAGACAATGCAAGTTAGATTTTTAAACACCTTTGAAATATATGAAGTATTGAATTATACAGCAAAAGGGTACTCAGAATATAGATTTCAAAAGTTACAGTGGATTAAGGGTACAGATTGATTTGGAAGTAGAGGTAGTCCTTGACATATTACCACAAATTTCTGTTGCTAAATGAAACAAGTGAATTTTGCCCCATTTTACGACCTTTCTTGCCACAGTTGTTAAGTGAATCACTGCATTTGTTAAGTTAGTAACACAGTTGTTAAATGAATCTGGCTTCCTCATTGACTTTGCTTGTCAGAAGTTCGGAAAATGTGATCCCATGATCCCGGGACACTGCAACCGCCATAAATATGAGTCAGTTGCCAAGCATCTGAATTTTGATTTTCCTGGCCATGGGAATGCTGCAACGGTCGTAACTTTGAAAAATGGTCATAAGTCGCTTTTTTCAGTGCCGTTGTAACTTTGACAGTCACTAATGAACTGTTGTAAGTCGAGGATTTCCTTTATAGCTTTGATTTAATTAGAAATAATTATCTCACAAATGAGAAAATGTCTGTTTTGGGAATTTTATGATAAGGGGACCTTGAAGGCTGTACACTAGAGGGAGACACAGGATGAAGAATGGAGCAGATTTTTATAAATGATTGTATATTTTTGGCCAATCTATTGTAAAAAAAAACAGATAATCTCAATAAAATGGACCACACATGTTGTAATGAAGTTACAGATCAAAAAGAAGCTGCAGCTGATAATTTTGAAATTACTTTGAATTTAACTGTGGATTTGGGGATTTAACTGTGATATCTGGAGAAAAATATAGACATACAAATGGAATTGATTTATTCCCTAAAGGTGGTGCACAACTCTCAGGAAATGGATGAATAGCTATACAAAAGATGTTTGCTAAGGTCTTGATTTTGTAGAAGGGATAAAGAAAAGGACAAAAGTTATTTATTGGATATACTAAATCTGTTGTTTTAAACTTTAAATCTGTTAAAGTTTTGAAAGACCTATGGCTACAAAAACGAACAAAAAACTAACTTGGGGATCTTTCTGAAGGGATTAAAAAGTAACACCCTTCTCGGGGTGGGCTTCATAATCTTCTAACACATTCATAATCATTCTTGTATTATTTCTTAATTGTCTTTTTGGAAGAAACCCATTTTGGTCAGAATGGATAATTTCATTTAACATTTTTTTGAATCTTTCCGCTATAATCATGACAAATATTTTATAGTTGGCATTTAGTAATGAAATTGGTCTATAATTTTTAATCTGCTGATTGTCTTGGGGATCTTTCTGAAGGGATTAAAAAGTAACACCCTTCTCGGGGTGGGCTTCATAATCTTCTAACACATTCATAATCATTCTTGTATTATTTCTTAATTGTCTTTTTGGAAGAAACCCATTTTGGTCAGAATGGATAATTTCATTTAACATTTTTTTGAATCTTTCCGCTATAATCATGACAAATATTTTATAGTTGGCATTTAGTAATGAAATTGGTCTATAATTTTTAATCTGCTGATTGTCGGTATTCTCTTTTGGTATTAATGTTATGAATGCCTCAGTCCATGAATCTCAGTCCCCGAGAAAGAGACAGCGTTGATATTTTAGGTTATATCGATAACCTAAATTGGCAGTTTCTCATTACCCAACTAATTATTATGAATTTTGGAGAAAAATGTATAGGGATGATTAAGGCGATATACTCCACCCAAATAGCAAAAATAATAGTAAATGGAGAATTAACAAGGAAATTTAATATAGCCAAAGGGGTTACACAAGGATGCCCATTATCTCCCCTTCTTTTTATCTTATCACTAGAAGTGCTGCTGACACAGATTAGGCAAAAACAGGAAATAAAAGGATTAAGAATAAAAAAAGGAGAATATAAAATACAGGCATTTGTTGACAATCTGGTTTTTATTATAGAAGACCCTCTAGAAACAGGAACTGTATTGATGCAAGAAATAGAGGAATTTGGCAAAGTAGCAGGATTAAAAATAAATAAAGAGAAGACAAAGATAATAACTAAAAATCTTACATATAATCAGAATGAGAAACTGGAAGGGAAATTGGGAATTCAGATAGTTAAGAAGGTGAAGTATCTTGGAATTTGGCTGACAGCAAAATGTTCTGCTATAAAAGAGGATATTATACTAAACTATTACAACAAATACAAAAAGATTTGGAAAATTGGGCGAAATTACAATTATCATTAATTGGAAGAATTGCGACAATAAAAATGAATATTCTACCTAAAATCTTATTTCTATTCCGAACAGTACCAATAAAACTAGGAATATTTTTTTTTGTAGAACTAAATAAAACAATTTTAAAATTTATTTAGCTAGGGAAGAAAGCCCAAATAAAATTAAAACTCTTACAGGATAGTAGAAGCAACGGAGGCTTTGGACTCCCAGATTGGGAACTTTATCACTAAGCAGCAGCTGTAACATGGCTTAAAGATTGGATAACTCTAAAAAATAAAAGGACATTAACAATAGAAGGCCATGATTTACAGCTTGACTGGCACGCATTTATTTGGGAAGGGAAGAACAAATTCCATACGTACTTCCAGAGACATCAGGTGAGAGATGCCCTCCTAGAGGTTTGGGGGAGAATTAAGAGAAATTACTACACTAGAATCCCAATGTGGCTATCAACAACGGAAGCAATGATATATCCCAACGTATTAGATCTGAATAAGGTAGTGAGGTATAAAGAGTTATTGGATGGGCAAGGGAAACTTAAATCTAACCAAGACCTAAAAGCACAAGGAATAGAAATAGATTGGTGGCCATATTTACAAATTTAGACAAGGTACAAAAAAGACTTAGAACAATACAGTTTCCAAAAAGAACAACACGAATTGGATAAAGTATTATTGGGGACAGAAGAAAAAATGATAACTAAGACATATAACTGCTTCTTAAAATTTAAAATGGAGGAGGAAACAGTGAAAGAGACTATGATAATTTGGGCCAAAAATTTCGGATACAATATTGAATTGGAACACTGGGAAAAATTATGGGAGGAAAATTACAAATTAACGATGTCAGCAGGGTACAAAGAAAATATGTACAAGATGTTTTATCGTTGGCATTTACCGCCGGCAAGATTGCCTAAAATGTTTCCAAATAGGTCGGCGAACTGTTGGGAATGTAATCATGAACAAGGGACATTTTATCATATGAGGTGGACTTGCCCAAAAGCCAGGAAATATTGGACGAAAATTTAAAAATGGTTAGAAGAAATCGGGACAAAAAATTGAAATGAAACCAGAGTTGTTTTTATTGGGTGCTATAAAGGAAAATCTAAGCAAAAAGATTCAATATATCATAACCGCAGCCAAAATCACATTTGCTCAGAACTGGAAACAAGAAAACACTCCTTCAAATGCAATGATAATAAAAAAGATGCTCGATTGTGCAGAAATGGATAAATTAACCATGGAATTAAAAGATAGAGAGGAAACAGAGTATTATAAGATCTGGAATATGTGGTATAATTGGCTAGAAACTAGATGTAAAATTAATGCATAAAGAGTACATAGGAATTATATTAAAATGAAAAACTGTACCTAAGAACATAACAAATAATGTTAAAAGTTAAAGGTATTATGTATTTATATGTATATAAATAATCACATAATGTATAAAATAATAAGGCCACAAACTGAAAAAATTGTAAACAGGATTGATACCGATACTGGACTGCTGTAAAATTGGAATTGAGGTTTTAAAGTTAAAAAAATTGAATAAAAATTTAAAAAAAAAGTAACACCCTTAAGCGTTCAGGGAAGATTTATCAAGTTGGTTTATTTGATCAATTTCAGGGTTAAAAGAGGAAAATGGTTAAATGTGGATTCCCTTATATTTAGAGATGATGAGAAGCTACAGGTAGTCCTTGATTTATTACCATAATTAGGAATTTGTTGCTAACTAAGGTGGTTGTTGTGAGTTGCACCAGAATTTATGACCTTTGCCATGGTTATTAAGCGAATTACTGTAGTTGTTAAGTGAATCACATGGATCAATCAATCAAATGAATGCAGCTTTCCCCATTGACTTTGCTTGTCAGAAGCCAGCGGGAAAAGTCACAAATGGTGATCACAGGACCATGGGATTTTTCTTATTAGAAACCTTAGCAAATTGTGATATTATTTATAAACTAAAGAACAATATATTGTTACATCATATACCTATAGACACTCTAAAAATATGTATAGTTTAAAAAAGAAACCTAACCCATTATAGAAAAACAAAGCTTATGGTGAAGAGATGGGGGGGGGAAACGACTATAAATTTAATAGGTAGAAAGCAACATGAAAAAGAAAAAAGAGGGGGGGAAACAGGATATGGGGAGAGGAAGGCAAAGAAAAAACTCTATAAACTAAAAATAAAGCAAAATATCTAAATATTGTCTGTCTGTCTATCTATCTGATTAAATTTTATATTTTATTTCCAAGATCTTAAGAAGTAATTATTTGGCAAAATGCTACTGTATTTCAAAGCAATTTGGCCAGAAGCATTATTTAGATTCAACATTAGATATTACTATAAAATTGTTTCTGCTCAACTCACCAGATGAACTTATGTGTAATCATGATTTCCTTTAGTACTGCCTGCCCTGTAGAATAACATCCCTCTGGAAATATGTGAATATTTCCAATATTTCCAATATTTCACATATTTCCAAAATATGTGAACCCTTCCTGTTAGCCTTTGGTAAGGCCCTTAAGACCAGGCTGTTCCCCCAAGCACTTGGGCCAGAAACTGAATTGAGCTCTGCTGCTTAATGCTAATTTTTATAAACTGGGATTACTGTTCTGACCTTGACAGTTGTGGTTTGGATTGTTAAAGTGTTGTTTTAACATGAAAACCACCCAGAGTTACTGCTGTCAGATCAATGATTGGTTGGTTGGTTGGTTGGTTGGTTGGTTGGTTGGTTGGTTGGTTGGTTGACTGATTGATCTAACTAACCAACTTTATGGCTCCTGTATATTATTTGGAGTATTCACATACTTATTTCAAGGCGCAGAAATGGCATTTATTATGTAAGTGGCACAATGAAGCTTTCAGCAAGATACAATGGCAGAGCAATCAAAAGGAAATGATTTGCATTGGAGGGGATCTATGAGTAAGAGTGGCACAGCTACTTCTCAGCACAGAACAAACAGGACTTGGTTCATGCATTAAACTCAAACATATACTTTAGAATTTGGCAATACAGCTGAATGGCTCATGACTTGTTTCCTGGCCTCTCAAACTTCTTCAGTCCTACCTGAACATCAACTAAACAAATTCATTCCTCTTCAGCATAACAGTTTTCACTTTCACTGGCAATGCTAATAATACCAGAAGGCTTTTTAATCTGATTCTCAGGGAGAAAAGAGGCATTTTGGCAGTTACCCATTTCTTCCATCAAAGATGTTTTTTCTATATATTCAGTTATGTGTGAGAGGTTGTCCCTGTATGTGTGTACCGCTGTGTGGGGGAGAAATATGTCTATTTTATTTTATTAAGAAAATTTACATAGCTGCCCAACTCACAATAGGTGACCCTGGGAGGCTTACAACATTTTTTAAAAATCTACTTCATAATAAAACCCATAATAAAACCCTTACTCCAGAGGTGGGTTCCACTTACCTTCCCCACCGGTTCGCATCGCGACATTTTGCGCGCTTGCTCCACTCACGCATGCGCGCGTGTTCCCTCACGCAATTTTGCTTCCGCACATGCTCAGTAGCTGCAATCAGCCCAAAACACAGCTGAGGAGCTGATCAGCTGTGCTTCCAGTGATGGAATAAAGGTCAGTATAAACCCAGGGGTAGGCGGGAGGGCCCTTTTTCAAGCGGCAGAACAGGAAAAACCTTCCAAACAGTAAAAAAATTCACAAAAAATTCACAAAAAAAGATGGCGGCGCCCACAGACCAGCACCAACCAAACCGGATCAGTGACGTCACCAGCGGGTCGCTACCGGTTCGGGCGATCCAGTCCGTACCAGGAGGAACCCACCCCTGCCTTACTCCACCGCCCATGGCAGCAACAGCACAATCAAATCAACCAAGTGATCGGCTCCATTTCCATTGCAGCTTCAACTAGTCGGTCCTTCCCTATTTGAGGCCATCATTTTAGAATAGGAATTGACTTTTCCAAGATGGAATCTCGGATCATGTTGTTTGTTTGATTTTGGTTTCAATGAGATAGTGAAGCCAGCTATTATAATTTAGTAGCTGAAGTATATGGATTGATGTGATGTATGAATCCAGCTAGTCTACACTTGTTTGATTTTTGGCAACAGGATTTACATAGTAACAGCAGATTGGTTGCTTTTCTATGATTTCCTACTGCTGTGGCCTAGAGGTGGAGCTCTTGCCTCACAATCAGGACGTTGTGAGTTCTATCCTAGGTAGAGGCAGATGTAGGGTCTCCTGCTTGGGCAGGGGGTTGGACTAGATGACCAGCAAGGTCCCTTCCAACTCTGTTAATATGTTAGAACTGAATCTGTTATTTTGATTTTTGGCAACAGAACTTACATAGTAACAGCAGATTGGTCGCTTTTCTATGATTCCCTGGCATAAGTTTTTCGGTGGCTTTTTTTCTGTCCTAAACATTTTATAAATATTGGCCATTGTGTGTGTCCATTAAACAATCTTGTATTCAATCCCTAGATATTGCAACCTGTTAATAAATTCAATTTCACTCTCAAAGACACAAAACCTGCTGTTTGATCCATTCTACAGGACACCAGGATTTGGTCAACAAAAGGTGGTTAAAAGAATAAATAGCTTAACTTAGCTAGTATAAATTTGGGCAATACGCTGACAAAAAGATATCAAGCTCTATATGTTCATTGTGTAGCAATCATATTTTAAATAAATAGATAATTTGGGGGTGTCTTATCATACAGTATGTAGTTCTCAACTTATAACAGTTCATTTAGAGACCATTCAAAGTTGCAGTGTCACTGAAAAAAGTGGCTTATGACCATTTTTCACGCTTGCGACGATTGCAGCATCCCCATGGCCACGTGATCAAAATTTAGATGGTTGGCAACTGGTTCATACTTATGACCGGTGTTGTAGTGTCCTGGGGTCATGTGATCAGCTTTTGCAACCTGACAAGCAAAGTCAATGGGGAAGCCAGATTCACTTAAAACAGAAAAACAGAAAACAGAATAACAGAGTTGGAAGGGACCTTGGAGGTCTTCTAGTCCAACCCCCTGCTTAGGTAGGAAACCCTACACCACTTTAGACAAATGGTTATCCAATATCTTCTTAAAAACTTCCAGTGTTGGAACATTTACAACTTCTGGAGGCAAGTTGTTCCACTGATTAATTGTTCTGTCAGAAAATTTCTCCTTAGTTCTAAGTTGCTTCTCTTCTTGATTAGTTTCCACCCATTGTTTCTTGTCCTGCCCTCAGGTGATTTGAAGAATAGCTTGACTCCCTCTTCTTTGTGGCAACCCCTCAGATATTGGAAGATGCATCCAGTCCCCTAATCATCTTCGTTGCTTTTCTCTGCACTCTTTCTAGAGTCTCAACATCTTTTTTACATTGTGGCGACCAAAACTGAATGCAGTATTCCAAGTGTGGCCTTACCAAGGCATTATAAAGTGGTATTAACACTTCACGTGATCTTGATTCTATCCCTCTGTTAATGCAGCCTAGAACTGTGTTGGCTTTTTTGGCTGCTGCTGCACACTGCTGGCTCATATTTAAATGGTTGTCCACTAGGACTCCCAGACCCCTCTCACAGTTACTACTATTGATCAAGGTACCACATATACTGTACCTGTGCATTTTGTTTTTCTTGCCTAAATGTAGAACTTTACTTTTAAATTGTCTCAGGGAAGCTCTGTCTTACTTTGTCTCAGGGAAGCTCTGAATCTTAAATTTACTGCATGGGCTCCAAATATGCTTTTCTTGATTTGGATAGGTAACTGCAAGCTGTCCCTAGGACATAGTCAAAATAGTCAGTGATAACCACTAACCCTTCTGTTTCCGGCATGGACATTTTCAGTGATTTGTCACTTAAACAGAAAGCAGAGATTTCATAGCAAATTAAGAGAAGTGTTGAATCCATTGAAAGCAAAGCCCTTCTATTTCCATAACCAGAATAAGAATAAAATGCAGCCAGCCCTGAAGCTAGCCACCTCCACTTCCCTCCAGCCCGACCCCCCACAGCTTCTGCCCAGTTTATTCATTTATTTTAGAAAAACGTTTAGGACTTGCTTTCTCCGTGCTTATGCGGAATCGTATTAAGGCAATATATAAATGATACAATCCAGAGTATTTTTTAAAAAAAATAAAAATAAACAGTGCATCAGGGAAATGTTACACTGGGGCTAGATAAATGCAAGGCTGTGTCCACAAATATTGGAAACTGTTGGAAAATAAATGAAGAGTTAAGCAACTTTCAATGGAGCTTTGCAACAAACTGTTGATTGTCTTTGTTTAGAGTTCTGCCTTTCCATTTCAATTCTTCCTTTTTTTTTTTTCTCCCCTGCATTTCTTTTAGGGTTTTTTTTTCTTCCTGTGAGTTAGCATTTATACATATGAAGTCATAATTGGGGTATTTTTTCAGGAGGTTTCCATTTTGCTTTTGGGGGGGGATGGAACAATCCTAGATACATTATTGTAAATCTTCAAATTAGTTTATCTTTCTTCCTCTGGGGAAGAAATACTATTAGGGAAAACACTATCCAAAAGGAACACCAAACATTATCTTCTCGTATTTAACTCAGAGCTAGACCTACAGTATTGAGTAGTTTAACACTGAGTTAGCATTTTATGCCATTGATTAGTTATAATGACATTTCATCCCCCTTAAGACTTTCCCTTTATGCTAGGGGCAACTGCAAATGTTGCAAGTCTTTTGAGGTCTTTCTGACGGTGGCCTTAATAGTTTATAATATAATATAAAAGATTATGATGCCTTTAATAATGTAAGCTAAACTGCTTAAACCACTTTAAAAAGCTGAGTGTCTTGCAGATGCCACATTATGTTATTGACAGTAGCAGCCTGATTTTACCTCCTAAAATTCAATACCTGGAAGCTTCCTTACATTTCCAGTACAATTGTTGTCGTTGTTTTCCTACGCATAGTTTGAAAAAATAGAAAACAACATGGAGTGCTTGATTTTGATTTTAAAAATGATAATTAACAGATTAACAGAGTTGGAAGGGACCTTGCAGGTCATCTAGTCCAACCCCCTGCCCAAGCAGGAGACTCTACATCTGCCTCTACCTAGGATCGAACTAACTTACAAATTATTACATTTTGGATCTTTTGTCTTGGCATACCCTCTAAAGGCCACAGGAAATGCCCAATGCAATGCAATTCACCAAAATGCAGGTATTTTAAAGCAACATTTGCTGCTTATATTCTGTTTTTGAAAAAAATAATAAGCTAGAACTGAACCCATTGGTAAACCCACCAACAGCATGTTATGATTGCTACAAATATGAATAGTTGGGGGGGGTGGTAAAGCATTACTGTATCGAAGTTTACTCACTGATCCATCTGTTGGATTTATAGAGTCATGTGTTTTCACCTTCAGCATTTACAAATTTGCACGATAATTGCCAGATTCACTTTAAAACTCTGTTGCTAACTTAACATCTGAAGTGATTCACTTAACAGCTGTTGCAAGAAAGGTTATAAAACTCACTTAACAAATGTTTCACTTAGGAACATAAATGTTGAGCTCAATTGTGGTCGTAACTCCAGAACTACCTGTACCCTTCTTTCACAGCATAATTTTCCTGGGCTTCAATGAGTTTGGTGCGATGCATCCCTTATTATCCTTAAATTATCCTGGTTTCACTAATTGGGTAACTTGTTTTTCAAACTCTTTCTTCTAAAAATTAGTCTTTTGTAAATCTTCTGTTTTAGACTTTTAAACAGCTTGAGGATCTCTTGGATTGTATCTGGAGCCAGACTAAGGGGGGAAACACTGTTTTAACCCTGGTATAGCTAAATTTAAGCCTGCCTCATCATGGGCTAAGAATGGAATTAAGGCAGTCAAGAGGCACACCAGAAAAAAAAAGGGGGGGAAACAGGTGTCCCAGAGCATATTCATGGGCCAAGGCCCAACCCTAGGGTTTTCCTGGAAGATAGTCAAAAGACCTGGCCTGACTTCAAATACAGACAGTAGCAGCACATCGAATATCACGCTAGAGAGTACTGCCCTTTGATAGTGGGGAAAAACTCCAAGTCTCTTTCTGACAGCCCTTCTCCATCTTTCCTAAAAAAAAATCTGTTCCCTCAAATAGGGAGAAACCTAGGAAAGAGTTAAAAGCCTCTCCCCCTCTCCTAAATTGTTTCAATTACACGCAAGGGGTGGGGGGAGAGAGGCAGAGAGAGAAGCAACAGGAGTGAATATCCTCCCGTCCGCTTTTATTTGGTAATGGCGCGCTGACCATTTAGCCAGATCTCAACTCCACATCCTTTGGAGATTTGGGAGGCAGCTATTTTTTTCCCCCTCGCTTTTCTCCCCCCACCCACCCAACTTTGTTCTTTAACCGGGAGGGGAGGCCGTGGGATGAGGCGTTTCTTGCTTCAGCTGCACAAGTGGCCTTAAAGCGCTGCCCACCCCCCTCAGCCCCGAACCCGACAGCAGAGCGAAGCCTCCCCCCAGCCTTCAATGTCAGGGCCGCGCAAACTGAACCCAAGAGATACAAATAAGCAGATTGGAAGGGGCCGGCTGCAACTGGCGGCGCGGTCTTCCGTCCCAGCTTTTTCCACTAACGGAAAACCGACTCAACTTTCTAAGATTGCCCCCCTCCAGATCTGCCTCGGTCGCAATCTCCACTTACGCGAATTCGTCGTCGCCGTCCATGGTCTTGCAGGAGGCTGGACGAGGAGATGCAGGATTGCAAAGAGAGACGCGGACCGCTTTTCTAAACTTGGATTAAGCGGGGCCACGTTTATAGGTCCGAAGTTGGTGCGCTCTCCGCCTAGCAACTTCAAGCTCCTGCTGCGTTCCTTACGTTCAAATGGTCGCTTCGGGCGGGGTGCCAGTCAGCCGAAAGAAGCTAGCGGGGCGTAGTCCGGCATCTGCGATGAAAGCGTTTTCCTCTTCCCTCCGCCCGCTGCGATTGATCCCCGGGGGGAACGGGGGAAGGGTCTGGCTGCTTCTCCACGGGCACAGAGACGCTCCCGCACCATCTTTCGGGGTGGGGGGGATGCCTCCTGAAGATACGCCTTCCCCAGCATGGGGCCTCCAGATGTGTCCGGCTGCAACACCCATCATCCCCAGCCACGTACAAATCGTTGTGGACGGTCTCGGCAGGATGGACAATTTTTTATTTTATTTTTTTACTTAGCGGGTCTAACTAAAAATCAAAACACACGCACACAGTCATTCGAGCGCGCTAAAATAAAGATTGCAGAACGATAACAACAAAACCAAATTTTTTTAAAAAGTTTCTGCTAGAAGGAAGAGGGTTGGGGTCTAGCAGGAATTTCAACCATCTTTTTTAAATTGCTTTTAAATATAATAACAGAAAAAGGAATATAACACAAATACATTTTTTTAAAAAAATAAGCCTTTTAAAAAGGGGGAATAGAAAAAATGCAAAGCATATCGTAAGAGTTATTTCTGTATGTATATATATATATATATATATATATTATTAAATATTACTAAACTTAAAGTACATATATATTTATTTCTAACACATTTGTATATTCATCTCTAACCTACAGTATAAATGAGTTCCATATTTCACATTTGTCCATACGAAGTCTACATCTAGAGGCAATCTGTTGATAGGTGGCAAGTGTAATCAAGTCTTCATTCAGTGAATGGACCATATATTTATCTTTCCAATGCTACAATATCAGTCTCTTGGCCATAGCAAGGCCAAGGAGTATCCATTTACATTATTCAGTTGTCAAATTCCATGTAATAGGTAATGTAATTCAAGAGAATGTTATCTTTTGAAATTTTAACATTTGTTGCACACTCACATTTTTATAATCTACTATTTCCCCAAAATAGGACATTGTAAAAACATGTGCTTTAAAAAAGCATTATCCTTATTACCGTATTTTTTCGGAGTATAAGACGCACCTTTTTACTCCCCAAAAGCGGGTGAAAACTTGGGTGCGTCTTATACACCGAATGTAGCCCCACCCAGCCACCCCCACCCTTTGGCCTCTGCCTCCCAGCAATTTACCACCTTGCAGCAAAGAGTGCAGAGCCTGATTAGCAGAAGCTAATGATTATTGGCCTCCCGACCATCAGCTGAGAGGCTGCAGGCAGGCCCACTGCTAAAATGAAAGTGAAACTAGAACTGCAAGGAAGCAACTTGCTGGGAGGCAGAGGCTGCATTTTATTTTCTTGTGCAAATCAGATTGCTGAAACTGGAAGGCAGAATTTTATTTTCTGGTGCAAATCAGAACAGAAACTGGCTGTTTGTTGTTTGCTGCAAGGGGGTAAGTCAATAACTATAAATGCCTATAGAATGTTCAAATTATTAGACTTATTTTTTAAAGACTGCTTTATTATTGTTCTAGACAACTTAACAAAATGAAGAAGCTTTTTAAAATAAATGCTTGATCTGAAGAGGCCCAGTGCTATTGTATCTTCTTTTAAATAGCAGAGAATAATGTATACTTCAAGAAAGCCACATCAATTTTAACAGCATCTGTACAAGTAATAATCTGAAATGTAACAGTGTCCTGTTTTAGTATTAAAATAAGGCAGCTGAGTTAAACCCTGACTTAGTCATGTTTGGAGTAGATCTATTTAAATAATTGGGAGGAGTTAGTGTGACTACATTTAAGAAAACTTTCTGGCATTAATATACTGCCATAATGTACATTTCTCCAATTCTTTGCTATTTCTATGGGTCAGGCACACATGCACAGAAATACACAGCAAACAGTGTATATCATCTGTACTGTTTGGTGGGAGGCAGAGGCAGGGGTTTTTTTCTTGTTTTCCTCCCTAAAAACTAAGGTGCGTCTTATACTCTGAAAAATACGGTACATCTCCAATAAAATGCTTTCTTAGACCTTTTCCTATTATAAGTTCTAAATATTATTATTTTTTGTTATATAAGTCGTAGTTTAAGGTCCATTGACACTCTTGATATAAAACTTAAAACATTTTCCCATTTTGTCCATCTTGACAGCAAAATACATTTTCCACGTTATTGGGGAGAGATGTTGGATAAATTTATGATTTAGCTGCAGTACATGAAATTGGACAGATAATATTAAGATACCACAATTTTTTTTTGTTACTCTCTTGAGCTTCCTTTGCTCAAGAGAGCATCATTATGATCCTAATACTCCCCACAGCTAATCTCGACAAATGACATGGTCTACATAGAATAGACTCATCTTTAACCACAAGTATACCACCAGTATATCTAGGGCAGTGGTTCTCAACCTTTTTAATGCTGCGACCCCCCGCAACCCCCTCCCCGCTGCCGTGACCCCCGCCCTGCCCCTCCCCGCGCGTGATGACATGACAAAGGGGGCGTGGCACAAGGGGTGAAATGTTCCCAGTTCAGCCGTGCCTGCGGGTCGCCGGACAGCCGGTAGCCACGGAAGTGGGAGACTTCACCCGGACGCCGCCATTTGAGTTCTTTTACCCTCTGCGCATGCGCAGAGGGTACAACAACCCAAATGGCGGGGGGTGGGCGAAGTCTCCCGCTTCCGTCGCTACCGGCTGTCCGGCGACCCGCAGACACGGCCGAACCGGGAGCAGTTCACCCCTGCAGTGATGGTGGCACCAAGATGGCGG
>QLTV01002279.1:1772706-1785048 GCA_003457575.1 Thermophis baileyi
TAATAAAAAATGTAAGAAAAAAAGAAAAGAAACATGTAACCGTGATACCTATTGTCATCGGGGCACTTGGTACCATGTCCAAGAATTTTACAAAACACATCAAGAAATTGCAGCTTCCTGCAATAACACCAGCGGAACTGCAAAAGACTGCGCTACTCGGAACATCGTATATTTTAAGAAGATACTTGGTTGATACCTAGGACGCTGGCAGCAACCCGGATCAACCATTAGCACCAGTCAGTGGTATTTGTGACACTTTTAAATGTTCAGTTGACTGAGTTCCATGTTTAATGAATAAAAGAGATAATAATAAATATAAAAATATAAAAATAATATAAAAACATAAAAACATAAAAATAAAAATAAAAATTACAGGTAATCTTTGAGGTACTACAGGCCATTTAATGAATGTTGAAAAATGACTGCTCCCCCCCACCCAGAAGTGGGTTCCTCCCGGTTTGGACTGGTTCGCCTGAACCGGTAGCGAACTGCTGGTGACATCACAATGACATCACGGATCTGGTTCGGTCTGTGCCGGTCCATGGGCGCCGCCATATTTTTTTTTGAATTATTTTTTTTGACATTTTTTTTTCTTCTGCACATGCGCAGAAGCCAAGTTCCCAGCACTGCGCATGCATCGCCATCTTATTTTCAGCATTTTTATTTTATTTTTTGAATTGTTTTTATTTTTTTGCACTGCACATGCGCGCACGGCCATGCGGCGCAGCCATGCAGTGTGGGAGGAAGCGAACTGGCAGTTAGGTAAGTTAGAACCCACCCCTGCCCCCACCCAAAAGCTACTTATGACCCCATTTCAAAATTACAACCAGTGCAGCAGGCCTGTGGTCATTCACCCTTACGACCCACCACAGGGTAGCTGCAGAGCCCTCCCACCTCTCTTCCCGAATCCCACCCCACCAGAAACCTGCAGTGCTTGGGCTTCCTCCCTATACCCACCTCATGTCCCACACATACCTTCTGAAGCTCTCTGGACCTCCTGTTATGTAAGGAGGGCAGGCCATGTGTCCCTGGATCTAAATGTAGCCGCCATTTTGTCCCTGCCCACAAACCGGTGGAAGCAAAATGGCGGCTGCCAACAAACTGCTTCATTTTTCTGCCTTAGAGAGATGTGTATAGTGCTGCAGAAGCTTCTGAATACTGCAGAAAGTATTATTAAGGCAAAGCAAAGCAGCATGTCTGTGGGCTATGCGGCAGTGACCCAAATGTGGCCACTATTTTGTGGGCAGGACAAAACGGCGCCTACTTTCAGAACTGTGCCATGCGCCCAAACAAAGAAGAAACTCATCTCAGCACTCACAAAGGCCTTGAAGCTCTTCAAAATGTAAGAGGTGAAAAGGGGGTTTGGCCTGAGGGGGTGGGAATCACGCCTAAGGCCTAGGAAGACCGGGAGGGAGTGAGTAAAGGCATGTTGAGACCCAAGGTGCAGGACGTGGAGCATGGGGAACCTCGGGGGTAGGGGAGGCGTTGGGCCTGGGCCTGAGCCTGTACTAGGTCTTCAATAGCCTCCCCAACCCAGAAGGCACCCCACACTCCACTTAATGACCCGCACTTTCTTTTAATATTTCATTGGGGAGAGCAGGGATGGGGGAATCATTGGGTGACATATTTCACTTAACGACTAATGCAGCCACAATGGGCAGGCTGTATTATGGTTGTATCTTGAGGATTACCTGTATTATCTGTTCACAACACTGTGAAATCACAGCTACCAGTTCTTTAGTTGGTGTTGGCCTTCATATGCAAAAGATTTATTTTATGTCCTATATTATTTAACATCTGTTAAAAAGACTCTCATAAAAAGGTCATGTATGGATTTAGAGTTAGTTATAATAATATGCTGATGATACGTGACTGTACTTTTGCTTCTATCAGACTTCAAGACTAGATATCTTGACAGCTCCTAATTTCACAGGAATTAAAAGGAATGCAGATGAGAAAACAAACCGAAGCTGAATTTGGGGACTAGACCTCAGGATTTCAGAAATATGCCAGAAAGTCATGTTTCCCCTTAAAGATTAAATTTATAGCTTAGAGATCCTCCCATATCTGGAGCTGAGCCTGCATGCAGTACTAATATAATCTGAAGAAAAATCAAAGTCATGCCTGATGTGCCCCCTTTTGGAGAAAAACTATCTGGCATGAGTGACTGATAGACTGGTAACTTCATATTATTACTTGGTCTAGAAATTGCAGCTGATCAAAATTCTGGCACAGCAGGTGATAAATAGTGCTTTCCAGCAATACCATATCACCTCCATGTCAAAATAGTTGCACTGGTTATGAGCTACACTTTGCACTTTATGAGCTAGTCTTTGAACTCAGTGCACCTTGCTCATTATGTGGGTAAAGATTAACATGATTTGGGCATGTTGTGTTTTGCAGACCCTACCACATTTTTGGCTAACGTCAAAAACTACTTTCGCTTTCTACCATGCATATTTTTCATTGCTTAACCTAAATAAAAGATCATTATAATTATTTATACTTTATTTTGCCTTATATCCCACAATCCCAATCAGCAGTTCTTTTCTGAGTGCTGAAAACTCACCACACTTTGAGAAGATGACACTTTCATAGATTCTGACACAAGTAGGTGCTTTTTGCCTACCCTCAACAGTTTAATTTGTTTTCTAGGAGGGAAAGAAATATAAATAAAAAAGCATGGGTGCACACATGTACATATACATACACATATACAAACACTTCCATAAAATATATTTATATCTATAAAAAAGCAATTAATCAAAAATATGAATGATTTGTGTTGAAAGATTGGAGACTTAATGAAGTCTATAAGGGTAACTGAATGTGAAATAGACCATTATTTGGTAGTATTGGCAGAATTCTAATCAAAAGGGAACAAACAGCAACATTTGGGAACCATATGTAAATTTTGTGCCAAGCAGAAGATGTATATTTCTTTTTTTAACTCTTCAGCTGATCATTGAGAAATGTATTAATATGAGAAATAAAATGTATTCTAAATTTCTTGATTAAGAGAAAATGTATAATTGAGCAAATAGGCTTCAATTATGAAACACTTTGTATAGAACATGGAGGTGAAGGTTGGTTGTTGAATAAAAGTAGAACAATCCTGTTTTCATAATGCTCTTCCCCACACCCATCAATATCCACTATTAGCTATGCTGTTATATTAGCTTCTTGTAAATAGAGGGAAAAGAGTGTGAAAAATGGTACTATTTATGGCTTTCCACAAAACCTGGCAACAGTGTCCAGGCCAATGAGACCATAGATATTTTCAGTCACCTAATCAGAGGTGGGTTCCTACCGGTTCGGACCGGTTCTATAGAACTGGTAGTAACTTGGCGGCCTGGGTCACTAGAACTGGCAGCGACCCAGGCCTGCCATGCCCCCGAACCGATTCTCTCGGCGGTGCCGTACACGGCGCCATAGGCGCTGCCATCTTGTTTTTTGCTTCTGCGCGTGCACAGCTTTTTTTAAGTACTGCACATGTGCGCGCACGCAAAGCGCGTCCCTGAGCAAACAGGCAGCAAAACAAACCGGAACCCACCCCTGCATCTAATCATAGCATCAACGTTACATCTACACAAGATTTCTATATCTGTACCTGTAGCAGACTAAGATGTTAAGTGCATATCCGATGCATGTGACAGAAGCAATAACAGTAGTAGCAATCCAAATTCCTATAAAACAAACAACATAATCTTAATTCCGAGATGATTCCCTCAAAATACTCCTCACCATAGTCAGGAGTAGTCATGGTAAAATACAAAATTACCAAATAGCCTATAAACATTCTTTAATCTCTTTTCTCTTTGTTTCTTCTTTTTACATTGGGACATAGTTAAACTCATTAATTTCTTAATGCCTGCATCTTTTTGTAATTTTGAAATGTTATGATGTTTTGTTTTTCATTATCTAGTTATAGATATGGGCTTTATTCATCAATGCTAATGTTTAGAGTAGATCTAAATATCTAACATTCTGAACAATTCTAGCTAGTCAGATGTGGTTTGTCAGCTATTGGAGTAAATCTGGGCACATTCAAATCCAAGTCCATACTCAGCTGCAGAAACTCACTGGTGTCTGTGGACCAACTGTCATCTCTCAGTCCAATCTATCTCATGTGATTGCAGTGTAGGGAATAAGTCAAAAGGAGAAAACACTAACTACTCCTTAAAGAATGACAGAATATTAATCTAACAAATATATTAAATGTAAATGCTGTTGTAAATGTTTTTGTATGTCTTCTGGTTTGTCTAAACCAGGAGTCTCCAAACTTGGCAACTTTAATTTTAACAGCATGGGTGGCTGTGGAATTCTGGGAGTTGAAGTCCCCAAGTCTTAATGTTGCCAAGTTTGGTGACTCCTGGTCTACACTACAACATAAATGTGACTTTCTAAACCTGAAACTCCCTAATCAATCTCTAGAATAAGGAAAGGCCTGAACAATAAGAAAAGATGTCTTCGGTCAGTTCCATGGCTATCAGTCCATATTCCGTATCCCAGAGAGGTCAATCAACACATTCCAGAAGCAAGCATCAACAAGAGGTTCTTCACCCTCTTTACTCCCTAGGAGTTGATGCAGAAATTGGCAAAAAAGGTCTCAAATTACAATCCCATGACCATGAACTCTGCAACCTGTCATAAATGTGAGTCAGGTGCCAAGCACCCGAATAATGAACACGTGAATGCAGGGGTGATGTGACAGCCATAAGTGTGAGTACAGGTTGCAAGTCACTTTTTCCAAGCCCATTGTAACTATGAATGAACAGTGGTCAAGGACTACCTGTAATCAAAGCCATTCAAAACCATGCCTTCCCTTACCTGTTTTCATGTGAAGCTAAAAACTGGGAATTATTCTTACTCTCTTATCATTTCTGTTACCTTTATTTGCTCTTCTGCTGATGCAATCATTTCTAAATACCTTACTCATGCTAGAAAGGCCAAACAAACACCTTAGTCTTTTATGGGATGCAATGCAAGGAATGAAATCTGCTAAGGGAAAAAAGACTCCTGATCAGCTAGAGGTTACAGCTCATTTTCAGGTCAATACTATGGCCATAAGGTTTAAAAGGCAATTATAGTTTGCTCACAGAACTTCATCCACATAGGGCTATCTAACAGAGAAAATAAAAAGGATCTATTACCTCAAAGACCAAGGAAATCTGATGAAAATAGTTCTGTTGAACATTGATTTTTGCTAGTCATCTTGCAAGGACAAAAAGAAACTAGCGTAAACGCTGCACCTAAACAGCAAAAATTTCTGGTAACAAGTAAGTAATTATCTCATACTATACTCTATCTTCCTGCTTTCATCCCACAACCTTTTTAATATAATTGCCATTCATCTTAAAATACTGTATATACATTTTAATCATTCCCTGCTACCATGAATATTGAAAAAAAGAATTCATCCTCTATCTTCCAGCTGGAAAATGCTCTTACAGTAGGAAATCTGGATGGGAAAACTTTAGGAGAGAAATTTATCTTATATTTGGGGGGCTGTCTATCTCTAACCAGAGCATAGGACTATGAATTTATTTATTTGTGTGACATTCACATTTTATACACAAACACACACACACTTAGAAATAATGATTGTGTAACATAGTCTACCTGATCATCAACTGAAGCCTCTGGGAAGGAGGGCCAATGGAGAATATAACATCTCCTCCTGAGAAGTCATTGGATGACAGTGACTTTTCTACCCTACTAAAGAAATGGTGGCCTTCTCCTTTTACCTTATTTGGCTTAGTAAACCATGCTGGGTTCCAATAAGGAAGATGATTCTGCACAAAGGAGAAGTTTCTTTTCTTCAAGTTCACTTTTAGAGATTTGAGGTTCTAGCCCTTCAGAAAGGGCATTTTCCAATCTAGCTGCTCCTCCTCCCATTGAGGAAAGAAAGAATGGGTGTAGAAGAGCTATTGGCTATTTTTTTTTCTTCAAGCACTATCAGGTTTTTGTTTAGGGACTACATTATTAGAAGTTTGTCATTCTCTTTTTCAATGCAACTGGTACACTATACCACTCATGAAAAAGTAATGCTATAGTCACAAAATATTATGCCTTTACCTTCAAAGATACGAATAAACTCTTCAAAGCTTTGGATCCATGATTCATTTTCCGAAGCCGGAATATTTGTTCTTAAGAACTGAAGAAGTGTTTTGAGCAAGTTCAAAATTAAATTGACCCCAAGATATTCTGACACAATAAACTGGGAGAGAAATGAAAGATATTGATGGATAAAAAAGTCTGAAGTGAAAATTATAGGACAATATAAGATAATAATAGATATCTTTAGGGACTCCCATTAGGTCAGAATGCATTCACAATTGACCTGTAGACCTTCACACCTACAGTAATTTAAATTGGGGGAGATCTGTTTGCTAAATCCCTCAACAGGTTAAAGGTTAAATAGCAAGGGAGGAATTTGCTGGAGATTATATATATCTATATATATCTATATATATATATATATTCCTCCCAGAAGCACAGACTCATTATGGGCAAAGAAAGAAATAGATCTAAGCTCTCCTCCACCCTGTATTTCCCAGATCATAGGAAGGGATCCAACCCTTGCAGACTTCTAAAAGTAATGAGTAACTTGATAGAATGTCATTAGTCTTGATTTTATTTTGTATTTGCTCAGGGCAACTCATGCAAGTTAGCTTCTTCTCTGGGTTCACCAATCATCATTTTAGATGGAATTTCCTTTGTTGATTAAGATAAAATGTTCCTTTGTTCATACTTCCCTTCTTGAAGCCTAATCCTGTCTTCAACTCTAATGCTTATCTTTATTTGCTGTTAACATACCCTAAACACTAGTTTACAAATATATTTTTGGTGCTAATTTTTTTGTATATGTCATGAGACCTATGTCTCTCTAGATACGCTCACTCTGCCCTTGTGGTCCACAACCAGCAGAAAGGGGGAGGGATTTTTCCCTTTGCCTTATTTCTAACCATATAACCTGACCAAGGACAGGAAAAGATGTGGCAATACAAGCTAATTGAGGATCATAATTACTGCATCTCCCCAGACTATCCTGGTTGGTGGGCAGGCAGAATCTTTATATAGGAATTGTTTTTGTGCTACTTCAAGTACAGTAAATAACTTGGCTTTGTTGTGTTCACATAGCTTATATTAATACAAGATATAACATTAAGATACAATATATTTTTGTCTTAACTGTTACATAAAGCCAACTAACCGTGATTATCAAATAGAAGAACTATGGTTATTCAGCAAAGCATGTTTAAAACAAATGTTGCCTGGCTTGATGAATAAACTTAATCTGCGACAAATAGCATTGCACATGACTACTACAATCCTAGATTAAAGCTATATGAGAATTTGTCTAGAAACTAATTTCTAACTGATATTTCCTTTAATAAATAATATTCTTCTATTTCCAGGAGTTCATCCTTTTGCCTTTAAAAATATTCACATGTATACAGGCTATTTTAAAGCCTAATTGGTGAGAGGGAATTAAATTGCATGTGAGTGTGTCTCAAATACATGTTTCAAAGAGCACATGAAGGTGTTGAGGGGCCTGCCCCCTAAGACTCTGGCCCCATCAGCTGTTGGTGCAGGTCCCATTGTATTCTCCCAGAATCAGTTAAGCCCTTGAGTCAAAATAGGTACAATTCATATGAATAACATATAGCTTCACTTGAAAAGAACAAGAGGAGAGACTATTGAGCCGAGGTGGCGCAGTGGTTAAAGTGCAGCACTGCAGGCTACTTCAGCTGACTGCTAGCTGCAGTTCGGCGGTTCAAATCTCACCGGCTCAAGGTTGACTCAGCCTTCCATCCTTCCGAGGTGGGTAAAATGAGGACCCAGATTGTTGGGGGCAATATGCTGACTCTGTGAACCGCTTAGAGAGGGCTGTAAAGCACTATGAAGCGGTATATAAGTCTAACTGCTATCTAACTGCTATAATGTAGAATTCTCATATGCCTATATTATCAGCAACTTGGGATAAATTAAATATTAGAATTTTGCTCAGCATGCAAAACGTAGCATGCATTACAGCTTAGCCTCAATAATCAATGCCTGTTCTTTAGACTGCAAATAACAGCTGATCCCCAGAATGCTTTCAATTCAAAGGTGATTTGATTGGACCAAAAGCAACAGTGACTTCCTTGTTAAAAGCATCACGCATGGCCTTGCCTTACCATGTAAAGACATAGGAACATAATGACAACTGTGCTGATTATTCTGCCGGGGAATTTAAAGTAGGGGTCCCATTGATATAACTTTCTCCGAATCCAGTTTTTCTGGGGATGCCTGTTGATAGATAATAATATAAGGGAGTTAAGTCACACAAAAATTCAGGTCATTCTCCAAAGCTGCTTTGCATGTGATAGAAAAAAGCCAATTTCCTTTCTTTCTCTAAATTTGAAACTCTCATCATTACTTTGCTTACTTCTATGAACAGAACCCTTATTGTGAGGGCCTTTATCCCTCTGTGTGGCTGAATTGTAGATGATAAGAATATATGAATGATAACAAAAACGATGACGAGATATGGGTGAATGAATGCTCTTTCCGTCCACCCCCCAAACTACTTTTGCACAGTTATCTCCATTTGTGAACTTTCCTGC
This sequence comes from Thermophis baileyi, assembly GCA_003457575.1. NCBI lineage: Eukaryota > Metazoa > Chordata > Lepidosauria > Squamata > Dipsadidae > Thermophis > Thermophis baileyi. The sequence goes on from QLTV01002279.1 coordinate 1,781,319, forward strand.
CAGCTTCCCACAAGCAAAGTCAATGAGGAAGCTGGTTGGGAAGGTTGCAGGTTGATCTGGTAAATAACTCACATCCCCCCCACTTCACAGGTTACTCCTACATACTCACCATCCCACCAAAAGCCACCCCACTTACTTGCTGCTGGTCTAATTTTGGTCCATTTGGGACTCACTTAATAACCTCATTTAATGCTGGCAATGGGGAGTGCTGTATTGTTGTTGCTAAGCAATGTAGTCACATGATATCATGCTTTACAACCACATGACTCAGTGATGATTCCAGTCCCAATTACTGTCATTAATTGAGGACTACCTATAAACAGCATTGTCAAAATATTTCTCTCTTCATCAGAATGTCACCAAGAATCAAAGCATCAAGACATGTCACTTTGTCAGCAAGATATTATGGGTTTTACTGAGGTTCCCAAGGGTTCAAAGGTTAACATGTTTATTCTAGGGTAAGCTTTTCAGCAGTACAGTCCATATGCATACATGCATCTGATGGCTATACTCAATCAAACCTTAAGTCATGGTTAACCATTAGGGATTCATGAGATTCCAGATGTTTTTCAGCTAATCTTATCATTTTATGGAATGTGAACTCATATTAGGATTTTGCCAGTGGTGGGATTCAACCGGTTTAACAACCAGTTCGGTGAGCACGCAAAAAAATGCACGCTTCACGCGCGCACGCAGCATTGAAAAACCACCCATTTTAAGTGCAAAACCTTAACTTCTATTGCAGTGCCGGTGAGTAAAACAGCTGAGGCGCGGGAATCCGCTGTGCCGCGCGAATCAGCTGAGCTGAAAACACACGGAAATATAGAACAGAATAGGGCAGGAGCGGGGCCAACTGATCACCGGAACTACCGGTTCGCCTGAACCGGTCCAAACCGGCTGAATCCCACCATTGGATTTTGCTCATATTAGTATTAGCCTAGTACCTGACACTGAAAAAAAGAAAAAAGAATTATCAGAATACATCAAAGAAAAAATGCCTCCTCACCCAAGCACAGGCTTTCTCAGCAACTGCTGAACATACTGCAACTGGTGTTCTTCCGTAAAAGAATATTTCTCCTGTATTGTAAATAAAGTGTCTTTACAAACCAGGAATTACAAACCTAGCATAAGTGCATATATGTGTGTGTTTATTTTTAGGGACTAAAAAAACCAAATTGGACACATAATATTAATCCAAGTTTATTTCTGCTACTGCATATAACGGACAAAGAGCATGGTTAGACCACTGCAAATAATGCAATGTGCCTGGTTGAATTGTTATTCAGAGCATATCAAGGGACTTAACACACTTCTTATGCTTTTAACTGAGACCTTAGGAAAGTGTCATGGAAGTAGACCTTAAAACAAAAGCCAAGATGGCAGCAATGGAAATCAAGGACAGAATGAGTGGAGATCTTTTTAAGAACCCACAGGCTTCTGGATGTGATTATATCATCTAATAAAAACATTGGAATGGATAATACTGGATTATAACTGTGGGAGGCCTTGCAATAACTGGTGCCTCATCTTTTCTGCTGCTTCACAGTGTTTGCTAAGATCTGTGTTATGCCCATCTGCTTAGGGCATTGTTGAAAGCAAGCAGAAAGTGAACATTTTGGATATCCCTGCAAATACTATAGTATAATAAAATACACATACTGGCCTTACTTCAATGTCTCCAATTGCACAAGAGCAGACACATTTTTCCAGGGGAGTCTTAAAGTATGTTCCTTGCAGTAATGCCAGAGAGGTTATTATACATACTGTAGTTCAGAAGAAAGCTTTCCTTAGTTTGGGAAATGTCAACAGCTAATTGGTCATTCCCCAGGAACCCTTTGCCCTATTTCCCTAAACTATTTACTTCAATCTGAATTTTGATATCATTTACGAGTAGTCTTTGCTTCACAACTACTTATTTAGCAACTGTTCAGAATTATGACAGCACTGAACAAATGAGACGATTGGCCGTCAAAGTTGTGGCCATCACAACATCCTCACAGTCGTGATCACGATTCAGGTGCTTGGCAACTTGCTCTCAACATGCACTGCAACATCCTGTGGTCACGTAATTGCATTTGCGACCTTCGCTGCTGGCTTTCAAAAGCAAGGTCCATGGGGATGCTAGCAGGTCACAAATGGCAAATATTCAGTCCCAATTATTGTCGTTAAGTGAGAACTATTTGTAGTTTCTGTAGGAGTGTATGTTTGGCATGTTGGTATCTCAACAATCTAATGTACTTTGATAGTAACCTTATTTTTCTCAGTGTTTGTTTGATGCTTAGGTGGCAGTCATCAGCTATTATTAATGGGAGTAAGCTCAAGGAGAAGAACTGGAGTTTTAACCAGTAATTTAACATTAACCTAACTTCAATTTTGGGCATCCGAATTTCTAACCTAAGAAGGGCATTGGCAGCACTTCAGGGTGCAGCAAGACGAATCCTCAAAAATTCAGTCTGGTGTGCCTCAGGATAGTTTTTCTCATCATAGAGCCTCAACATTAAGACCAGTGTTATAACCTGGAACAATTTCAGAGTAGCTGGAATTAATTAATCTTTGCTGCCTGAGGAATTAGATGAAAGTCTCCCAAAAGAAAAGGATTAATTTCATAGGAAGAGATTATTACAATTAGCTGAGCAGGCAACACTGTTGAGTGCAAAATGTGCACGGATTGTAGGATGACCAGGTTGTGCCCAAGGGAAGAAGAGTCAAATGCATCATTGGTCTTGAGTCCCTTCGTGCCCACAAGAGATCTAAGTCTACCACAACCTGAACTCCATTGACTCTTATTGTGATGACTTCCCCAGACGCTTCCCCAGTTAGCTCTCCAGATGTCAGCAGTTCCAGGCATTCCAGAGGGGAGTTGGTTAATGGTTCCAAGCAGCCATCTGAGAGGGATTTGGCACAAACACAGCTTCAGCAGGACAGCCTAGAGGCTTCCGGTGGAGAAAGCATGTAGCTGGAGCCAGTCAGTGATGAGGAAGAGGAACTGCCTGCTGCATTTGATCCAAGAACATGTAGGGCAGAGAAAAGGCAGGAACGGAGAAGGTCAGCCAGATTACTTGTGATGAGAAAGCCTTGCCCTTCTTGATAGGCTGCACAGAAGATGGCTATTTAGCACAGCAGAGAGAGAGGGAAGTCATGCTGGGAACAACATGTTCATTTCCTAGTTGTGTGTTTTCTGGTCGTTGTGATTCTTGCCTTGCTTTGAATTGACACCGTGCCTTGACTTGGATCGTGCCTTGTGAACTCTGGACTTTTCTTGCCTCGTGAACCCTCTTGTATTGTGGATTTAATTTTGTGTGTTGGGTTTATTTTGATTGGGAAACTTTCAAGCGCCTTGTGGACTAACTGGCATTGTTCTGTGGACTAGCATTGGTCTGCTTGTGGCTGGACTTAATTTGAACAGTTCTGGGTTTTTGGTGAAAGGAGTTGTGGGGGTTAGGGTAAGGGTTATCACAACCCTCCCCACCTGAAAAGAAATCTGATCCAAATGCAAAACACAAGCAGAGAAGTTTCAGTTTCGCTTTTGCTTTCACAGCAGCAAGCAGCTTTACTACAGAACAGTTGAGCTAAACCACGCACAGACTCCTTCCTGTCTCCTTCTTGCTCACACAGCAAATACTGTTTGAGTTTCCAAACACCCCTCAACTCTCTCACACACTAACAGGACGCTAGCCAGATGAATACCGATGGATGCTGGTAGGCAGAGACAGATTCCCCCCCCCCTTAT
>QLTV01002279.1:1785053-1808500 GCA_003457575.1 Thermophis baileyi
CACGTAAGGGAAGCTGCCTGTTTCTCCCATGGCCAGTTCTATGTGGCATGCTCCAGAGTCAGTTCATCTGACAGCCTGGTCATCCTCCAGCCAGAGAGCAAAACCAGGAATGTTGTTTACAGGGAGGTCCTGAGCAATTCATCTGAGGGATGAATTGAAAGTCTATGCTATGCAACTTATTAGCCTGGCTACATAGACAAAACAGCCACGGTTGCTGCTGGGATTAAAGGGCTTAAGCCCATCTACTTCATTGTTGTTACACTTACAATAATGTCTTCATCTGTAACAGAAACTTAGCTTACCATCTCTAACGAAATGATACAGTCCCTTTTTTAACTACTCATTAATTTTCAAGCTTTAACTGTCAATTTATCAAGCCCCATCACATAGTTTCGTAGCGAAGCACGGGTATCAGCTAGTTATTTTTATAAAAACTCAAGGTGGTGAACATGCCTAATACTCCTTCCTCATCCTATTTTCCCTATAACAACATTGTGAGCAGGGTTGGGCTGAGAGAAAGTGACTGGCTCAGAGACACCTAGCTAGCTTTCATGTCTAAAGCAGATCATGAACTCACAGTCTCTTAGTGTCTAGCCTGGCACTTTAATCACTAGACCAAATTGGCTGTTTGATATATAAAAGGGCTTATTAAATTTCAGGGTCATTTTTATGATTCACCTTCTTTAATAAACAATGGTTTTGCAAATCTTAAAACCATCTGAGAGATATAATCAAGATGGACTCACCAATTTTCCCTAGGGTAGGTTATATTATCTGCAGCAGTGTTTCCCAAGCTTGGCAACATTAAGATATGTGAACGTCAACTCCCAGAATTTCCCAGTCAGCATGAGAAACACTGATCTATAAAGCTGGGAAACTGTCAAGAATTGGGGAGTATGGTTAAATCTTAGAAGACATGATGATACCTGATTATGGAAGTCAGCTATTAAATCTTCAAAAAATGTGGAAGTTTTTGACCAAATTTGACAATTTTTATCCTTAAAATACTGATTTTAGGCAGGAGAAATTTTAGTTATTTTAACTTTAGTTAGTTTAATCACCACAACTGGTAATTATCCACAACTCTACTTCTCTAGACAGTTAATAAACCTAAATAAAGCCAGAAAACCATAATAACATTCATTAAAAACAATGAAACTAGCAGATAGCCAAACATGTGGCAGGTGTAGCATAATCTCCATTTCCAAAGTCTTGTAGAAGCAGCCATTTTAACAGCTTTTAAATGGCCAAAATAGTGAGTAAGAAAGGGATATGATTGCCAGACATGTTCTTATTTCTTAAATCAGTGAGTCCGATTTAATATTCAGCTTATTTTGCAATTCTTTTTCTAGGTTTGTCTTTGGTATTCAATTGCATTTAAAGAACTTTCATCTCATTGGAGTACAATCAAATAATCTAAATGAAGTTATTAAAAGAGAGGACTTCAGTGCTGCTATAAATACTCACATTTTGGTTGTATACAGATGAATTTCTCACTGCTTTCACAAAATTAAAAAGAAAACGTCCTAGCAGAAGGAACAGGAACAGCAGGGATGGCCACATCAGAATTATGCCACTGTACTTTCCCACAACCTATGCATGGAAAGCAGAATTACCAACTAAGTTGCAGATGATCCACTCTTCTTCCTTCCCTGTATAAATTCAACTTAATTTATGCAGTAAATTATTTGTGAATGCTGAAACTTATCATGAGGTTCATACCAGAAATCTTGGGTCTTTAGGATGCAATTCAGTGACAAAGGCCTAGTTCATTCTAATCTTATAGTTTAATGGGAAAGATCCTGCCAGTCAGCATAGATAATAGCAAGCTGTTGGACCAATGATCTGTCTTTATGTAAACTCAGCTATGGAGAACAGGTATACAGTACATGCTGGAAGGGTATGGAGCAGCTTTGTCAAATCTGGGATCCAGTGTTAGATTAAAAACTCCCATTTTTTTCAGCCAACGTAAGAGAAGACATGCTACTGGTAGATGTTGGAAGTTGTAATCCAACTCATGTAGATCCAAAGTTCTTCACTATTAGCCACTGAGGACTTGACTAATGGTTGTTTGGTATCAGGAATTCAGTCAGAATTTATGATCCCATTCATTTGCTGAGTCCTGTCAAAAACTCACCTGTAGGGATAGATTTCATGACTTTCTACCACTTCTTCAATGTTATTGCCTCCCTAAGTATACTGAATCCATGTACTTTTTGTTTGAGCACTTGCTCCTCATGCACAGAAAGCACAGTAGATTTTCTATAGAGGTAACCTTAACTTACATTTTTTTGTGCATGGTGCTCAAAACTCATATGGAATTTTCTTCCAGCAGCTAACCAGACTTGTTAAACTTTCATTAGATTAATGCACTGTACACCTTAAGTGAACCTGCAATCACCATATTAAAACAGTAATAATTGTCAAAAATATATACTTACATCTTCCGCAGGGCACTCTATAATGTCTAAGATCATGATAACTAACCTGTAAAATACATGGAGTTATTAGTTTCTTAAATTGGCAATAGAAGCTATAGAATACATATATGCATACATATTTGTACTACTCGTTAAGCCAAATTTCTGATGCACTGTATTCAAATTGGATCCAACATCAGAATCACTCATCTCTTTCACACTGTTTCTTTGATTTCTATATTATTGGTGAAATCTGACTGGAAAAATTCAGGAATTAACAGCTAACAAAATTGGAAAGTTCTGTTTGGAAAAGGATATTCTTGCATGAATGCAGATCTTCATTGCCAATGGTAAAATTCTTACATTAAAGGCTATCCTTAACCCTTCCTTGAGAGGCGCGATGGCTCAGTAGCTTAAAAGACGCCAGAGAAGGTCTATACTCTGGCAGTTCAAGCCCTAGCATAACGTGACGGAATGAGTTCCCGTCACTTGCCTCAGCGCCTGCCAACCTAGCAGTTTGAAAGCATGTAAATACAAGTAAATGAATAGGTACCACTTCAGTGGGAAGGTAACAGTGCTCCATGTTTCACTACATACTCTGCGCTGTGGCATGATGTCATGCTGACCACATGACCGCGGAAACCTTCTTCAGACAGTGTTGGCTCAATGGCCTAGAAATGGAGATGAACATTGTTCCCTAAAACTCAGTTAACGACTAGCAGAGTAAAATCCACAGGGACTCCTTCGCCTTTTTTTTACCTTATACCGCTTCCTTAGTGGATGCTTCCAATGTAACTTTCATCTCTTAATCCTCACCACTATTAGATCTTGCTATCTTTAGGGAGATGCTGAAAGAGCTACAATAGTTTATTGCTTTGATTTTCCCATGTTCTCAGAAAACTTGTTAATACATTTGATTCAATATGCTAAATTATTTAGTAATATCTGCATATTTGTGTTATAATTCATATACTTTACATATGATCATCACAACTATTTTGATTTTCTTATTGTCAGTATCTGTTTGCTATGAACTTAATTTCCCTCTGACTTCTTCACCTAAGTTCCACACATAGGAGAATGTATAAATTCATGCCATGCAGATTTGCACCTATAAACGTAGATTTGGGGTACTTCCACACAGCACCATTTTCATTACTCACCCCAACTGTTAATGTCCTCTGACACCAGGGATGCTATGAGCCAACTGGTACTCTCTCCAGCTAAACAACATGGGAGTCCAAATCAGGAGTGTATGACTCCTTGCCTTAACGACTCTTGGCAGTATGCAAAATTATCTCTCTCTCCCTCTCCCTCCCCCCCTCTCTCTCACACACACACTCACACACCTTCAATACATGCTGCGTGTACTTTTCTGACCATTTTGCAAAACAAATGAGGTACTAGGCAGGTAGCTACTAAGTGCCTTGATTACCAAGATGTCATTCTTTCTGCATGTAAGTTCATACTTGAATATTCTGATGGTGATATGGCAGCATAATTTTACAGCCAGGTCTTCTAATAGCTGCAACCATGGTCATAGATGTAGAAAGTGTGACTATATGCTTGTTATCAAAAACAGAGTAATAATAAAGACTTGCTTGAACCCAGAGATTGGAAAGTGCTTATAATATATATGTAAGAAAACTCAAACAAAAGACTCAAAGATTGAGAAATTTACTACAGAGTTCTAAATTCAGACTGTAGGACACGGGGTAAGATAAAGAGTTCCATAAATAAGAAAAAAGCCCACCCCAGTTTTGCCATTTGATCTATATCATAGCCAAGCCAGAAGAAAATGAGTTTGACTGCCCAAGGAGGACCTAACCATATAGGACTAGCCCATATATTTTATGAATTATAAATATTTGATATGTTGGCTATTGGCTTTGCTATCCACAATGCCCCATTGCCTTCATTCTGTTTAATAGCAGGACTTCTAAGTACCATAGCAACAAGCTATTCACTTGACCACATCTAGAGGATCTATTCCTTCCTTCCTTCCTTCCTTCCTTCCTTCCTTCCTTCCTTCCTTCCTTCCTTCCTTCCTTCCTCCCTTCCCCCCTTCCTCCCTTCCTCCCTTCCTCCCTTCCCCCCCTCCTCCCTTCCCCTTCCCCTTCCCCTCCCCTTTCCCCTCCCTCTTCCTTCCTTCCTTCCTTCCTTCCTCACACAAATTGTCAGGATAATGATGATTTAATAGCTGACCAGCTGCCGTAATGTTGTAATGCTGTAATGTTGTAATACTGTAACAATGATGGAATGGTAGCAATGAGTCAGCAGGGTTATCACTTTAAGAGGCTGTCTATATAAGAGAGGCCCTGTGAGCACGTCTCTCTCTCTCTGTGTGCTTCCGTGCTGTAGTTGATGATTGATTGCCTGACTTTGCCTAGTTCGTGTATGTATATATTCCTTGTAGATAAACCACTATTTGAAAGACAAACCTCTGTTTACTGTATTTTGCTCCTGGGTTGTCTCAAAATAGTCACACTGTGCGCACTCTCACACACACACCATCTCTCTCCTTCCCTCCTGGTAACTATGTGGACAATTCCATGCAGTTTTCTTGGCAATATTTTCGGAAGTGATTTACTATAATGCTGTAGCACTGAACTAGAGTCACTTGCCCAAAATTACCCTACTGGCTCTATGCCTAAGGAAGACTAGAACTTACGGGTTCCCTTTTTCTAGCCCAGTGCTTTTATTCCCCACACCAAACTGGCTCTCCTTTTCATGTCTTATTGTTAAGGACATATTGTAACTATTGTAATAAATTAAGTGCTGATGACTTTACTCCTCAAATTTAAGTTGATTTAATATGTGGTGATTCCTTCTCTTCAAGAGCAAAGAGAAAGAAAATGGTAGGTTGGACTATCAGAAAACTTAAAACCTCTAAGGGGTTATCTCATATCATCCCCCACCATGAATGTTTAGGTCAACCCTGAAAGCTTTTTGCCCTTTCCTGATTCTCCAGAACAGGGCAGTGTGATTCTCAGGCTTCAGGGCAGGGAAAGTAAAATGTAGATCTGAAGGTATCTAAAATAAATCATTAAGGATTTTAGCTTTATAGCAAACAAGAAATCAGAATAGTTGTTCCATCCATTCCAGTTATTTTGCTGAGATAAAAAAAAAGGTTATGCATATTTAGATATGTAACGACTATAAAACTCAGAACAACTCTGAAGCTCACATTAAATTCTGAGATTCAGAATTGTTTATTTCAAGGTTTCTTTCCTCCTCTGATTTGTAAATTTTAGAAATTTAGTTATTGGATTTTTTTAAAAAAATAACCTACGCTTTAATATCTCTGCTTCACCGTTTATTGCGATTATTTCTGGAAGTTATGATCTGGATGAATGTGCAGTTCTACTCACCTGAAAAGTCATTTCTAGATAATATTTTTAGTACGAAATCACTTTATTGTAATTTCCCCTGTTATATCAAGAATTAATTCCCACTTCTGCTCTGAGACTAACACTCATTCATGAGTCTTGTTAAAATTCTGCTTACCAAGCTACTGTGTAAAGAAATCCCAAGACTGCTCCTACAACTTCATATTTTGTTAAAAGACAGACAAAGAAAGGGTATGAGGAGATGCCCACTTCAAAAGCCATGAGGAGGATCCAAAATACTGCAGAAGAAAAGACATAAATATATCTTTATTCTATTGTTGAGCAGTGAATGATTGAGAAACTTTTTTATGACAGCCACTGACCAACCAACATGGAACAACAAAGCACATGGAGTTAACAACAGTAATAAGACAGCATATTAGTTCTTTAAACTTTGCTGAATTTTATAGACTACAAAATCATTTTTGCATCATTTAGAGAAACATGTATTATTGTCAGAAAATAAATATTTCAAATAAAAGAAATCTCAGTGCACTTTGAGAATTTTTTTAATGGGCTTATGAGGTAAAAGTGGGTATTTTTGTAACACTGATAACATAAAAAATCATACACTGTGGTTTCAAAGCTCCAGCACCTGAAGTATAATGTCTAGCCACTTAAGGAATATTCCTAAATCTCATCATGAGCAGTATGAGGGGTGTGTTAAGTTAAGGATAAGGTTCTTATGAATTTTGGAGATATAAATTGGGCTGGTCTTAGGTGTACAGGTTGATGATTTGTGTAAACTTCTCTAGGGGGAGGAGACCTGTTGCATTTGGCTTTCTGTAGCCAATATCCATCATCTTTACTTGCCATTCTCCAATCTCAGCCTCAAAAGCACATCTCTAGAGCAATCATCACCATTCCATTTCTGACAGAGTGATCTTTTCCATTTTGAACTGAAGCTGACAATTAATCAGACCAGATCCACCTAGCAAAAGAACAACCTCAACCGATAAGTAAACGTTTTTAACCAGATAATCTTCTCCAGTAATTCCAGCTTTCTGAACGAGTACCATGTTTGGCAGAGTCAACAACTTGAAAAATATGACATAGAAATCTGTATCACAGGCTGTCTAATAGCTATGTTAGTTATATGGTTTCAACTGGACATGAGCTTTTAGCTACAAATAACTTTAGTGTTGCAGGTATAAATTATGCACCATTCATGAAATGATAGGATTTTACAGCTGAGGCTGATCTTAATGTATTCTGAGTTACTTAATCCAAATGAGCACGCCATTTTTTCATTGTTTGAAAACCACTCCAAATATTTAAAAGTTTTAACTAATTCTATTATATGGCCATCTAGCTGACATGTTTCATGTTTTGGGGACATTTAAAAAATTGGAAGAAATTATATCGAGCGCTCTAAATAATTGAATATTTCTCACTGTTATCTATCTGTGTCTCCTGGTGGTATTTCTTTTAACAATTTCTTGAATGTTTGGATATTTCTCAAATTTTCATTTCTGTTTTCTTTCTTTCTAATAATTTCTTGCCCTGTAGAGCTCTGTAACACTTGAAAACTTGCACACTATTTTGTGACCCAGGGTGGGGGGGTGGTCCTAATAAACTTTCCAGCCTCCTATGGAGTGATCATCTAGACTTTATTGATGGTGATCTGATAACATGAGAGGATAGTATATTGCACAATGAGTTGGGATGCATAAACATATGCAATGGACAAGTAGCACTTAGATTCATATAATACATCAAACCATAATATGGTTTAGCAATGGCTTGACATGATGTATAAATCCAGCCAGGATACCTATAAGTCACAGCTTAACATTATATGTGAACTAGCTCAATAGGCTTCTTCAGGAAAACATGGTTAAAAACATTACCATTATGTGTGATGGCAATTCTCAGCTCCAAATGTACCTGAAAGTGCTAGTGCATAGGCAAAGGATGCAGATAAGTATCCACAAGAAGGAGACTAAAATTATATCTTACTTCCCTTGCCTTCTGCAAATGTCCTTGATCATTTTTATAGGGTTCTAATATATGTGGACTATTAGAGAATTCCTTAGAACACCATGGACAGACAAGAAAGCCAGCAAAAGGATCAGCAAACAAATCAATTTAGAGTTCTCATTCAAGGTGCAAATGACCAGGCTCAAATTATCCTACTTCAGACACATTATGCAAAGACCTAGCTCCATAGAGAAGGCCCTAATGCTGGGAAAGGTAGAAAGAAAGAGAATAAGAGGACAACCAGTAGCAAAGAGGATGGACTCATCCGTCATAATGGTGATGAGTGCACAGTTGGGAGACCTGAAAGACCAGGTTAGGGACAGATCATCCTAGAGAAGATCTATCTACTGTATATGGAGTCAAAAATGACTTGATCAATCTATCTATGGACATAACCATATAGTCACCATGAAACATATATAATTGACAAGAGTCTTTTTCTACTTTTACTATCATTATCGCCTATTAGGCTTTAAAACTGAAAGTCAGCAGAGAGGAAACATTGTGTTAGGAGGAGGAATTTAAAGAAGGAAAGTTAAGAAGGAGAAGTAAAGTACTCTTCCCACTATTTGTTGGCATTTTCCTATCATGAACCCCCTAAGTCTCTCCAATTATATGTTATTTGCTTATAGCTACGGCTTGACATGTTGCAGATGTTAGGATCTTCTCTATGGCATCCTCAGGAGAGTCCAGGATGGGATGGGTAGCTCTAGTCCTCTAGCTCTATGACTGAGTTGAATTTCTGAGGACCGCCTCCCTGCCAACGGTCCCCAGTTCTTTAACCCAGTCCGAGCTCTAGGACGCTCAGGAGATCGCTCCTGAGATATTTAGAGTTAAGGCTGAGAGTTTGACAGAAGAATCTCTTATCTTCAGTCCCAAATAAGAATGCATGCTCCTAGAAACATATTTAATGTCATGGTGTGACAAGGAGGAAGGCTTTAAATGGCTATGTATTTATACTGGGAAGGCCTTGCCTACTCTTACCATCTCTAATGCTGACACTGAAGCTATTTGCTACTGCCTTCATAACTTTTCCTCTTGAAGATCATGTTTGGCTCTAAAGTCTAGCCCTCACTGCACTCCTGAATAAACTAATTGTCTGCAATCCAGATAACCTTAGACTGAAAAATAGCTAAACAGAAAAATGGGAGAATACAAAGACACAGAGTTTCTCTACTGCTCTCTTATCACTTGTTAATCATGAGTTTTACCTTTAGCCCATTCAGGAAATCCCACTGGAAAGTAATTTTTCTCAAATAGAAACATGACTTTATCAGCAGTAGCGCCAAATGCAAATCCCAATGACCATCGGTTGCTGATTGAGCCGTCAGAGTCCATTGGGCTGTAAAATAATGAAAAAAAGACATTGAGACCCTTTCCAAACTATAGAGGTATAATAATTTCCAGTCAATCTTGAACTAGCAGAGAATCACACTGGCATAATACTACTAATCCCAATAAAAAAGAATATTTGTAGCTCAGAGTTGAAAAGAGGGGTCCCTGGTGCTCTCTGAGCTTGGTTGTTTTCTTGAAGATGTTTCATTATCCAAAGGTAACATCATCAGTGCTAGTGGTACCTAGTTTGGGTAATGAAACGTCTGCAAGAAAATAACCAAGCTCAGAGAGCGCCAAGGACACTGAATTGTTAAACCTTTATCTTAGCTCCATTGTTTCTGTCTCCAGTTATTGCCTTCCCTCCAAGTTAAAGGAAATCAGAGCTTAACAGTTTCTACGTAACTTGAAGCACTCCTTGAATGGCATCGGTATATGGAAGAAAATTGTACTTAAACATTTGTACAGCAACAAAAAAGTGGAGTTCATCTTACATCTGATGGTGATAAGTAAAGGCAACAACCCAGGGACACTGCAGAAAAAAAGTGTCTCTGTCACTTGTTTGTGCTGTAGATGGGTGCAAGCAATGTGTACTATGGTCCTTCAGATGTGCTAGATTACAGTTCCAGTGATGGCTTCCCATCTGGCTAGGGTTGATATGAGTCAGACCAAAACTAGAGGCCACAATTGCCATAGAAAGTGTTTTCCTTTACCTGCTTTGGATGCCATATGCTAAATAAATAAATTACCTGCTTTGGGAATGATTAAAACTGTTTTTCATCATAAAATATAAATATGCAGGAGATATTTGACTGAACCATTTTATTTTTTATGTCAAGGGCCTAAAGGACAACTTTAGGCAACTGCAGTTTCTGCTTTCAAAAGGCTACGAGTCCCCAAACTTGTATGTCACAGACTGCTACTCAGGAATGGCCAGCAAGTATTGTTCAACTCACAGCAGTAACCCACAACGTCTTGGACATTTGGGATATTTGTCATCAAACCAGAATCTTTTTGTTCTCTTTTCAAGACAGGCCAGGATCAAAATGATGACAACCTGCAGGAACAGAAAAAAAATGTGATGAATATTATGAAGAACTATCATGAACCACAATGAAGTCATCAAATAAATCTTCAATATAAAAAGTATTAAGGTACCCAACAATTCAGAGCTCGATACATGTTTTACCAGCCAATGTAAATCAAAACTAGGTCAGAATTCTGAGCAAGCATTCATTCTGCAAATCTCCTCCAGATCCACCCAGTAGAATAAGTATTATCTTGCCTAGTGCCTTGGATAGATAGAGAATTAAGGGCTTTGATAAGTCAATTATCATTTCTCCCCTGCATCTGCTGTAGGGTGGGAGAGCTCTGCTTTTCACATTTGTAAACACAAGCACCCACATGCTCCTTTGTAAGTTTGTTCTTGGGCCTGTGAAGCATGAACAGAGCCGAGGTGGCGCAGTAGTTAGAGTGCAGTACTGCAGGCTACTTCAGCTGACTGCTAGTTGCGGTTCAGCAGTTTAAATCTCACCAGCTCAAGGTTGACTCAGCCTTCCATCCTTCCGAGGTAGGTAAAATGAGGACCCAGATTGTTGGTGCCAATATGCTGACTCTATAAACCACTTAGAGAGGGCTGTAAAAGCACTATGAAGCGGTATATAAGTCTAAGTGCTATTGCTATTTCTATGTAGATAAATGCAAGTTTTGCCTTGTCCCAAAGGCAGCCATCTTCAATCCAGTACTTACATATGTGAGAGCCAGTTTGGTCTAGTGGTTAAGGCATCAGGCTAAAAAGTAGAAGACCATGAGTTTAAGTCCTATCTTAGCCATGAAAGCCAGCTGGTTGACAAAGGGCCAGTCCCCCTTTCTCAGCCCAACCCACCTTGTAGGGTTGTCATTGTGGGGAAAATAGGAGGGGGAAGGATTGGATATGTTTGCCATCTTGACTTATTTGTAAAAATAATAAAGGTGGGATACAAATAAATAAATAGACATAGACATTCATTAAAAAACAGCTCTCCTCATCCACAGCTAGATCTTTTTTGATGAGAATATTGGGAATTGCATCTGGATTATGCATCCAGAGGCTGCCAGCTTTGGAAATGCATCTAAATGGGCTTCCTCCAATGAATCTTAGGGTGCACTCATCAATTAGGAGAGTCCAAGTAGTCAATGGTTGTCAGATTATTGGTCTACTTACTGATGGAATCAGCGAATAATGTAGAAAAACATCCGCTTCAATTGAACTTTTACAAGTAACATTTTCTTGGAAAGTGTTCCTGTTAAAGAAACATGATGAAAAATACAAGATTTTTATCTGTATGTTTCATTTGTAAAACACAAATTGCCATTCATACACAAGCGATCCCAGATTTTAATTTACATTTTTTTACTTTATTTACATGAAGTAGATATATAGTAACGATAACATTATAAAACAAAAGCATAAGAAATATTCAGCCGCTGAACAAAAGGGCATATAAATTCCTTTAATTCAAGAACTGAAACAGGTTTCGTTTCAAGGGCCAAATTCTCCAAAAGACCAGAACCAGGGCCTACGCAGAGGATCTGAAAGGATGAACGTATCCAAACAGAATAAAGTACCAGTTTAGTTCCTAAACCCTCCCAAACAAAACACAAAAAAAGGGGGAAAGAGGGTTCCACTATAATTTTCTTATGATTTTTTTCTTCAAACTTCAAGAAACTGAAATGTGATAATGTCATTGGAAAGAGCTAAAGAAAAGAAAAATAGTTGGTTTCTCATATTGTGCCAAATTTTGGATTTATTTTTCTGTGGTTTATTGAAAAGTCACATGCAACACTAAGCCATAAATCATGATTTCCAAACACTGTGATTGGAAACATATTTCATCATCACATTTCATAGCTAATAAACCCAAACATTAATTTACGAAGCAAGCACCATTTTTTGTTCTACATATTTTTTGATATATTCCTTTATTATCACGTTTAGAGCCTGTCAGGATTTTTAAATGTTGTGGTAAGCGCACTCACAAAATACCAAAATACCGAAAAGGCAGAATAAAATAATAAAAGAAATAAACTGTGGAGAAGGAAAGCATAGCCTGAATGACTACATTAAGAGAAGCCAAGAACCCTTGCTGAAGGCAACCAATCAAGGAAAGCTCTTGAAAACAACAGAGGTGAAGGCTGAATATAGAAATGAAACAATTGAAAACATTTGTTAATTGTAAGAACAAGTAAATGCCAATTCATGGTCAATACTTGAAGAATATAGAAGAAAAAAGCTGATAAAAAACCCACATAGAGTTGGTTAAGACCAAAAATGCTAAAGAAAGAAACTGAAGGCTTTATTTTAGTGGCTCAAGAAAAAGCTTTGCTTGAAGGCGAAATTTCAACATGTAACACACAACGGCAAATGTCGCCTTTGTAGTAAAGTAAAAAAAATGAAGCATTTGACCAATTGATCAGTCGCAACAAGTGAATCCAGCTTCCTCCCCTAATTCAAAAGGATGAGCGGAAAAAACTGAAAATGTATAACCCCAAAAATCTTTGCACTACAGTGGTCAATCTATTGTAACAAAATGTTTTTATCTGTAATGAAGTTTCTAATCTAGTTGATTAGAAAGAGTCTAATCTAGCCTTGTCTGTAAAGTTAATCCCAACACTAACCAGAGGTGGGTTTCAGCAGGTTCTGACCAGTTCTGGAGAACCGGTAGCAGAAATTTTGAGTAGTTCGGAGAACCGATAAATACCACCTCTGACTGGCCCCACCCCCATCTATTCTCTGCCTCCCATGTCCCAGTTGATCGGGAGGAAATGGGGATTTTGCAGTAACCTTCCCCTGGAGTGGGGAGGGAATGGAGATTTTGCAGTATCCTTCCCCTGGAGTGGGGTGGGGATGGAGATTTTACAGTATCCTTCCCCTGCCACGCCCACCAAGCCACACCATGCCCACCAAGCCACGCCCACAGAACAGGTAGTAAAAAAAATTGAAACCCACCACTGACACTAACCCATTGCCTTTCTTGACCTCAGCCACTTTAAGATGTGTGGACTTCAGCTTCCAACATTCCAGAAATGTTGTATTGGAATAATGCATCTCAAATATCTTTCCCCCCCCCTAGTTTGGTTCTCCAGATCAATTATATCTGGATTTCTACTTACCCAGTTCCTATTATAAGTGATTTCAAAATAAATTTTGATGTCACTTAAAAGCATGATGAATTCTGTTTTGCAAAGCATTCCTATGACAGAATCTTGGAAAAAGGCCAATATTGTTTTACTGCCAAAGGGCGGGCAGGACTTTAAAATTGCATCTTAAACATCTCAAATTTGCCAAGGTTGAGCGACAGTGCCTTCAAATGTAAAATGTCAAGAAAATCTGTGATATACTGCCGAGATATGGCTGGAGAACTTGGCACAATTCAACCATAAATAGAAAATGTAGATGTGTTTCTAGACATACAAATGAGAAATCAAAACAAATATATTCCTTTTGTGGAAAGATGAAAATAATTGTGTGAGCCTTTATTTAATGTAGTAACTTCTGTCCCTAAACAACTTCTGTCCCTAAACAACTTCTTCCCTTGAGCTCCCACTCATGTGAAATCATTATGAGGGGTGGGGCACACAGGGGCAAAATAGGAAGTCCTACTTTACCGAGGTCGTTAAAATGAGGACCCAGATTGTTGGGGGCAATATGCTGACTCTGTAAAGCACTTAGAGAGGGCTGTAAAGTACTGTGAAGCGGTATATAAGTCTAAGTGCTATTGCTATTTATCCTTTTCAATTCTGGAAAGAAACCGTTCTCCCGTCCGCTGCAACGGGAGAGTCCAAGCTGGGTTAACTTTAGTCGCTTGCTAAGGGACTGAGTTATTTTTAGATGAAGCACGCCCTCTTTGCCACGCTGGCTCCAGCCCGCCAGTTTCAAAACTCAGTCGGCAAAGGGACATGCTTTTCCTTCAGCTCCTATGCAAACGACTAAAAGATCTTCTGCTTGGACTCTTCCCTGCTGTTCTCTGCAAGTTGCTGCCGGTGAGTGTGCTGGTTAGTCAGCACGCCGACAAGAACT
This sequence comes from Thermophis baileyi, assembly GCA_003457575.1. NCBI lineage: Eukaryota > Metazoa > Chordata > Lepidosauria > Squamata > Dipsadidae > Thermophis > Thermophis baileyi. The sequence goes on from QLTV01002279.1 coordinate 1,799,234, forward strand.
GCCACTGCCTAACAGCTGAGGCAGCCGGAGTCCCTGCCCCACGGGTGATACTCCCTTCGGCAGCGTGGGCTGCTTTGAGAGCTTCTGTCCCCCGGGGCTTGCTCTGTTGTTTCAGCTGCTCTTGGGAGTCCCTGCCCTCAAGGGCTATACTCCGTGCTTGCTGCGATTGCCCTTGGATGGACTAAAATAACGATCGGATCGCTTCCTTGTCTGGCGAGCTAGGTCGCCTTCGGGTGTCGCTCGCTGCAGCTACGAGCGTCTCTCCCTCCACGCTTGCTGATGGCCCTTTGCTTGGCTCTCCTTGTTGCTGGGCAGATTTCAAACTGCCGGCGGCCATTTTGAATGCTAATTAGGAGGGCCAGCTGCTGCGTTCCTATTGGCACCCGTTTGGAAGGCCCTCGAGGGTTCCGATCGCCATTTTGGCGGTGGTTATTTGTTGAGAGAGCTCATCTCCATCTGCAGCTGCTGCTCTCTTTGCTCTGATCTGCTGCTGCTATTGATCGATACTTCTGTGCTTTCGCTGTGCTTTAGCTGGGCTTTTTCTAAGCTCACAGCTTGGACTCAGCTTGGATTGGAGGGGCCGGGGTGAGTGCTTGTCCCGGGGATCCGCTGGACTTATCATCTGCCTCTCCCGGCTTCCATTTGGGGTCACTGCCTCAGGGCATTACTCCTGTCTCCTGCTGGTCACCTTGTCATCGGGCCCTTTGTGAGACATGTCAGACAAAGCTGACAAGACTGTTGGGGGGGAGGCCTCTACCTCTGCTCCCCCCAGAAAGGCTTCTTCAAAGAGCCACTCCTCTAAGGAGAAGTCCAAGGCCTCTTCATTGTCCCCTTATGCAGCGGCCCTCAAGGACGCTGAGTGGAGGCTCAGGGCCTTGGAGAAGCAATTCGAGAAGGCCCAGAAGCGCGCTGCCTTGCCTTTGCCACCTCACACAGGGGCCCAGCTTCCACAGCCGTCTCTGCCCCTGCAGCTGCCTTCTTTGCAGCAGGAGACTCCTGTGCTTCCAGTGGCTCAACCGCAGGCTGCCACTGGTACTGCAACGGCAGCAGATTGGTCCTCTGACCACCATTCTCTGGCTCAAGGGGTGGATGAGGAGGACGTCCCGTTACAAGTGCTGCACAACCCGGAGGCCGCCCTTGATCCGGGGTCTGCACCTTCGATTTCCAGGGCATCTGCGGCGGCCACTTTCACACCCACTGCAGCGGGGCTCTGTTCGGGGGCTGATGCCTGGCAACATGTTCCACCTGAGTTGCAGGACATGATCGCCAATGCTTACTCCCAGGGCATTGCCACTGGTCTCCAGCAAAGGTCGCCTTATCCAGTAGCCTCTGCCCCTTTACAGGGCATCTGGTCGGCTGAGGGCGAGGCTTTCTCTTGCCGCTCTTCTGACCTGGGCAACGCTTCCATCCCAGGTGACGGCTGTGGGTTGGATGATGAGTTGTCGGACGATGAGGGTGTCCTCCCTGATTAGCCGGTCTTCACGGGCCTTTTTAAGCCAGCCCTGTTTAAGACCTTGCTTCACAAGGCCAAAATTACAGCTAACCTGGGGGGGGGGGTGCTGTTAAGCCCACCAATCCTCCTGTGGGCATTGACCCGGCTGCGGGACTATTTTCGGAGCCTCAACGTGAGGCCGACTTTATTCCCTCTTCGAAGCTTTTCGTGGACACCATTAAACATGCCTGGAGCAATCCTTCTGCTGCACCTGGACTGTCCTCGACGGAGCGCAAGTTCTATGGATTCGGCCCAGAGGTGGAGGAGCTTCTACAGCTTCCTACTGTGGACACTCCCGTAGCCAACTTGGTGTCCTCGGCCATGTTTCCATCAGAGGTGTCGGAGGGCCTTAGGCCAGATGACCAAAAGGCCGAGTTGTTGCTCAAGAAATCGCACCAAGCAGCGGCTTGGTCCCTGAGGACGGCTACGGCTGCATCTTTCTTTAATCGCACTTCCATCATGTGGATTAGAGAGATGCAGTCTAGGTTGGGGGCTGAGGATTCCAGGCTCCGCCAGGACTTAAATAAGTTATTAGCGGCGGCAGAATTTTCGGCAGACACCACCTTGAATTCGGCCAAATTTGCCTCTCGCGCCATGTCGGCTACTGTCTCTTCTCGCCGCATGATCTGGCTCCGAAACTGGCAAGCGGATGCCCGCTCTAAATGGCGCCTTGCAGCTGCCCCCTTTTCCGGCGATCGCTTGTTCGGCGATTCCCTTGACTCCATTCTGGTGGAAGACCGGGAAAAATGCAAGGTCCTGCCCAGATCCAATCGACGGGCGGACAGGTGCTCCGTGCCCTATTTTAGACGGCAGCCCTTTCAGCTCGACCCTTCCTTTGGGGGCCCCCCACCCCAGCGGTCGTACTACCAAGAGGGGGATAGACAGCAGTCCACGTCCAGGGACAGAAATCGTCAATTTTCCCAGAATAGATGCCCCTTCCGGGGGTCCGGGGCTTGGAGGTTCAGACGTTCTAAGTGACTCCATCGGGGCTCTTCCCATCGGCGGCAGGCTCCAACACTTTGCCGACCGATGGGAGCTGACGTCTTCGGACGCTTGGGCCGTGCAAACCGCCAGTTTTGGCCTCGTGTTGGAATTTGTATCCCGACCCCCTTGCCGGTTCATCCGGTGTCCCGTCTCACCCGACCCTTCGAAACGGGTGCTAATGGAGACGGCAATCGCCCATCTGCTCGACATAGCGGCCGTAGAGCGGGTGCCCCCGGGTCAGGAGAGGTTGGGGTTTTATTCCATCCTCTTCCTGGTCCCCAAGAGTTCCAGAGGCTGGAGGGCTATCCTGAATTTGAAGCAGCTCAATTTGTTCATCGTCTACAGGCACTTCAAAATGCAATCGCTGAAGTCTATTTTAGGGTGCATCCGACGCCGGGACTGGCTGACCTCCATCGACCTCCAGTAGGCTTACCTCCATGTGCCAATCCATCCGTCGCAATGCCAGTTCCTCAGGTTCTTGTTCGCCGGGGGCCATTTACAATACCGGGCCCTCCCGTTTGGACTCTCATCGGCCCCCCGGACCTTCACCAAGCTGCTGGACATTGTGGTGGCACATCTGCGGGCGCGGCCGTTATGACTCCAGTGCTATCTGGACGACATTGTCATCCAGTCGTCGTCGGCCCTGCGGGTGAGGGAGGACCTCCTTTGTACTATCCGGACATTGCAGGCACACAGGTTCTCGGTGAACTTTGCAAAGAGTCATCTGGAACCCACAACTTCACTTTTGCATCTTGGTGCCATCATAAATATGGAGACGTGCGAGGTTTTCCTCTCTCTGGAGCATCGGAGCAGTATCCTTTCACTCGTGGAGACTGTGTGTCAGCGTCAGTGCGTGCCCTTGGCCCTGCTTTCCCATCTGCTGGGCAAACTCATCTCCTGCATCAATGTAGTTCCGTGGGCGCGGTTGCACGCTTGGGCCCTTCAGTGGTACCTCCTGCCGTTTCAACGGACCCGGACCAGCCACTCCAGCAGGTTGGTGCGGGTGTCCCCCGAGGTTCTCCGCTCACTCTGCTGGTGGTCGTCTCCGGCTCTGCAGCGCGGGTGTCTCTTCCGGGAGCCCACCCGGGTGACTGTTACCACCGATGCCAGCCTTTTCAGATGGGGGGGCTCACACCGGATCTTGGATGGCCCAAGGCCGCTGGACGCCAGCGGACCTGGCGGCGGCCAACATCAATTTGTTGGAGCTTCACGCCGTCGGGTTGGCTCTCTGCCATTTTGAGCCCCATCTGTCAAACTGCCATGTTCTTATGATGACGGACAATGTCGCGGCTCGGTCACACATAAACCGCCAGGGGGCACAAGGTCGCGCCGCCTCATGGGGAAGGCAAAGAAGATTTGCTTGTGGGCGGAGAGTCATCTACGGTCTCTCCGCGCGGAGCATCTCTCGGGAGTTCAGAACGTTCAGGCGGATTTCCTCAGTCGGGCCACGGTGGATCTGGTGGAGTGGCGTCTGCACCTGGCGATTTTCGGCACTCTGTCCACGATGTTCGGCAGGCCGCTGGTGGACTTGTTCGCCACCCCCTCCAATGCTCAGTTGCCGAGGTTCTATTCCAGGTTTCCAGCTCCGGGGGCAGAGGGGGTCAATGCGCTCCGCAGTCCCTGGCCATCGTTCCCTTCCCTGCCTTTGATACCGCAGGTGATTCGGAAGCTGCTCTCCGAGGGAGCGGAGTTGCTGTTGATCGCTCCCCATTGGCCCCATCGTCCCTGGTTTGCGGATCTGTGGGAACTTTCGGTGGCTCCCCCATGGCAGATTCCCCACTCCCGGATCTCCCTCAGCCAGGGGGCTCTCCTCCATTTGGAGCCCCAGTGGTTTCATCTGACCGTCTGGCACTTGAGGGGGAGCTCCTGAGATGGGACAACCTGCCGGAAGATGTCATCTTCACCATCCAGGCCGCTCGTCGCCAGTCCACTAGGCGCATTTACAATGCCACGTGGTCGGCATATCGGACCTTCTGTCTCCAGTCTCATCTGGATCCTTTGTCGCCTTCGATTCCGCAGGTTTTGTCCTTCTTGCAAGCGGGTCTGGTGAAAGGTTTGGCTCCCAACACTCTTCGTCACCAGGTGGCGGCCTTGTCTACCATCATCCATATTGACACTCTGCGTTCCCTATATTATCATCCTAGCGTCCACAGTTTCCTGAAAGGGGCAGCCAATCTACGACCGCCCACCATTCATCGGTATCCGTCTTGGGACCTTTCTCTCGTCCTGCAGACTCTCACGGCTCCTCCCTTTGAGTCTCTCCGTTCTGTCTCTCTGAGGTTTCTGTCCTTAAAGACTGCCTTTTTGATCGCCATCACCTCGACCAGGCGGGTATCCGAGCTGGCGGCGCTGTCGGGAGGACTTGTGCCACTTCCATCCGGATCGAGTGGTACTACGTCTGGATCCCACGTTCCTCCCGAAGGTCAACTCCTGGTTCCACCGGGCCCAGGAGGTGGTCTTGCCGGATTTTTGCCCTGACCCGCGCCATCCGTCAGAACGCCCTTTGGCACAGGTTGGATGTAAGGAGGGCTCTGCGGATTTATCTACGCCAGACGGCTGCGTTCCGGAGATCGGAGGCCTTGTTTGTTGCTTTTACTCTGGCCTCCATGGGCCGTAAGGTCTCGTCCCAGACTCTTGCCCGTTGGATCAAGGCATGCATTGCCCGAGCCTACGAGGGGATGTTTTGCCCTGTCCCGGCCGGGATTACGGCCCATTCGACCCGTAGCACGGCCACCTCTGCAGCCCGGGCCACGCAGGCATTGATTGAGGACATTTGTAGGGCAGCCACGTGGGCCACGCCTTCGTCCTTCATCAGGAACTATAAGCTGGACTCATTTGCCTCAGCCAAGGCGGCTTTCGGCCAGAGGGTTCTCCAGAGGGTCTGCACGCCTTCTGCTCCCCTAGACCGTTCCTTTCCCTCCCACGAGACTTAAGCTTGGGTATATCCCAGCTTGGACTCTCCTGTTGCAGCGCACAGGAGAAGGGGCGTTGGCTTACCTGAACGGTCTTCTCTGTGCGCTGCAGGGAGAGTCCAAACCCACCCTGGGGCGCGGTGTTCCAGGGTCGCCATGGATTCTGTTGCACGTCCTGCTGTTGGAGGCTTCCGCGTCTTCGTTTTGAAACTGGCGGGCTGGAGCCAGCGTGGCAAAGAGGGCGTGCTTCATCTAAAAATAACTCAGTCCCTTAGCAACCACTGGTTCACTTAAGGATCATATGGTCTGCTTAATGACTATACGGTTTGCTTAATGACCAGAGTGATTTGCTTTATGACCACTGTAACTCGGTTAACAACTGCAACAACTTAAAACCAAAATTCTGGGCTCAATTGTGGTTGTTAAGCGAGAACTAACTGCAGGCAGTAGAAACTGCCATTCTGCAGGCAGCTCATGATTTGAGTGGCTGGGAATCAGGATTCCATCAAGGTCAATCCTGCAACACCGCCTTTTATGGACATTAAGCTTGATTGAGCCTCGATTCTTAATCAACTTTGGATTTCCTTTTTTTATTATTGTTGGAGAGTTTAGGACTCTACAGATCAGCAAGATTTTCCTGTATTCATCAAGTAAGTCGCTTCCCCCTTAGCGGAAGACAATGCAAGTTAGATTTTTAAACACCTTTGAAATTTATGAAGTATTGGATTATACAGCAAAAGGGTACTCAGAATATAGATTTCAAAAGTTACAGTGGATTAAGGGTAGAGATTGATTTGGAAGTAGAGGTAGTCCTTGACATATTACCACAAATTTCTGTTGCTAAATGAAACAAGTGAATTTTGCCCCATTTTACGACCTTTCTTGCCACAGTTGTTAAGTGAATCACTGCATTTGTTAAGTTAGTAACACAGTTGTTAAATGAATCTGGCTTCCTCATTGACTTTGCTTGTCAGAAGTTCGGAAAATGTGATCCCATGATCCCGGGACACTGCAACCGCCATAAATATGAGTCAGTTGCCAAGGATCTGAATTTTGATTTTCCTGGCCATGGGAATGCTGCAACGGTCGTAACTTTGAAAAATGGTCATAAGTCGCTTTTTTCAGTGCCGTTGTAACTTTGACCAGTCACTAAATGAACTGTTGTAAGTCGAGGATTTCCTTTACAGCTTTGATTTAATTAGAAATAATTATCTCACAAATGAGAAAACGTCTGTTTTGGGATTTTTATGATAAGAGGACCTTGAAGGCTGTACACTAGAGGGAGACACAGGATGAAGAATGGAGCAAATGTCTATATTTTGGCCAATCTATTGTAAAAGAAACAAACAGATAATCTCAATAAAATGGACCACACATGTTGTAATGAAGTTACAGATCAAAAAGAAGCTGCAGCTGATAATTTTGAAATTACTTTGAATTTAACTGTGGATTTGGGGATTTAACTGTGATATCTGGAGAAAAATATAGACATACAAATGGAATTGATTTATTCCCTAAAGGTGGTGCACAACTCTCAGGAAATGGATGAATAGCTATACAAAAGATGTTTGCTAAGGTCTTGATTTTGTAGAAGGGATAAAGAAAAGGACAAAAGTTATTTATTGGATATACTAAATCTGTTGTTTTAAACTTTAAATCTGTTAAAGTTTTGAAAGACCTATGGCTACAAAAACGAACAAAAAACTAACTTGGGGCTCTTTCTGAAGGGATTAAAAAGTAACACCCTTAAGCGTTCAGGGAAGATTTATCAAGTTGGTTTCTTTGATCAATTTCAGGGTTAAAAGAGGAAAATGGTTAAATGTGGATTCCCTTATATTTAGAGATGATGAGAAGCTACAGGTAGTCCTTGATTTATTACCATAATTGGGAATTTCTGTTGCTAACTAAGGTGGTTGTTGTGAGTTGCACCAGTTTATGACCCATGCCATGGTTATTAAGTGAATTACTGCAGTTGTTAAGTGAATCACATGAATGCAGCTTTCCCCATTGACTTTGCTTGTCAGAAGCCAGCGGGAAAAGTCACAAATGGTGATCACAGGACCATGGGATTTTTCTTATTAGAAACCTTAGCAAATTGTGGTGTTATTTATAAACTAAAGAACAATATATTGTTACATCATATACCTATAGACACTGTAAAAATATGTATAGTTTAAAAAAGAAACCTAACCCATTATAGAAAAACAAAGCTATATAGTGAACAGATGGGGGGAAAACTCATATATTTAATAGGTGGAAAGCAACATGAAAAAGAAATAAGAGAGGGAAAAAACAGGGTATGGGGAGAGGAAGGGAGAGAAAAAACTCTATAAACTAAAAATAAAGCAAAATACCTAATATTGTATGTCTGTCTATCTATATTATTAAATGTTATATTTTATTTCTGAGATCTTAAGAAGTAATTATTTGGCAAAATGCCACTGTATTTCAAAGCAATTTGGCCAGAAGCATTATTTAGATTCAACATTAGATATTACTATAAAATTGTTTCTGCTCAACTCACCAGATCAACTTACGTATGTGGAATCATGATTTCCTTTAGCACTGCCTGCCCCATGGAATAACATCCCTCTGGAAATCTGGGAATCAGCACCTTTCCTGTTAGCCTTTGGTAAGGCCCTTAAGACCAGGCTGTTCCCCCAGGCCGGGGGTCAGCAACCTGCGGCTCTGGAGCTGCATGTGGCTCTTTGGGCTCTCTGCTGCAGCTCCCTGTGGTTCTGTCGCAGCAGAGGGATGAAAGAGCCATCGCCGTATCGCGGCGGTGGTGATGGTCGGAGCCTTAGTGTGGGAGCGAAGTGCCCCTGCACTTGCCTTTGCACGGTAACAGCATTCCGCCTTCGGCGTGGTACATTTTCTATTGCCGCCAGCAAAGAGGGTTGGGAGAGAATGGTGGGGGTGGATCTTGCAGGGTGGGGGCCTTCCTCCTCCCTTGTCGGTGGGGCCAAGAGAAAGAAGGGGGCGGCGTGGGGAAGCGCTCCCCTCCCCTGCCGAGCACCGAGCACAACAGCCCAGCGGGAGGGGGAGATGGCCCACCAGAAGCGCCCCCATTGGTAAGTTGGATGGCAGAGAGGCATGGCCCGGTTCTCGCAGCGGGACACTGTTCAGCATCTCCAGACGCGAGCTGCCGCCTTTGAAACGTGCCGCTTTCTGTTGCCTGTGCCTTCCCCGATCTCAGCTCTTTCTCCCCAGCGAGAGCTATGTTTCTGCTCGCTTTCTTTTCCTGTGCCTTCCCCAGGCAGTGATGGCTGGGCCCATGGGGGGGGGAAGCAGAGGCATCAGGGCTTCCCCTCCCCTCAGCAAGCTAGGCCTGGAGGAGCACAGAGAGTTGCAGGTGAGCTCTGGAGGGTCAGAAGACACGCTCCGACGTCACCCCAACACGTTTCCAGCGCGTGCTCCTCTGTCCTGAAATAGGATTGAGTGGGGGAAATGGGGAGGGTGGGAGGGAAGGAGAAGCCCAGCTGGCTTTCCTTTGGCATGGGGCAGGGGGAAGACCCAATACCCCCTCCATGGCCTGCCTGTTGCTCTCGCAGTGCCTTGTGCAGCACAGTGAAAGCGTGCTTCACAATGGGGGAGACTGGATCCTCTCCTCCTCCTGGAGCCAATTCCCTGCCCCACTCGCCACTGGCAACTCTCTCTCTCTCTCTCTCTCGGGTTAGAGAGCAGGTCACGCATCCAGCACCAATAAAGCTGGAAGTAGCCGCCCGCCAGTAGCCGCCCGCCAGTCAGGCAGCGAGAGAGAGAGAGAGAGAGAGAGAGAGAGAGAGAGAGAGAGTGAGTGAGAGAAAGAGAGAGAGAGAGAGAGAGAGAGAGAGAGAGAGAGAGAGAGAGAGAGGAATGGAATGGAATGGAATGGAATGG
>QLTV01002279.1:1808702-1847736 GCA_003457575.1 Thermophis baileyi
TGCGCTACACGGAGCTATAGCGAGCTAGAGAGAAAGAGAGAGAGAGAGAGAGATGAGGGAGACAGGGGGATGAAAGGGAAAGGGAGATAGAGAGAGAGGGAGATAGAGAGAAAAAGAGAAAGAGAGAGATGAGAGGGAGGGAGGAAGAGGGAGACAGAGAGAAAAAGAGATATAGATGAGAGAAAGAGAGAGAGAGAGAGAGAGAGAGAAAGAGAAATGAGAGAGGGAGAGAGAGATAGAGGGAGAGAGAGAGAAAAAGAGAAAGACAGATGAGAGAAAGAGAAAGGAGAGGGAGGGAGATAGAGAGAAAGAGAGATGAGAGAGAGAAAGAGAGAGAGAGAGAGAAATGAGAGAGAGGGCTGAGAGGGTGACAGAGAGGGAGATAGAGAGAAAAAGAGAAAGACAGATGAGAGAAAGAGAAAGATGAGAGGAAGGGGGAGGGAGATAGAGAAAAAGAGAAAGACAGATGAGAGAGAGAAAGACAGATGAGAGAGAGGGAGATAGACAGAGAAGGAGAAAGAGATGAGAGGGAGAGAGAGAGGGAGAGAGACAGAGAGAGGGAGATACCTGTTTCCCATAGAAAAGAAAACACAGGGAGCCACAAAACCTGGGTAGGCATGGCTGGGGGGGGTCATGCGACTGGGTGGGAGTGAGTGATGTCAAGTTGGCCACGCCCACCCAGGTTTTGTGGCTCCCGGTGTTTTGTTTTCTGTGGGAAACGGGCCCAAGTGGCTCTTTGAGTGTTTAAGGTTGCAGACCCCTGCCCCAGGCACTTGGGCCAGAAACTGAAATGAGCTGTGCTGCTTAATGCTAATTTTTATAAACTGGGATTACTGTTCTGACCTTGACAGTTGTGGTTTGGATTGTTAAAGTTTTAACAATGAAAACCACCCAGAGTCACTGCTGTCAGATCAATGATTGGTTGGTTAGTTGGTTGGTTGGTTGGTTGGTTGGTTGGTTGGTTGGTTGGTTGGTTGGTTGGTTGACTGATTGATCTAACTAACCAACTTTATGGCTCCAGTATATTATTTGGAGTATTCACATACTTATTTCAAGGCGCAGAAATGGCATTTATTATGTAAGTGGCACAATGAAGCTTTCAGCAAGATACAATGGCAGAGCAATCAAAAGGAAATGATTTGCATTAGAGGGGATCTATGAGTAAGAGTGGCACAGAGCTACTTCTCAGTGCAGAACAAACAGGGCTTGGTTCACTCAAACTCAAATATATACTTTAGAATTTGGCAATACAGCTGAACGGCTCATGACTTATTTCCTGGCCTCTCAAACTTCTTCAGTCCTACCCGAACATCAACTAAACAAATTCATTCCTCTTCAACATAAGTTTTCACTTTCACTGCCAATGCTAATAATACCAGAAGGCTTTTTAATCTGATTCTCAGGGAGAAAAGAGGCATTTTGGCAGTTACCCATTTTTCCATCAAAGATGTTTTTTCTATGTATTCAGTTATGTGTCCATGTATGTGTATACCACTGTGTGGGGGAGAAATATGTCTATTTTATTTTATTAAGAAAATTTACATAGCCGCCCAACTCACAATAGGTGACCCTGGGAGGCTTACAACATTTTTTAAAAAATTTACTGCATAATAAAAACTTTACTCAACCGCCCATGGCAGCAACAGCACAATCAAATAAACCAAGTGATCGGCCCCATTTCCATTGCAGCTTGAACTAGTCCAGTGATGGCGAACCTTTTTTTCCTTGGGTGCCGAAAGCACGTGCGTGTGCACTATCGCACGCGTGCAAGTGCCCACACCTATAATTCAATGCCCCCCTGCACATGCAACCCCCCTGTGCTGCCCCACCCCCCATGCATGCGCACATGACACCCCCCGCTCCCCTGTTTCCCGACTTCTGGTGGGCCCGGTAGGCCCGTTTTTCGCCCTCCCCAGGCTCCAGAGGCTTCCCTGGAGCCTGGGGAGGGTGAAAACGGCCTCCCCCACCCACCGGAGGCCCTTTAGAGACGGAAAACATCCTCCCAGAGCCTCCGCGCAAGCCGAAAATCAGCTGGCCGGCATGCACATGCGCGCTGGAGCTGAGCTAGGGCAACGGCTCGCGTGGCAGCAGATATGGCTCTGCGTGCCACCTGTGGCACGCGTGCCATAGGTTCACCATCACTGAACTAGTCGGTCCTTCCCTATTTGAGGCCATCATTTTAGAATAGGAATTGACTTTTCCAAGATGGAATCTCAGATCATGTTGTTTGTTTGATTTTGGTTTCAATGAGATAGTGAAGCCAGCTATTATAATTTAGTAGCTGAAGTATATGGATTGATGTGATGTATATCCAGCTAGTCTACACTTGTTTATTTTGATTTTTGGCAACAGGACTTATATAGTAACAGTAGATTTGTCGCTTTTCTATGATTCCCTGGCACAAGTTTTTCGGTGGCTTTTTTTTCTGTCCTAAACATGTTATAAATATTGGCCATTGTGTGTGTCCATTAAACAACCTTGTGTTCAATCTCTAGATATTGCAACCTGTTAATAAATTCAATTTCACTCTCAAAGATGCACAACCTGCTTTTTGATCCATTCTACAGGACACCAGGACTTGGTCAACAAAAGGTGGTTAAAAGAATAAATAGCTTAACTTAGCTATTATAAATTTGGGCAATACGCTGACAAAAAGATATCAAGCTCTATATGTTCATTGTGTAGCAATCATATTTTAAATAAATAGATAATTTGGGGGTGTCTTATCATATGTAGTCCTCAACTTATAACAGTTTATTTAGGGATCATTCAAAGTTGCAGTGTCGCTGAAAAAAGTGGCTTATGACCATTTTTCACGCTTGCGACGATTGCAGCATCCCCATGGCCAGGTGATCAAAATTTAGATGCTTGGCAACTGGTTCATACTTATGACCGGTGTTGCAGTGTCCTGGGGTCATGTGATCAGTTTTTGCAACCTGACAAGCAAAGTCAATGGGGAAGCCAGATTCACTTAAAAACTCTGTTGCTAACTTAACATCTGAAGTGATTCACTTAACAGCTGTTGTAAGAAAGGTTGTAAAACTCACTTAACAAATGTTTCACTTAGGAACATAAATGTTGAGCTCCATTGTGGTCATAACTCCAGAATTACCTGTACCCTTCTTTCACAGCATAATTTTCCTGGGCTTCAATGAGTTTGGTGCGATGCATCCCTTATTATCCTTAAATTATCCTGGTTTCACTAATTGGGTAACTTGTTTTTCAAACTCTTTCTTCTAAAAATTAGTCTTTTGTAAATCTTCTGTTTTAGACTTTTAAACAGCTTGAGGATCTCTTGGATTGTATCTGGAGCCAGACTAAGGGGGGAAACACTGTTTTAACCCTGGTATAGCTAAATTTAAGCCTGCCTCATCATGGGCTAAGAATGGAATTAAGGCAGTCAAGAGGCGCAGCAGAAAAAGGAAAGGGAAAAAAAAACAGGTGTGCCAGAGCATATTCATGGGCCAAGGCCCAACCCTAGGGTTTTCCTGGAAGATAGTCAAAAGACCTGGCCTGACTTCAAATACAGACAGGAGCAGCACATCGAATATCACGCTAGAGAGTGCTGCCCTTGGATAGTGGGGGAAAACTCCAAGTCTCTTTCTGACAGCCCTTCTCCATCTTTCCTTAAAAAAAAAACTGTTCCCTCCATTAGGGAGAAACCTAGGAAAGAGTTAAAAGCCTCTCCCCCTCCCCTAAATTGTTTCAATTACAGGCAAGGGGTGGGGGGGGGAAAGAGAAAGAGAGACAGAAGCAACAGGAGTGAATATCCTCCCGTCCGCTTTTATTCGGTAATGGCGCGCTTACCGTTTAGCCAGATCTCAACTCCACATCCTTTGGAGATTTGGGAGGCGGCTATTTCCCCCCCCCTCGCTTTTCTCTCTAACCTCCCCCCCATCACCCAACTTTGTTCTTTAACCGGGAGGGGAGGCCGTGGGATGAGGCGTTTCTTGCTTCAGCTGCACAAGTGGCCTTAAAGCGCTGCCCACCCCCCTCAGCCCCGAACCCGACAGCAGAGCGAAGCCTCCCCCCAGCCTTCAATGTCAGGGCCGCGCAAACTGAACCCAAGAGATACAAAGAAGCAGATTGGAAGGGGCCGGCTGCAACTGGCGGCGCGGTCTTCCGTCCCAGCTTTTTCCACTAACGGAAAACCGACTCAACTTTCTGGGTTTGCCCCCCTCCAGATCTGCCTCGGTCGCAATCTCCACTTACGCGAATTCGTCGTCGTAGTCGTCCATGGTCTTGCAGAAGAAGGCTGGACGAGGAGGTGCAGGATTGCAAAGGGAGACGCGGACCGCTTTTCTAAACTTGGATTAAGCGGGGCCACGTTTATAGGTCCGAAGTTGGTGCGCTCTCCGCCTAGCAACTTCAAGCTCCTGCTGCGTTCCTTACGTTCAAATGGTCGCTTCGGGCGGGGTGCCAGTCAGCCGAAAAAAGCTAGCGGGGCGTAGTCAGGTATCTTCGATGAAAGCGATTTCCTCTTCCTTCCGCCCGCTGCGATTTCAACGCGAGTTGATCCCCGGGGGGAATCGGGGGAAGGGTGTGGCTGCTTCTCCACGGGCACAGAGACGCTCCCGCACCATCTTTCGGGGTGGGGAGGGATGCTTCCTGCAGATACACCTTCCCCAGCATGAGGCCTCCAGATGTGTCCGGCTGCAACACCCATCATCCCCAGCCACGTACAAATCGTTGTAGACAGTGTCGGCAGGACGGACAATTTTATATTTTATTTTTTTTACTTAGCGGGTCTAACTAAAAATCAAAACATACGCACACAGTCTCATTCGAGCGCGCTAAAATAAAGATTGCAGAACGATAACAACAAAACCAAATTTTAAAAATGTGTTTCTGCTGGAAGGAAGAGGGATGGGCTGTATGTCCATTTCAACCATCTTTTTTTAATTGCTTTAAAAAATAATAACAGAAAAAGGAATATAACACAAATACAATTTTTAAAAAAAAAAACTTTTTAAAAGTGAAAAAATAGAAAAAATGCAAAGTATATCGTAAGTTATAATTCTGTATAGACATATCTAAATATTATTAAAGTACATATATATTTATTTCTAACACATTTGTATATTTATCATTCATCTCTAACCTACAGTATAAATGAGTTCCATATTTCACATTTGTCCATACGAAGTCTACATCTAGAGGCAATCTGTTGATAGGTGGCAAGTGTAATCAAGTCTTAATTCAGTGAATGGACCATATATTTATCTTTCCAATGCTACAATATCAGTCTCTTGGGCATAGCAAGGGGAAGGAGTATCCATTTACATTATTCAGTTGTCAAATTCCATGTAATAGGTAATGTAATTCAAGAGAATGTTATCTTTTGAAATTTTAACATTTGTTGCACGCTCACATTTTTATAATCTACTATTTTCCCAAAATAGGACATTGTAAAAACATGTGCTTTAAAAAAGCATTATCCTTATTACATCTCCAATAAAATGCTTTCTTAGACCTTTTCCTATAAGTTCTAAATATTATTACTTTTTGTTATATAAGTCATAGTTTAAGGTCCATTGACACTCTTGATATAAAACTTAAAACATTTTCCCATTTTGTCCATCTTGACAGCAAAATACATTTTCCATGTTATTGGATAAATTGTTATTGGATGTTGGATAAATTTCTGATTTAGCTGCAGTACATGAAATTGGACAGATAATATTAAGGTACCACAATTTTTTTTTTGGTTATTCCTTCCCACTGAATAGCATACTCTCTAGATTAGAATAACATAGCCAAATAAGTTTTGAGCTTCCTTTGCTCAAGAGAGCATCATTATGATCCTAATATTCCCCACAGCTAATCTCGACAAATGACATGGTCTACATAGAATAGACTCATCTTTAACCACAAGTATACCACCAGTATATCTAGGGAATCTTGATTGGGCTGGGTTTCCTAGACAAACATAAAACCAAAACTAATACTGAAGATGTGCATGCACCCACAGTTGTTCTTATTAACCATGTGTTGTTGAAACGTACATGTACTGCATTTTTACAATTATTAATGTATCTTTTTATTTAATACCGTAGGTTTATTAAATTTATTTACCATTCCAATTAGCAAATAATTCTGAGCAACTCATACACCTCTTTCAGTAGTCAAGCCAAAATGACACAAACTGAAAATAACACCTGCGATAATATTCAACTAAAGGAAAGAAAAGCTAGGATTGGAAAAGCAGGAAGCTTTCTACCCTAATCCCACAGGCCAATTGCTATATCTTTTTACCAAACAACAGAAACACAGGGCACTGATCTCTGTGGAATATTATTTCAAAGAAAGGGGGCAGCATTCTAGAAGGCATGCCCTGAGGTCCCTATAGATGATATTCCATAATATCATCTATACACAGCCATGTGTCTGGCTCCCCTCTTTCCCTCTTGTGTCCATGATTTTATCTGTTAATGTTTTTTTACCTGCTGTGTTTTTACAATGTATGCTTTTAGTGTTTTTTCAATGTTTCTATGTTGTAAGCAGCCCAGAGTCATTGGATACAAGATGGAGGGCAAATAAATTTTATGAATGAATGAATGAATGAATGAACTCTAAAATTACCCAGCTTCTTTGATGTTATTGAATGGGGCACTGAAGATACTAAGATCCTGAGCCATAAAGGGCTTTAAAGATTATAATCAGCAATAGCAATAGCACTTAGACTTATAAGCACTTCATAGTGCTTTTACAGCCCTCTCTAAGCGGTTTACAGAGTCAGCATATTGCCCCCAACAATCTGGGTCCTCATTTTACCCACCTCGGAAGGATGGAAGGCTGAGTCAACCTTGAGCTGATGAGATTTGAACTGCCAAACTGCAGCTAGCAGTCAGCTGAAGTACTGCACTCTAACCACTGTGCTACCTCAGCTCATGCATGCCACCTCTGCTCATCACCTTGAATTGCACTAGGAACAACAGGTAATCAGTGCAGTTCTCAAAATAGACATGTTATATGAGTAAATGAACTACTGCCCATAACTACTCAAGTCACTGCATTTTGGATCAATTGTAGCCACTCAAAGGCAGCCCCATGTACAGTAGAGCATACTGCAATAATCAAAACAAGTCTTGGTCAAGGAATAAGTGATTATAAGCAGGGCATCTTGAGCCAAGAAAAACCATAACTAGTGCACAAGATACAACAGTATAAAGGCTTCTAACTGTGATTAGTAAAGGTGCAGTAGATATTTTGGATGTAGGAAGGAAAGAAGCAAAGAAGAAATGTTTGAAATCTACTTTATTGAATTAGGTTTATGTGACCACCCATGTTAAGCTAATAACTCTGGGCAATTTGATGTTGTTTTCATTTACAAAAACAAAGCTCCCCGACCTTTTTTCCACTGTTTATCCATTGGTCCCATGAGGAAAACTTCTGGGAGACCATGAATTCCAATTCCACTTTAGGCATGAAGTCAGCTGGATGACATTGGGCCAGTCCTTCTCCCTCTGCCTTAGAAAGCAAGTCATGGCAAACCACTACTAGGGGGGGGGGGGAATTGCCAGAAAAACTGCAGCGACTAGTCCAAGCAGTTGTCAGGAGTTGACACTGTTGCACAATAACAACCTAATAACAAGGGAGCATTCATAGGGCACACTTCTTTCCAAAATATTCAATATTTGTATTGTTTTCCTAAATACCTTATTTCTATACACCCACAGCACAATGAGTTGAGAAAAACAATGTTAAGGCCAGAAAGGTTATAAATTCTGGCAAATGCCATAAAGGAATTAAACTCTACCCAATTCTTGTTACTGTGTAGTCTGGAAGCAGCAGAATAGATCACTTTGCCCCCCTCCCCCAAAAAATAGAAAAGGATGGGCAGAAAAAAATGTGTCCAAGAACATTTCTTAGGTGTGGAACTGAATTAACTGAGGTTATTTGTTCAAAGGGTTGAAGAGTAAGAACTGAAACAATAGTGGCACAAGCTTTTTTCAATTGTACTTAGTACCGTGTTTCCCCGAAAATAAGACAGGGTCTTATTTTCTTTTGACCCCAGAAATATGGCCTTGGCCTTATTATCAGGGGGGTCTTATTTTGGGGGTGCAGGAGGCCCCTAAACCTCGGCCCGCAGCAGGGGGACTGGTGCCAGAGCGCCAACCAGCTGCTTCGCCGGTGCTGCTCAGGCCGCCGCCTCCAGCAATCATGGCAGCATTTTTGTTGCTTCCCGAGGTGAGGAGGCGAGGCGGTGGGTGAAGGGGGGAACATGCCCCACACGCACCTGCCATCCACACGGAACAACCTCAAGGATGCCACTCCCGCAAACCCTAGCTCATGCGCCCCTTCTCTTAGTGGCCGCTGCAGAAAGAGAGCCGCAAAAAAAAACTTGCCAGTCCTAGCCCTGTCGACCTGGGACTGGGGGGGAGGGGAACTGCCGCCGGAGCTCCGAGCAGTGGCCGGTGCGGGCTATCTGCGCAGCCATGAAGCGGGATCAGCGTGGCCAGTTCTTGCCTGCAGCATTGCCGGCGAGGATCGGGTCAGAACCGCTGCCGCCCAATATCAGCAGGCCAGATTTGGTGAGCCGGATGCACAGCTGCCACTCGGGAGAAGAAGAGAGAGAGGAGGCGCTGCGAGAGAGCCCATTTCTCACGTTCTTGTTCTCCCGGGTGGCAGCAGCGCATTCAGCTCCCCGAATCTGGCCTGCCTATCTTGGCTGGCGAGGGGGAGTGGCAGGTGGGGGTTGCAGGTGGGGAGGGGTGCAGCGGCAGAGAAGCGAGATGCATGGAGCGAGACGGGACTCCCCTTGCTGTCTCTTCTCCCCCCCTCTCCGGGCATGGCAGGAGCTGGAAGCCCGAGATCAGCAGCCCAGATTCGGTGAGCCGGATGCACCGCTGCCGCTCGGGAGAAAAAGAGAGAGAGGAGGCGTTGTGAGAGAGCCCATTTCTCACGTTCTTCTCCTCCCGGGCGGCGGCAGCGTGTTCCACTCCCAGAATCTGGCCTGCTGATCTCAGCTGGCTCGGTGGCTTTTATTATTTATTTGGAATCAAGCCAGCCTCTCAGCGTAGCCCAGTGCCGAATCTTGGCTCCTTTTCAGGGCAGGCGGGACACTCAGGGGACGTGCATCAGTTGCTTTTCCTTGGGGGGAAGTGGGGGGGAGAGCCGCAAACCCAGCAACGTCCTCCAAGCAGAAGGAGACGAATTTCACCAAGGCTGGGCTGCATTGTCTGCCAAAGCAGCATGGTTGTGTAATGCTCCAGTTGGAAAGGAAGTTGGGGAGCGTGAAAGGGTGGCGGCGGGGAAAGATAGCCATGCACTCTCTTCCCAATGATTTATTTAAACAGCCAAGCGCCGCCAGGAAGACTTTTTCGCCCGCCAGTCGGAGTGACGGACAGACCCCACTTTGCTTTCTGCAAATGACCAGCGCCCAACTAAGTCCGGGGGAAAGCTGCAGACAGGGAAAAGGGTCGCGTGCAGGGAGGGTCATTTTGTGTGCGGCGGAGTTTCCTGTCGGGCCGTACGAGCTCCGGAATCTTCAGAATTAACGGAGCCTGCGAGGCCAGACCAAAACCGAAGGCAACCCCAACCCACTCACTCTCTCACACACATGCGCGCGCGCGCACACACACACACACAAGGAAACTCCACTGGGAAGAGAATACATGGCTATCTCTCTTCCCTCCCACCACCACCACCCTTTCACACCCCCTGACTTCCTTTCCAACTGGAGCATTACACATCCCTTCTGCTTTAGCAGACAATGCAGCCCAGCCTTGGTGAAATTTGTCTCCTTCTGCTCAGAGGACACCACTGGGTTTGCCACTCTCCACCCCCACTTCCCCCCCCTCAAGGAAAAGCAACTGATGCACGTTCCCGAGCATCCTGCCTGCCCTGAAAAGGAGCTGGGATTCGGCACTGGGCTACCTGAGAGGCTGGCTTGATTCCGAATAAATAATAAAAGCCACCGAGCTGACCGAGATTGGCAGGCCAAATTCGGGGAGCTGAACACGCTGCCACCACCTGGGAGGACAAAAACGTGAGAAATGGGCTCTGTCACAGTGCCTCCTCTCTCTCTTCTTCTCCCAAGTGGCAGCGGTGCGTCTGGCTCACCAAATCTGGCCTGCTCATCTCGGGTGGCAGCAGCTCTGACCCGATCCTCGCTGGCAATGCTGCAGCCAAGAACCGGCCATGCCGATCCCGCTTCATGGCTGCGCAGACAGCCCACACCAGCCACTGCTCGGAGCTCCAGTGCCAGTCCCCCTCCCCCCAGTCCCAGGTTGACAGGGCTAGGACTGGCAAGAGTTTTTTTGCAGCCGCTCTTTTTGCAGCTGCCACTAAGAGAAAGGGTGTGCGAGCTAGGGTTTGTGGATGGCAGGTGCGTGTGGGGCGCATGGGGCATGTTCCCCCTCCCTTTCCCCCCTCACTGGCCTCACCTCCTCACGTGTTGTTTGCACGGCAGCTGCGCATGTGTCTAAGTATTTGGGGGGGGCTTATTTTCAGGGGGTGGCTTATTCTAGTGCATGCGCTGAAAAGCCTGATTGGCCTTATTATGGGGACATGTATTATTTTCAGGGAAACACAGTAAATATTGTATTTTCAGCTCTAAGTTCCTTTTATTTCAAACAAAAAGACAATGTAGATACCAAATACCTCTGCTTGGAACAGGGCAGTGAGGAATCTCATTAGCGTTTACTTATTTATTTATCTAATTTATATAGGGTGAATTATATAGGATTTGTATCCATCTCATATAAGTGACATTGGGCAACTCAAAAATTAAAAACCACCACTATAAGAAACAAAACATAGTGGTGCTTTTTAGGTTTTTTTGTCGCAACCTATGAAACTACAGCCATCTCCGTCAAAATGCAGACATGATCCAGATGTTGTGTTTGATCGTGCAAGATGGTGTTTGTTGATTCAAAAAGCGGAACCTGCCCCTGCAGGAAAAATAGTAGGGAGATGAAGAAGGAGAAGGGGAGGAAGGGGAAGGTGGGGGAGAAGGAGAAGGGGTGGAGGAGGAGGAGGAGGAGGAGGAGGAGGAGGAGATATTTGCCGCCTCTTGGGCAGTTTTGGTCCAGTCAAAACATGTAGAAGAAGAAGAAGAAGAAGAAGAAGAAGAAGAAGAAAAAGAAGAAGAAGAAGAAGAAGAAGAAGAAGAAGAAGAAGAAGAAGAAGAAGAAGAAGAAGAAGAAGAAGAAGAAACAACAGATCATAAACCCAGATTAAAATTCATAATCAGTAGCATTTACAAGGCATACATCGTGAGTAATACAACTACGGTATCTAGAGACTCCACACTGCAACCAAATCCCCAAGTATAGTGATACTGATGATATGAATTAGAAATGCAAAAATGTGTTCCCTATCCTGATGGGGTATTCCTAAATGCCTGAAAATCCATAGAGTGTTCTCCCTAGATCAGACACATACAATTCCCAATCACCATTCAGCATTTGACAATCCTAACCCGCCCCAATATGTGCTGCAGTATCATCATATCCTTATTTTAGTTCAAAAGAGAAACTGGGGTGGAATATTGTTCGGAGTCACAAGAAAGAGGAGCTCTTTCCCAGAGAGCAAAGTGGAGCTTAGAATCTCTGGTATGCAGGAAGAGGCAGAAGGTGGACCCCTCCTAGCAGTTCACAGAGTGTATCTAATACTTATGCAGGAAGCTGCTTCAGTTTCTCATGTGTTTCTGTACAGATGGAATAAAAAGCTATGGGCATGTTTTATTTTCATCTACCTAATGTGTTCATGCTTTTTTTAAAAAAGAAAAGAAAAGAAGACATAGATAACAGTTCTAAGATCTAAGGAGAGAATATAATGGAACATAGATAAAAGCCATATGTGTTAATTAGCCAAACCACAAAAATTCCTGCTCTTAACCTCATTGTTACAACTGCTAAATCCATTACAATCAAAATTGAGCCCAAAATTTCTGTTGTTAACTGAAATGTTTGTTAAGTGAGTTTTGCCCCGTTTTATGACTTTTCTTGCCAAAGTTGTTAAGTAAATCACTGAAGTTGTTAAGTTAATAGCACAGTTGTTAACTGAATCTGCCTTGACTTTGCTAGTCAAAAGGTCACAGAAGGTGATCATGTGACCTCAGGACACTGCAACCAGTGGTGATATTCAAGCGTCTCCTGCTTGAGCAGCAGGTTGAACTAGATCAGTGGTTCCCAAAGTGGGCGGTACCGCCCCCTGGGGGGCGGTGGGATGACTTAGGGGGGCGCTAAGAGGCAAGGGGGGCGGCAGGGGGGCGCTAAGAGGGGCAAGGGGGGCGGCAGGTGGTTCGCCATACCGGTAGCAACAGCTGGCTGGCCACGCCCCCAAACCGGTCCTGTCCCCGCGCCCCTGCTGCCCATGTCCACCCAATCGTCTGCTCACCGCTTTTCCCGCCACTCGGCGCTTCCGGCCCACCCACCCCATCCCCGGCCTATATAACATGTTCCCCTTTGCCACACGGGCACTCGCTTCGCCGACACCTCGCCAACGCCTCGCCTCACCATAGGCGGTCACCTATGGAGCTCCCCCAGCCTCAGGGTCCGCCGGGCTCCGGGCTGGCGGGGGCCTTGGCAGGGCAGGCAGAAAGTGGAGAGCCGGCGGATGGGCGTGCCGGGCGGTCTCCGAGCCTCGCCAGGAAGGTAAGCCGAGCGCCAGCCAGAGCACTCACGATGAAACCTATGTTTGAGAGAAAGAGAGAGGGAGGAAGGAAGGAAAAAAGGAAGGAAGGAAGAATGAAAGAAAAAGGAAGGAAGGAAGGAAGGAAGGAAGGAAGGAAGGAAGGAAGGAAGGAAGGAAGGAAGGAAGGAAGGAAGGAAGAAAGATGATAGGAAGGAAGGAAGACAGACAGAAAGAAAGAAAGATGGTAGGAAGACAGACAGACAGACAGACAGAAAGAAAGAAAGAAAGAAAGAAAGAAAGAAAGAAAGAAAGAAAGAAAGACTTATGACCACAATTGAGTCCAAAATTTTGGTTGCTAAGCAAGAGCGTTGTTAAGTGAGTTTCACCACATTTTACATGTTGGTCACGCCCACCCAGTCACCTGACCACCAAGCCATGCCCACCTGAAGGGGGGGCACTGAGGATGAGTTTGTAGCACCAAGGTGGTGGTGGACTGAAAAAGTTTGGGAACCACTGAACTAGATGATCTCTAAGATCCCTTCCAACTCTGTATTCAGTTACTCTGTCTTTCCCCATTTGCATTTAACGAAAGCACAAATGTATTCTGGTACAGAAATATTATTTGCGACCTCACTTCTCCCTTTGAAAATCTTGCTAATTGTTTTATGTGTCTTCTCTAGTTATTCCTTTTTTATTTGTATCAACAAATCAGGGGAACACTCATAGGATCACCACTCTCAGGACTCATAGCAGAAACCATAATACAGTGTCTAAAAAATGCACCCTAGTCCCCCACAAATAACTAAAGGTATTACTAAACAGAATCATTACACACAAGATGTCCTTTGCACAGATGGTAAATTGTTCCAGATTTGCTTAAGAGAGGCGACAGAAAAAGGTACAGAGTAAAAAGAAAATTACTAGCTACATTTTTTCTATTTCTTTTTTTTTTCTTGGAAAAAATAAAGTATAAGCCCTAAAGGGGATAAATCTGAAAGAGGTTCATAAGGATATAAACATTTCATTGTTTGTGTTTATAACTTTGCATTACAAAGAAAAATTAAAGAGCAAGACACAGAAAATGATTAAATTTAAAAAATCTGAAGGACAGGGGTTTTTGAAATAAAAGATTGCCCTTTCTAATAAAGGACAGATATGGTCACTGTAAATCTATAGCTACCTTTTCTAACATCGGGTCGTCTTGATGTTTTGCACTCTAGTTAACATAATTCTTAGTCAACCTGATTGTGGGTTGTTAAAGGAATATAGTATAGGATTGCAGCCATTGTCTTTCCTAACACAATTACCCTATCTCCCATTCAGCAGTGGAAGAAGCTTTTGATTGCTTTTCGGAACTGTCTGTCAATGATAGCCCGCCTCTGTCTTTTCATGTTTTATGGTATATAAGACCACTGAGGCCGGAAGTGGCTTTATCGTTGGCTTTGAGGTATGTATGATTGTAAAAATGGCTAACCTGAGTTGCTTTTCCCCCCTGAAATGTGGTTTAAAGTTGGTCTTTCTGTTTCCTTTTTAAGTGACTCTGCAAAGCAAAACTAATATATTTTTGCAAAGAGTTGGTCTCCCAGGCTTGATAGTTGAATGGAAATTCCTCACTCAGAGGTAGTCAATTGCTCTGGGTGCTTTTGAATAACAAATGCTGGGCATAGGTGGAAGAGGTTAATTGTTCTTATAACTTGGTTTTAGGTTTTGCTAAAATATTTGACTTTTGTCAGATATAGAATCTTGGCCTTGTGCAGCATGGATGTTGCACTGTGTAACAATGCCACAAAAAAAAGCTCCTGAACCAACATAACTTGTCTATACTTTTAAGACAGGAGGTATTTCCCAGAAACTTAGTTTAATTGAGTTTCTTAAAAGGGGCCATATTTGGTTGTGTCCTGGTGTTTTTTTTTCCTTTGGCTTGTTCTGCGGAAATATTTGGTTTCTCCTTAAAATACTTGGCTGAAAATAAATAGTTTTTGTTCTAAGAAATTAGCACAGCCACATCCAGTTTCACCGGCCTTTCCTGATTAGATTATTGGGGGGGGGGGAGCGGTTTGCAAGTCCACAAACCTCAAGGGTTCCTAGCATGACAAATTCGTTAGAATAGAAAGGCTTCAGTTTCCATCTATGGAAGAAATCATTGGTCTACAAAATTGAAAGGGTGGAGCTATTGGGAAAGCAGAAATACCAGTTTAAATGAAATCTAAACTGGTTATCACCCTAGAGTTCTCTGCAATTCTTTTGCTCGGATTACAGTGGCAAAGGAAGGGCCCTGCTAGAGAATTAACTGACCTCCATAAAGGTCTTTCCAATTTGAATTTAAAACTGCAATGAAAATTATGAAATTCGTACGGCTGTGAATACAGCTAGTCTTTGACTTACAACAGTTCATTTAGTGACCGTTCAAAAGTACAACAGCACTGAAAAAAGTGACTTGACTGTTTTCCACACTTATGACCGTTGCAGCATCCCCATGGTCACGTGATTTACATTTGGTTGTGTGACAGCTGACACATTTATGACGGTTGCACTGTCCCAGAGCCATGTGATCCCCTTTTGCGATCTTCTGAAAAGCAAAGTCAGTGGGGAAACCAGATTCACTTAACCGTGTTACTAATTTAAGAAATGCAGTGATTCACTTAACAAAATTGGCAAGAAAAGTAATAAAATGAGGCAAAGTTCACGTAACAAATTTTTCACTTAACAACATAAATTTTGGGTTCAATTGTGGTAAGTTGAGGATTACCTGTAATGCTCAGAAATGCCAACTATTTCTGATTACTTTGAAAGAAAGTTATGCTACATTAAGCTGATAACTCTAGAATCAGGGTTGAAATATTTGTTTTGTTGAGGGGGGTAGTCTTAGAAATGGGTTATCCCAAAAGTGTCACTGCTTTTTCTTTCTTCTTTTCTATAGATCAGGGGTCTCCAAACCTGGCAACTTTAAGACTTGTGGACTTCAACTCCCAGAATCCCCCAGTCAACATGGCTGGCTGAGGAATTCTGGCAGTTGAAGCCCACAAGTCTTAAAGTTGCCAGGTTGGACACCCCTGCCATAAATGATAGAGAGCTTTTGTCAAAAACACCTGAACTATTAACTTGTAAATCATAAGTTAAGAATCAAAACCTGAATAATTTATACAAACCATAGTTAGCTAGTTGCCAAAAAGTACAAGAATAAATATCAGCCCAAAGCAAACAAATCACATTACAGTAAGCTAAATGTATGAAATCAGATATTCTCTATAATAGAAGGAATCTTTTTGACCTCACCGCTAAAGCCTTCTCTGAGATCTCCAGATGTCCTCGTGATGTAAATAGATCAAGCTTGGAATAAACACTGCTTAAATGCAGGTATAGGGTAGGGTTTGTTTGTTTATTTAACTGGCCTTCCTTCCTTCTGCAAAAGCTTCTAAAATTGTGCGTAATGTAATTGGATGTATTAGTGTGATGACTGAATTGGATCTTGTCTCTCTGTAGTGCTGGCTGCTTGTTCTCATTATTGTCATCATGTCTTCTCCTGGAGCAGAGTTAATGCCTATAAGGATTATAGATGATCACCAGGTAAGTGGACAATACTGGAAGAAGCAAGGATACCGTTTAAGGGTCAAACTCTTTGTGACAGGGCTAGAACCCAGCATGGGTTTTCTAATCTATTTCATAGATTTATTTTCAAAGAGCTGCAGGCTCACAGGCTCCTATTTTAGTTGCAGTAAAACTATCAAAGAACTTAAGAAAATGCTGAGGAAAGCTTTTGTGCTTCTTAAAGACATTCTTACATTGTGCTGTTTTTAAGTTCACAATAATGTGCTGAGAAATTAGAGTTCAGCAGTATCAGTTTACTATTTATTCAGTTTTACATACCAGTATGAATCATAGCTTCATTGACAAGTGTGCCTTTCATGAAAACGTGATCTAACTGCAGTTCAGCAAGCTAGAGTTCTTCTGGGATCCAGCAAGATGGTGACTCTATGGTATCTTATTTCTTAGTGTGCCATCCAAAAGTTTGCTGATCTGCCATTAATCGGTTCTACTTATGAGTGGGTTTCGTCTACCTATAATTTTGCCAAGCAGTCTCATCCAGCTATCCAAGCAGTCTTTGAGATGGCAGAGACGGGTGTGAAGAATATTGCAAGAAGCACAGAGCCTCTTCTTGACATATTTGAACCTCAACGTAAGTAATTGGTCATAGCTGGTAAGCCCACTCCAAATTATTCTATTCTTTGCCATGCCATTCTTTGTCCTTTTGTCTTGGTTTTCCAATGTATGGCTTTTGAGATTGTCAGTAGGGACGCGGTGGCTCAGTGGCTAAGATGCTGAGCTTGTCGATCGAAAGGTTGGCAGTTCAGCGGTTCGAATCCCTAGTGCCGCGTAACGGGATGAGCTCCCGTTACTTGTCCCAGCTTCTGCCAACCTAGCAGTTCGAAAGCATGTAAAAAATGCAAGTAGAAAAATAGGGACTACCTTTGGTGAGAAGATAATAGCGTTCCGTGCACCTTTGGCGTTTAGACATGCCGGCCACATGACCACGGAGATGTCTTCGGACAGTGCTGGCTCTTCGGCTTTGAAACGGAGATGAGCACCGCCCCCTAGAGTCGGGAACGACTAGCACATATGTGCGAGGGGAACCTTTACCTTTTAAGCTATTAAGTATTATTGAGCCGCCCAGAGTCCCTTGGGAGTTGGGCGGCATACAAATTTAATAAATTTAACAAATTTAATAAATAATAATAATAATAATAATAATAATAGAGAATAGAGGACTTATAGCCCAACAGTAACTGGGGATCCTTAAAAGGCTTTGATTCCAAAGGTTCCTTAGGGCAAGCCTAGGAAGCGAACCTGAGCTCTTAATTTTATTTTTCAAACCTAAGACACACCATCTTATCTAGACCAGTGGAATTAATCTAGTTTTGCCTTCTCTACAGCCAAAATATTTCCTCTTTAGAAATCAATTCATTGAAAGGTGGAGACTCTGACCAGCAGGCTTGCAACACTAACCACAAATGTACTGACTGCTTGGCACATCACACTAATTTAAGATATAGTTTGCTTGGTCATGCTTCAATATGATCTACATATGAATCAACTACCGGTAGTACAGGTAGTCCTCAACTTACTATCACAACTGAGCCCAAAATTTATGTTGTTAAATGAGAAATTTTTAAGTATGTTTCGGCCCCATTTTACGATTTTTCTTGCCACATTTGTTAAGTGGCTCACTGCAGTTGTTAAATTAGTAACACGATTGTTAAGTGAACTTGGTTTCCCCATTGACTTAGCTTGTCAGAAGGTTGCAAAAGATAATCACATGATCTCAGGACACTGCAACCATCATAAATGTGACTCAGTTGTCAAGCATCCAAATGTAAATCATGTGACTAGGGATGCTGCAGTGGTCATAAGTGTGAAAAATGGTCACAAGTCACTTTCAGTGATGTTATAACTTTGAACGGTCACTAAACGAACTGTTGTAAGACAAGGACTACCTGTAATTTATTCAGTAACCCATGATTAGGTAAACCATGCCGTGATGTGTATGGAACCAGCCACTGACCTGCTGCTCCATATTTTCTTCCAAGAATCTTCCACTCCTACTTCAACACATATCTGAACAGCAAAATAACTGGGTTGAATTAGCATTATGTCTATGCGTATACTTGCAATTTATCTAGAAATCCAAGAAAAAAAAGAGCTTTTCTTACATTGAGTTCTCTACTTTCTACTATCTGGGATTAAAGTTTTCTTGAACTGCTCAACATATTGTCCAAAGAATAATTTGTGGTTCCAATTCGAGTCGAGGTTGCACAAAAACAAATCAGAATAAAATCCAGACAAGCTGTGAGGAAAGGAGATTTATTTACTGTATTCCCAAAAGCAAAGAGGAAGAGAAAAAGAGAAAATTTTCTACAGAGAAAATGAGGTTTTAGAGAGGATGTTTCATAGGGGGCACTGGTCCTTGGCATGGGCTTGAGGGGTCTGGGGTGTGTGTTTGTGCTGGTTCTAGTGAGTGATCCATGAAGGGCATAGATGTGCATATGTATTGGTTCTAGTGCAGTGATGGTGAACCTTTTCGGCACCGAATGCCCAAACGAACGCGTGCGCCCACCAGAGCACTAGAAACCTGAAGACCAGCTGGCCGGTGCGCATGCGCTCACCGGCCACCTGGTCTTCGGGCTTCCAGCACGCACATGCGCACTGGCCAGCTGGACTTTGCGTGCGCTGGAAACCCGAAGTCCAGCTGGCCGGTGCGCATGTATGTGCCGGAAACCAGAAGAGCAGCTGGCGACGGCACATGTGCCCACAGAGAGGTCTCTGCGTGCCACCTCTGGCACGCGTGCCATAGGTTCGCCATCACGGTTCTAGTGTGTGACTCTGGCAAAGGTAATACTGTCCTTCCTTGTATCTATCAGCTTTGCCTTTGTACAAATGTTTGGGCAGCAGGTTTGGGGAAGTGTGAAAGAATGGGTTCTTTGATTAATTGCACTTGTCCAAGTAATTGGTTTTACTGTTTATGATTATTGAGCAATCTTAGCAGCAGATCTTTGTTAAAATAAACCTATTTGTTTGCAACATAGTTTCTGATCTTGGTCAATTATTTGAGAGAGGGAGGGAGGGGGAGAGAATCTTCTATTATTATTACTGATTAGCAAAATTCTCCCCTCTCGTGTATATCTTGCAATTTAACTCAAAATCCAAGAGAAACCAGAACTTTTCCTAGACTGAGTTCCCTACTTTCTACTCTCTGGAATTAAAGTTCTCTTGAACTGCACAGCATATGAACTAGGTTTAAGATCTTTCACTGAAGTTATGGTGTGAGATTATATCTCCTTTAGGGAAGAATTGACGTATATGAGGCTATAGGTTGCTCTCTAAATGAGGGTGCTAGAAATTTTCTCATGTTGTATTTTATTGCTTCTACTTTATCCTGAATGGAATGAAAAGTGAGAACTCCCTAAATAATAAAAATTCAAATAAGTTTTTCCATTTTGTAAATTTTTTGAGGAACCATCAAGTCTTGCAAAGTGCAACAAGGAAGGCAACAGAATTCTGTGTAGGACATCTTTTTAGACATTTTTCTTCTAAGAATGATCTTTCTAAATGTAAGCTATGATATTAAGATAAACTAGGTCAGCGCCCCCCAACCTTTTGGACACCAGGGACTGGTTCTGCGGGGAGACATTTTTCCCCAGACCAGAGGGGACGTGGTTTTGTGTGCTGCTTGCATCCCACGGATGGGGCTTCGCTTGTTTGTGCAGCCCAGTTTCTGGCAGGTTGCAGACTGGTGCCATGGACCGGGGGTTGGGGACCCCTGATCTAGGTTATTTCCTTCACGCTAGGAGAATTTAGGGAGAGATCTTTAAAATCTAAAAGGACAAGTGAATTTTATTCTGTAAGTTACATGGTTTAATTGAAGCCCTGTTATGTTATGCTTGTTGTTGGGAAAGAATGAAAAAAGAGAAATCCCAAAGAAAGAAGGCTGAAGGCTTAAAATTATCCATTTTCCAATCAAGGGAGAGATGCATCTTTTCTAATGCAGTTAGTGGTCAATAAGCTATAAATGCAAAGGTCCTTTTAAAATATAAAAAATCACTGGCTTCAAAGTAAGCACGTTTAGATGATATGCATAGAGAAAGAAAACCACATAGCCCTTATCTTTTGATGTGCTATTTATGTCTATTCATATGATCCAATGCAATCCTAAACTGCATTAACAGAGGGATACAATCAAGATCAAGTGAGGTACTAATACCACTCTATAAAGCCTTAGTAAGACCACACCTAGAATACTGCATCCAGTTTTGGTAGGGGGTCAAGCTATTTTCCAAGGCACCTGTAGTCCAGACAAGGAATAATGGATGGAAACTGATCAAGGAGAGATTCAACCTAGAGATAAGGAGAAATTTTCTGACAGTGAAAACAATCAACCAATGGAACAGCTTGCCTTCGGAAGTTGTGGGAGCTTCATCACTGGAGGCTTTCAAGAAGAGATTGGACTGCCATTTGTCAGAAATGGTGTAGGGTCTCCTGCTTGGGCGGGGGGTTGGACTAGATGACCTACAAGGTCCCTTCCAACTCTGTTAATCTGTAATCTGACCCTGAATTTCCCAACACCTAAATGAATGCATAGCATTGTAATACCACCTTCATGTGATCACTTTCCTTTGTATCATTATACTGCAGCATAAAACAATATAGGCTTTTTGTATTGCTAAATATCATAAAACCCAAATACAAGTAGCATATGTTGATTATGTTGAACATAATCGGGAATCTTTTAAGTAATCAAACCTTTCATCTTTACTATTTACAGTTTCTATTGCAAATATGTTTGCCTGTAGGAATCTTGACAGGCTACAACACAAATTTCCTATTATGCAACAGACAGTGGACCAGGTAATCACTTGACCTTCCATAATATCATATCAATCTCTGTAGATTAATGTAAGCAACATGTGACATTTTAGATTTCATTGAATTACAACTCCCAACGTCCCTAGGACAGGTAATGTGAAGGATGCAGGGCATTGTAATTCAGTAAGACTTGGAAGACCACAAATTCTCTCTCTCTCTCTACTGCAGTCAGTACAAGAGGTAGGTGATTTCAGACATAGCTGTTATCAGCAGGTGCTGTACCAGCCAGGTCATGCTGAAATGCCAACCAACCTTTTCTTCCTGTGGGAGAAAAAAAAGGACATTTTCTTTTCTCCTTTAAATATTTTGCCCTCCAAATTTTTGGACTAGTAGGACTCCTCCAGCAAGCATTTTAAAATGCTCTTGGTGTTTTTAAAAAATGCAAAACAGCCCCTTATGTTTAGTAGAGTCTATTGTAGTACTAGTCCAGTGATGGTGAAACTTTTGGGCTCGGCATGTCAAAATTTGGGGAAACGATTAACTTTTTTATTTTATTTATTCACATTTCTTAATTGCCCATCTCCCTCAGAGAGGGACTCTTAATGTGTGTGTGTCACACATATACACACACGAGAAACAATTTTTTACATATTTTGAAAAAATACAGTCCAATCGTGTGATTCCCCAGAATCTGCCATATGCCATTTACCTTCTCTGTGGCTGCCCCAGCCCTCTGGAACCAGTTACCTCCTGAGATCCAGACTGCCCCCACCCTATTGGCCTTCCGGAAAGCGGTGAAGACCTGGCTTTTCCGGCAGGCCTGGGGCCGTTGATCTCGCTGTTGTAATCCTGCGAGATCCGGCCATGAATGGTGTGCATGGGTTTTTAAATAGTTTTTTTTAAATGTTTTTATAATGTTTTTCTTTAATGTTTTTATGTTTTTGCTGTAAGCCGCCCAGAGTCTCTTGGGAGTTGGGCAGCCTAGAAATGTAAATAATAATAGCAACAACAACAACCTTCAGGTGGTGTTTTTCTGTTGACAGGCCTCTGTGGCCTATCTGAGGCAGCTCCGGATCACACGAGGCCTTCATTCTTTTCTCTTTTTTTTTGTAGGTTTTGTAAAATGCTCTTCCGTGGCTTCTGAAAACTGCCTGATTCTTGCATGATTTTTAGAGCCTCCAGAGCAGTGGTTCTCAACCTTTCTAATGCCGCGACCCCCCCGTGACACCCCCCCACTACCACCGCGACCCCCTCCCTACCCTCTCCCCACGCAGGATGAGGTGATAAAGGGGGCGTGGCACCAGGGGTGAAATGCTCCCGGTTTGGGCTTGCCTGCGGGTCGCCAGACAGCTGGTAACGACAGAAGCGGGAGACTTCGCCCACCCGCCCGGATGCCGCCCTGGGCTACCCGCTGTCCGGCGACCCGCAGCACGGCCTAACCGGGACCTTTTCACCCCTGCAGTGACGGTGGCAGCAAGATGGCGGGCTAACGCGCGCGGCGACCCCTGTGAAATGGTCGTTCGACCCCCAAAGGGGTCGCTACCCACAGGTTGAGAACCGCTGCTCCAGAGGCTGTGCAAGAGCATGGCCCTCTCACGCAACCTCCGGAGGCTGCATGACAACACACACACACACACACACCCATTCTCATGCAGCTCCCAAGGCCTCAGAAAATTGCATGAGAACAGCATGTGCTTTTGAGAATAGTTGTTGGGTGTTGGTGAACACTGGTGTGTTACCCAAAACGTGTCATGTTTGACATGCACTCCATAGGTTCAGCATCACCATTACTCCTATTAGCAGGGTAATTGAGTTCCAGATTTATAAACCATTTGACAGGATTTGGGGGTATTTTCATATATAAAAGTTTTTTCTTTGGAATCTTTGTTTCGTTTCTTACCCTGACCCATTTCTCAGTATTCTTAGAACATGCTAATCAATTTGGTTTTGTGCACAGATAGTCCTCGACTTAACAACCATTCATTTAGTGACCATTCAAAGTTACAACAGCACCGAAAAAAGTAGCTTAAGTGGTTTTCACACTCAATGACCGTTGCAGCATCCCCATGGTCGCATGATCAAAATTTGGGTGCTTGGCAACTGGCATGTATATATGACAGTTGCACTGTCCGTATGTGTCTATGTGTGTGTGTGTCTCATGTGACCACCATTTGTAATCTTCCCAGCTGACATCTGACAATGTCATTGTCAATGGGGGAGCCAGATTCACTTAACAACTGCATGATTCGCTTAACATTTGTGGCAAAAAAAAGATGTAAAATGGGGCAAAACTCACTAACTGCCTTGCTTAGCTAATGGAAATTTGGGCTCAATTGTGGTTGTAGGTTGAGGACTACCTGTATATTTGTTGTTGTTGTTTTTTAAAGGTAATTGCTGCACTAAAAACAAACGAAGCAAATAAAATTCAAATTGGATGCAAGAACGACATACAGTGTATAACCCAAATTTAGAGAGGAGGGTATATATGCGCTAGTGCTTAATTCTGTCGATTTTAATCATTCTTCACTGTTCTGTTTTTGGATTTTCACCGCCAGATCATGACAAATGCCATTGAATCTATTTATACCAAATTAACTGAAGCAAAGGATATTATGGATACCATGCTAGATATAGGCATTGAAGCTGCCGCGGAGAGCGTGGAAGTGACATTGTGTTCAGCGAGGAGTGCTGTGAACACTATGATGGAAATCAACATGGCACAGATGATGGCCAGTAGTGTTGACAAGATGATCTTCAAATCGGATGACTTACTAGAGCACTTTCTGCCAATGACGGATGAGGAATTTTGTAAGACTATGCGGTTTGCTCTCTTGATTATCCACGTTCTAATAAGTTTGACCTTTAAATTTATTTACTTATTTTATTTCTACAGGCATCTATCTCTGCCAAGTGACTCTGGATGGCATATAATTCTAAAACTATAAAACAGTTAATTTTTTTTTAATCCAAAAATAAATGTATACAATAGCTGAGATAGTTAACCAACTAACAGTATTTATTTATTTATTCATTCAGTTTTAATACTTCTTCCTTTGAGTAAAGTTTAAAACATCTGAAAGGCATTGGCTAGGAAAAGTAGACCAAGAATACACTATACTGGCCTAATAAAGGTATAAAATATTGAAAATATGTCAGAAGTAAGCATTGGGAGGTATGCTAAACAGACTAGTTATTTTTAAAAATCATAGAATCTAATATTTTCTAGCTCATTTTACTTAAAATTGAGAGCTGTTCATTCTGATAGGGAAAATCTCTTGCCTAGAAAGTTCTTGCTGGTCAGTATCAGAAGGAGATTTGCTTGGTTTTGACCCAGCTGATATGAGAAGCCAGCAATTGTGGCTTATTCAACAAACCATAATTGATCATCCATGACTTAACTCAAGCCCATTGTGTGTGATTTTATTTAGCCAATATAGAGGAACTGAATGATCTTATCTAGGATAAAGCTGCTTATACAGATAGTCCTCGACTTATGACCACAATTGAGGCCAAACTTTCTGTTGCTAAGTGAGTTTTGCCCTATTTTATGACTTTTCTTGCCACCGTTGTTAAGTTAATCATTGCAGTTGTTAGGTTAGCCACCACGTTGTTAAGTGAATCTGGCTTCTCCATTGATTTTGCTTGTCAGAAGGTCGCAAAAGGTGATCACATGTCCCCAGGACACTACAACAGTCATAAATATGAATCAATTACCAAGCATCTGAATTTTGATCACATGACCATGGTGATGCTGCAATGGTCGTAAGTGTGAAAATGGTCATGAGTCCCTTTTTTCAGTGCCATTGTAACTTTGAACTGTCATTAAATGAACTGTTGTAAATCAAGGACTACCTGTACTGCATCTCCAGCAAAAGATAGATCTTTGTGCCAAAGGATATGCAGTCTGCAGCATTGACAGGAAATAGAATAGACAGAGGAGGAGACCAAATTTGTAAGGGAAGCCGGGTGCTCCCAGTCAGTTGTATAAAAATGAACTAGGAGAGTTAGAGGCATGGCTAAATGTACTTCATTGCAGAATAAAGTATTCTAAGAATCAAATCCAGGTATCCAATCCATATGCTCCTGAATAGAACCAATTTTACTTTTTTAAAAAATTAGGTCACATTTTAGCAAACAAAAGTACAGGCTTATCAGTCTTATACATTTTCTTCCAAATCCCTCTATCCTCCTATCACTCCTCTTTCCAGCTGACCCTCCTTGCTACAGCTGATTTTAAGACATATGCAAAGATTAGGTTGAAGGTTAAGTGAAAAGGGTATCTGTTATTTCTATTCTGCTGTGGAGACTATTGAAGACTTATTTTCGCCTAACCTAAATGAAAGGCATGGGCCTTTCTGCCCCTTTAAGCAATACATAAAAACTAATGGCTAGGGAAGGAGAAGGGGGTAAAGGGAGAGAGAGAACAATTCCTCAAAGCCAAAATAAAATCATAGTCTCCATATAGATCAGGCCCAGCTGATTTCCTTCTGCTGGTATTCTTGTGCAGGAGAAATTGGTGGCCTATTGGGAGTTGCAGATTCAACCAATCTAAAAAGTTCAAGGCCATAACAGGCTGGTGTAAGGTCACCAAAAATGAAATGCTTTACTCTGACTTTAGGAAGACCATTCTAAAGCAGTGTTTCTTAATCTCAGCAACTTTTACGATTGTGGATTCCAATTCCCAGAATTTCCTAGCCAGCATCCCACAGAATTCTGGGAGTTAGAGACCACACATCTTAAAAGTTGCTGAGGTTGAGAAACACTGCCCTAAACTGTGGCAGATGATTGATATGGCGCCTGGTACAGATCAATTCATTTATTGAACAAATGTATATACCTACCCATGCCCACCAAAGGGGTTGTATTTTAACATCTTGCACTCTTTCACAAAATCTAACTGAAGAGTTTCACACAACCTATAAGCCATGGATCTTGTTTTTACATGCCATGAAGGTTGGGTTCACACAACATGCTACAGTAAAAATTTAATATAGCTTAGTGCTGGGGGGGGCAGTGAAAAGGAGTCTGGGCCAAAGCTGATCCCTTTTTGTGGTTCCTCACCAAATTGTAGTACATATGCTAAAATAGTCCCCTCACTTCCTCAATTAAATATTATTAACAATGAGGGAGAGGGGTTGAAGTCTTTTTTTTTAGTTATACGTAAGTATAGCCCAGATTTCCCCAAAGCTTAATCAAGGGGGATTTATTTGAGGAATAAAGTAACTACTAGCTAAAATTTCTCAGAAACTCAGTTGTGAGGAATGTTATTTGTGAAATAAACTGAGTGATAATATTAGCTCAGGTATTGTGAATGGGGATCTCTCTTGATCTAGTTGTTGTTTGTTTAGTTGCCATTGCATTTTCGGACCGCTCTGGAGCAGCCTCTCTTGAAAAACAGAAAGAAGAGCCAAGTTACTACAGGCGCCTGGCTTCCTTGTCAATGAAGCTCTGTAGTCGAGCCTACTATCATTCTCTGATAAAGATCAAACTGGGTGCACAGCAGGCATTGTTCCAGCTTGAACAGCTCTTTTACTTGGTAAGAAACTCAGTCATTCCATGTTATGTTTGGGAAATAAAAGAAAGGGTGAATAGTCAGACCTTGGGTGAGAGACAGCATCCTTGTTGGAACGTGTAAGATGCTGAATGATCTCTAGCAAATAGCCCAAGCAGCTGAACCCAGGGACATTGATTCAGCCATGGACTAGAGGCAGAATGTTTTCTATAGAGTAACTTGCAGGTTCACAGAGCCGTTATTGAAGAAGCTGACATGTAATATATATATAGCAAAACTCTTAAGAGATATTTGATTTAAAATATATTAAAAGATAAATTGGGCTGATGATGAATGATAGTTACAATAACCTAACTGTAATAACTACTCATTTGGCTGAATCACTTTGGGCCAGTCACACACACGCAGCCCAATCCATCTCACAGGATGGTTGTTGTGGGGAAAATAGAAGGAAGTATTGGGTATGTTCACCTCCTTGAGTTATTTATGAAAATGATAAAGGCAGGATATAAATATTTCTGTGTCCAAATCTTGTTCTACCATTAGTGTCCAGTAAAAGGCTAATGAGCAGCTGGATTGAGTTAAGTGGATTTGGATTTGGTCTAAAAATAAGGGCTTTGCACAATATATATATTAACCAGGTAGTCTGTCAGCTGTGCTGTTTTTAGGGATTTTGCATTGTCCTTCACTTCCACTCTTGCTTAACAGTCTACCTACAGCAATCTTTCTTAACATTGAAGATGTGTGGACTTTAACTGCCAGACAATATGGCCTTTGCTAAGAATTCTAGAAGTTGAAATCCACACAAATCAAAGTTTTCAAGGTTGGGAAACATTGACCTACATTATCGGTTAACCAGATTCAGAATGTGTTAGGTTGTGTCTATATTTTATTAAGGG
The DNA here is from genome assembly GCA_003457575.1 of Thermophis baileyi. Taxonomy (NCBI): domain Eukaryota; kingdom Metazoa; phylum Chordata; class Lepidosauria; order Squamata; family Dipsadidae; genus Thermophis; species Thermophis baileyi. The sequence continues at coordinate 1,836,054 of QLTV01002279.1, forward strand.
GAAAACCATCAACATTTTCTTGTATTCTAGCAAATCTGCTAATTTTTTGTACATGGGTTCTTCCTTCTTGACTTCATGTGGATTCAAGCTTTTCATTCGTAAATAAAATTCTGCTACCTTCCCCAATTTGATGCTTTCCAGATGTGCTAGATTGTAATTATAGAGTACCATCTCCATTTGGCATGGCCATTTTGGTTATGAAGCAAGAAAATACATCTTTATGATTACAGAATTGCACTTTGATTGCAGAAAGAGTCTTCCTTTTGAATAAGAAGTCATGCAACAATGTAGTGCAGTGACGTAAAGTATGCTCTGTTCTTAAGTGAGTGGAACAGAATACTCACCTGGAAGGATTAATGGCAAATCCAGGCAGGTGACTTTTTGCTTAGGAAAGCAGTGTTGAAAATGACTTCAATATTGCTTGTTAATATAACTCTAGCATAATTGGTTGCTTGGAACTCTTCACACAATCTTAGTACATTCTGAGTATGTTCTGAGTTCTATCTAGGAATAGGCAGGAGTATTGGTAGAAACTTTTGAAGGGCTCTTCCAAAAATAGTTTTCCAGCTTTTCTAATCTGGCCATGTCTGGGAGATGATGAGAGATGTGGTGTAAGATACTTGCAAGATACCAAGTTGAGACTGTTTTAGTTCATTTCACTACTGTAAAGAAAAATAGGCACAATTCAATTCTAAGAGACCTAAGTAAATCTCTGACCCCAGGACAGATGACAAGTCCCAAATTACATTTGCAATCCACCTGTCCCTGGAATGAGTCTGGACATATCATACCATTTTTGGGGGGTCATTTATGGGGCTTGAGTGAAATGAACATCCAAACCTGGAAGAGGAAGTATTTTCTCTCACTGGAGGGGTTTTAAAGGGTGAGATGGATGCTTTAAACATCTGCAAGGCTTGAAGTTCCAATCTGTTCCTTTAATCCTCTGCCCAATGGTAACCCCCCCCCAAATATTCAATACATCTACTTTGTTCATGTTAGAGGACCACTAGCAATGCCCTCTGAGGTTCCCAGGCCAAAATAAGGCTTGTTTAATAATGCTAATGTCAAAGGCTACGGTGGTTCTATAATGAAGAAAAAATGCCCAGCTGATTGTGCACTTTGGTTCCTTTTTCTTTTGTCTGTTGGGGGAAAATATTTTCTTTTTAAAAAAAACTATTAAATTTCAATAAGAGATAAAATGTAAAGAAACAAAAGGAATTAGAGAATCATAGAATCATAGGGAAAGAATGGTTCAGAAAAAAGCCAAAATTATGAGTGCAGAAAAACAAGAAAAAACATAGAGTAACTTCTGACTTTCAGATACAGGTACAAAATTAGCCTCTTACTCTTTTACTCTTAGATTAATATACACAATATGTCACTGTGGCCTCTTACTCTAAGATTAGAAACACACAACATTTCTATAATTACATATAAACAGTTCTCAATAGTATAAACAATCATCAAGTCACAAAGCTAAAGTTTCATGCCTTTCCGTTTCAAGCAAAAAGTCCAATGTGGTCTTCCAAGTAGAAACAAAGCTAGACAAAGTCTTTTCTTTGTTTAAAATAATCAGTTTCACCATCCACTCTGAATTTGTAAGTACTTCCATCTCAGTGTAATCCAGGTAGACCTCAACTTACAAACTCCATTGGGACCAGAATTTCTGTGGCTAAGTACGTGATTGTTAAGTGAATCACACCTGATTTTACAATCTTTTTTTTCCCCCATGGTTGTTAACTGAATCACTGCAATTGTTAAGTGAATCACATGATCATTAAGCAAATCTGGCTTCCCCCGTTGTCTTTGCTTCTCAGAAGCTGGCTGGAAAGGTTGCAAATGGCAAACACATGACCTGGGTGCTGCAACCATCATAGGTACATATCAATTGCCAGGTGCCTGAATTTTAATCACATGATTGTGGGGATGCCGCAATGATTGCAAGTGTGAGGACTGAGTGTAGATCACTTTTTTCAGTGCTGTTGTAACTTTGAACAGTCACTAAATGAATGGTTGTAGGTTGAGGACTACCTGTACTTCCTGAATAAACTTGATGGAAGTTCCTTAAGATATTTTTCTGGATAACTGAAGGTAGCAATAGCAATAGCACTTAGACTTATATACCTCTTCACAGTGCTTTACAGCCCTCTCTAAGCAGTTTTCAGAATCAGCATATTGCCCCCCCAAAAACTGGGTCCTCATTTTACCAACCTCGGAAGGATGGAAGGCTGAGTCAACTTTGAGCCGGTGAGATTCAAACTGGCAAATTGCAAGCGGCCGGCAGAAATAGCCTCCAGTTCTGCATTCTAACCACTGCGCCACCGCGGCTCTTATGATATGAGTAGGGAATGAATAGCTCTGGCCTTTGAGCCAAAGCTGTAGTTATGGTGCCAAACACAAAACACTAGGCTTGCAGTGCATGACTTTTTTTTTCTTTTCCTTTTTTTGCTTTATTGTAGCTAAAATATACCAAGGAGGAATTTGACTACAAAGTTCACAGAGGTCAAGAAAAAATGTACCAGATGTGGAAGGAATGGTACAAAGGTCAACCTAAGCAGGGTCAGAGCAGTGGAGCAAATCAGGCAGAGGTAGGTATCTCAGCATGAGAATGTTTCATCTTTTGAAGATACAAAAAAATAGGGAATGGCCATTGCTCAGTGAAGATTATGCCTTGACAATGGTTTGTGGCTAGGCATACTGGGTAAACCTAGCCAATTATGATTTATTCAGTAACTATTATTCATTATTAAATAGACTAAACCTTTACTCCCAGTGACTGATCCAGATTGGATCCTGCAACATTATTAAACAAACTCTGTATTTATGCAAAAATTATACCCAACACCAGAAGAAAAGATTTGGTGTGTTTCTCAGGATATATGAAAAAGCTCAGATGAAGAGCTGGTTCAAAGATCCTTTACAGAACATACACAACATACAGAAAATTGTGTGTGGAAGAAAAGAGGGAGGACATTTGAATTCTGCCACCTGGCATGTACTGTGTGGCCGAAATCAGGGGAACAGCAATCAACAATGGTGTCTCCATGCATAAGACAGAATATTCAGTTGCCCTATGTCTGTCTGTCTGTCTGTTTGTCTGTCTCTCTCTCTCTCTCTCTCTCTCAACCCCCTCCCTCCCTTCAGATAATCCCATAGATGAACATCTATGATGTTCAATTAACAGATCTTTTTTTTTTTGTTTCATAACAGATGGAATCCCGTGCTCTAGCCACATCCTACAATGTTGCACAGAAGATGCAGGAGGTCTGCCAGAATGTCTTAACTAACATGCAGAGCCTTCCTGAACATCTTCAACACAAAATCCAACAGGCTCAGTGTGATTTAAAAGAGCTACAAGCTGTCCTCTGTACTGCCACATCCTTCCAGGATCTTCCCAGTGGCTTCCTGAAAGAGACCCCAGAGAAAATTAACAAGGCCAGGAAGGCTCTGCATGAAGTCATGGAATATATAGCTAAATACACTTGTCTGTCATGGGTAGATGGACCCAGTTGTCCTGTTGAATATTCAGCAGAGGAATCCATAAAACACAATAACGTATATTAGTTCTTTACTATTAATAATCCATGAAACAGAATAACGTATATTAATTCTTTACTATTAATAATATTGAGAACTGGTATCTTCAACAGAGGCATTCCTTGGACAAGACTTAGGTGGCAGGGCTCTTAGAGAAGGAGAGAAATTAATAAATGGATTGACCTGTTTAAAGTAATTATTAGCCACTTCCATAATATGCATGATTCTTTTAATATATAGTTGTAAGTGTACTTTATGTTGACTACTAGTCAAATACTCAACTGTGTAACTTAAGAATTTTAATTGCTATAGAAATCTAAGGTTTTAATAAGTGAGAGGCATTTGTACATTTTGTTTACACAAATAAAATTGCAATTATAAAACAGCTGTGATGTGGCAATGTAGCATGTCATAAGTGGCAGTTTGAAGTAGCTGGTTCTAGTATTTGATCTGGTCCCAAACCATTTGAGGCCATTGTTATATGACAGGAATTGATAACTTCTCAGATCATGCCAAGCCTTAATATGGCTTGGTTGATTTGGGCTTAAATAACATAGATGAAGCTATCTATTATAATTCAGTAACTAAAGTGTATGGGTTAATATGTTGTATGAATCCAACTGGTCTACATTTTGTGTTCATTTTGATTTTTGGCAGCTGGCCTTAGTAATAGCAGATTGGTTATTTTCTTACAATTCCCTGGCACAAGATTTTTGGATGGCCTTTCGCTCCCCCCCCCCCAATGATTTTACCAATGTCTTCAAATGAAACTTCAAATGGTCACTAAATGACCTGTTGTAAGTTGAGGACTATCTCTACTGATTTTCAAAAAAGAGAAAAAGAGTAAAAAATAAATATAAAAGTTTTATTTATAAGTACAGGCAAACTCACCTGCATAGAAAGCAAAGAACAGAGACAAGATGTCATTTCTGAGGATAGCCGAGTTAATTTAGTAAATGTAATATCTCAGTAATATCAGTAATAAGGAATTGGTCTCGTGCATTGCAGAGCCTTCTGCTGGTCTTGGGGATATTTTTCAACAACTCCACCGTGTTTTCTTTGTCCTTATGAAGATGGATGGATGGAGAGACAGACAAGCAGACAGGCATGCAACTTTCCACTTCCATTTGGATTTTAAATAAAAGATTTAATCCCAAATTCTGTTCACTGAATAAATCAGTGCCTACATCATCTGTTTAATTCACTTAACCTTAACCTTTTAAGACAGACATGGTTTTAAATGATTGCTTTTTTTTTTACAACTGAGCTTTTTACACAGTAGAGATTGTTTTGCTTTGGCTGTGAAAAGAGTTCTACCAAACCTGTCCTTCTACTTGCTTTGCTTCTATGTCTCATATTGCCTTTGAAGTCATAAAGGCAATGTCAATAAAAGAGCGCATATACAATGCTAGTCCTAATATATGTAAATATTTGTTAGCTTTTATTTCTTAGAAATGGTATGACATTTAACAATGAGGTCCAATGTGGACTGAAAGAAAAAAGCACACTGAAAAAATAAATAGAACACAGTTTGTACCGTCCTATTAAGAGATTTTAATAAATATTTGTGACCAGGCAGATGTTTGAAGGATAGAGTGCAATACTGTTGTATTACTTCCATGAAGATTTTGGAAGAAACTTGTAGTCCCAATGAAATAATTTTAATTTGTCTGCATTCATTTTTGTTTTGTTTCCCAACTTGTTTTTTTAGTATCAATTTTAGATTTGAAGTCCATTCTTTGTAAAATACCAAATATATGAGTGGAGATAGAGTAACATAAGTAGAGTTGACAGATGTTACAGAATAGAATAGGCTTGTAAAGAGAGCCATTGTATTGTAATGTTTAAAGAGGAGGAGGAGGATGTGCCATCAAGTCATTTTTGACTCCTAGCAACCATACAGATAGATATTCTCTATAACTATCCATTCCCTAAACTGTTCTTTTAAATTTTCCAAAGATCTGTTCATCACCATTGTAACTGGTAACACCATTGTAACCAGCACAACTGTAACAACCATTGTAACACCATCTTGTTGCTGGTTGTCCTCTTCTTTTTCTTTCTTCCATCTTCCCCAGCCTTTTCCAGAGAGCTGGGTCTTTGCATAATGTGCCCTAAGTAGAATAATTTGAGTCTAGCCATTTATGCCTCGAGTGAGAACTTGGGTTGATTTGTCTGATGTTCCATCAGTTTGTTTTCTTGGCTGTTCATGGTATTCTCAGGTCCGGATTAGGAATGGAGAAACTCAAGTTCTTGTCCTTTCTTAGAGATGAAGGCCAGTTAACCTTGGGTGACCCAGTTATATTTTCAGTCATATTCTTTTTCTGCCACCCAAAATGTCAGGCTCTGTGACAAACCAGCTGAAGAACATAGTCCTCATCACATTGATGAACAAGCGCATAACAAATAAGTTGGCCTTGCAATGGTGGAACAAATGCTTAAGAAAACAGATTGGTGAAATATGACATAAAAGAGCTGCTCAGTAAGGGCAGCTTGACTTGTAGCCTTCCACAGTGGCTTCTGCAGAGGAACTGTATGGATGCAGAAGCCCATCCTGGTTTTTCCAAATGTCAGAGAGCAATACCCGAGGGCTTGCAAAACAGAGCAAAATGAATGGGGGGGGGGTTATGTTGCCTTACAAAACAACTTTGATGGAGACTTTGCTCAAACCTTCATAAAACAAAGCACCACTGCAAAGATTTTCACATATTATGTAGCAGAGAATTATCTTAAGAAGCACCAGATACAATTTACCATATATTTTTCTTACATAGGTATGCTTTCTTACACAAGTATACAATTTACCCCCAGGTTAATTTAAAGAATGCATTAAAATGTATCAACTCACAGGTACATGTGGGACAGGTTTATCCATTTGTACTGTATTCTGCAAATCATCTCTTAGGGGTGAGGCAGAATTACGTAGGTCTCCCCTCTGATGTTGTCTATCTTATGGAATAATTTATCCCCTTATGTGTCCCAAACTTTACCCTGGTGCATTTTAAGCATCTTTTTAAAAAGCATTTGTTTTACATTGGTCTCCCTATCTGTAATCTCATCTTATTTTACTTTAAATTGTTTTAATTCTGAAAAGTTCTATACCACTTTGGTTTTCCAGGGTGTTTTTTTAATGGATATGCAGTCTGTAAATACTTTTATGAAATAAATAATAAATGTTTGCAAAGTAGAACAGATGTTATTTGCTAAAGATTCAACTTAAAAAACAAGCTAATACTCTTGATGAACACCAAGTGCTGGGATTTTTTTTTTAAATTACATAGTATAGCTTTAGTAGAATGCAAGATTGGTAGAAGATTAAATTTTAATAGGAATCTTATATAGTAGTTTGAATAACTGATCATTTCTCATTCTAAAAGGTTTGAAACAGGATTGGCTTGGAAAGTATTAAAAACATTGACCACAGCTATGCTCTTGGTTTTTTTTGTTGTTGTTTTTACATGCTTTGTACATGCAACACATAAAATAAAGTGCACACAATATAAATGAAATACGTAGAAGGTGGTTACTGGTCACCATTCTATCAATGGGATGTAGTGTAATTAGAGAAGGTTCAGAGGAAGGAAATTAAGGTGGTCAAGAAACTGGAACATATTTCCTATGAGAAAAAATTGCAACATTGGTGGCGTTTTAGTGTTAAAAGGAAGCAAATGAGAGGGGATCTAATGAGCTGTGCAAATCAGCCATAGAGACAAGGGGAAGATATTTTCCCCTTCCCAAAATACTAGAACCAGAGGTCACCCAATGAAATTGAATCTTGGAAGAATCAAGACAGAATAAAGATTTTTGTTTTTGTTTACACATCAGGTGATTCAATTTTGGAATTCACAGCCATGAGATGTGGTGATGGCTTCCAGCTTGACTGGCTTCATAAAAGGGTTGGTGCAATTCATAGAAGTCAGGGATCAATGGCTGCTAGTCTTCAGGGCAGTGTGACTGCCTCTGTGGCCCCTCTCCTGGCAGGCTAATGGGCAGATAGTCAGCTGCTGTGAGAACAGACTGCTGTAATACACAAACCAGGGGTCTGATCGAGCAGAGCACTGCTCATTTTGTTTTCTATTGTTGGAAGAAATATCCTTTTGAGTTCAGTTCCAAGTGGGGAGAAAGGTACTAGAAATATGGTGGCTGTTTTGAAAGATGGTTTTTAATGGTGGACAGGACCACATGGTTTGAGATCCTGGGCAAAAAGGGAGGGGAGGCTGAGAAGAGAGAGAGAGAGAGAGAGACCCCCTCTGTTGTTCAGCTTTGAATTTGAGCTTTTATTCTGATCGGTTGTCAGACTCCCATGTGGCCATGCAGGGGTAACTTTATAGGTTGTGTTTTGAGTCCCAAGCTTGACTGAGCCTTGCTGGGTGATGTAATCTTCCCAGGTGCCATGTGGTGAGTTCTGTTGCTAGATGGGTAGAGGGCTAATCCTACCTTTGTTGGATTTTGGGTGAGGGCATTTGCCTATGAATAGACCTAGCCATCTCTTTATCTCTTAAGTGCCGACATCTGCTGTGGGCTATTGAGGAGGGTGGGGGCTATTAAGAGTGAGTCTGCTTCCTGCCTAAAAACATGTTTCTCCATTTCTCATCCAGGGAAATATAATATTCTGCCTTTTTAATATTTCCTATAATATTTCATTTTTCTAGGAGAGGGGTGGGTGCTAACTTCCTACAGTATTGAATGGGGCTAATAAGGTTTTGTTTTTTCCAGTAGCAGTGGCAGGTCAGAAGATTACCCTTTCAATTTTTTTTTTAAGATCTCCTTTTTCTCAGCTAGAAAGCAAGACAAGAAACAATGGAAGGAAACTAATCAAGGAGAGAAGCAACCTAGAAATAAGGAGAAATTTCCTAACAGTGAGAACACGTAACCAGTGGAACAGCTGCCTTCAGCAGTTATGGGTGCTTCATCACTGGAGGTTTTTAAGATGAGACTGGACAGCCACTTGTCTGGAATGGTATAGGGTCTCCTGCTTGAACAGGGGGTTGGAATAGAAGACCTCCAAGGTCTCTTCCAACTCCGTTATTCTGTTAAGGAGAACTGACTTGCTCACTAGATTCCACGCTGGTTTTCAGCATTTGAGTCAGCAGAAATTAAGATGGTCAAAGGTCAGCTTCAAATTGGTGTTTGAGATGGGCAGGGGGAGGGGAGAAATAGTAAAATGGTGCCTTGTGGAATTCTCCCCAATCTCCATTCAGATGGAAGGGAGTACAATACAAATCACTAGTTGCATACAGTGGTGGGTTGCTCCCGGTTCGGCCTGGTTCTTAGAACCGGTAGTGGCGGTGGCGGGAGGCTCCGCCCACCTGCCTGGGACGCTCTGCCCACCGGCCCGGGATACTTCTGCATGCGCAGAAGCGTCATGCGCACGCAAACCAGTAGCAACGGGTTTTACAACCCACTAGTTGCATATAATAAGTAGTACCAATAATTGCACAAGTTTTATGTGACTCATTTTTTTATTTAGTGAATGGCCCATGTTTCAACTTTCTACTACTGCCTTTTGGATGTATATTGTCCATGTATATTCAACTGAGGTAGAAAGAGTGGAACTGTTGCCAATGTTATGCTGGACAAAATTCATCTTGTTTTAATGAGGTGTTTGCTATGAGCAACCAATATTCTTTTGCTTTGTTCAGTCTGTCCCATAGTGTTTCACCCAACAATCAAGTTGAGCTGTGTTGAGCTTTGTTTTTTTATTGCTGTTGTTTCTTGTTCTGGAATTCCAGAATGTTTGGGTATTTTTGGAGTGATGTGTTAAATTAAAACTGTGTGACATGAACGTAGAAAAACTAATGTGGAGCTTTCCAAAGTCTGGCAAGAGTTTGTGCATATAAAGGCCCATGTGAGTATTAGAGCTGACCCAATTCATGCACTATTCAAAGCCATGCCAGAAAAAAAAAATACCACGCAAATTGACATATGTTTCTTTTGAGTTCCAGAATTCTCTAATCTCAATTATAAAAGAAAACACATTGTGCTTGCAGGAATGGTGAGCTTGCTCATTAGTTCTGCAAACCAGGGATAGTGCATTATAGCTGGCAAGACAAAAATTAGAAGGATAAATAACATGTTTTGCCTAAACTATGAATGAAGATTTCATTGATTTTTCATGAAATGATGAAGCAGCACATGATGAAACAACAATGAAAGATGTGAACATTGCCTTCTGGCGAATAGAAAGCAGAAATGGGAAGAAAGGAACTTTGAAAAATACACAGCCTCACATTCTTCAGTACAGATAGTCCTCGATTTACAACTGCTCTCTCAGTGACCATTTGAATTTATGACAGACCCTCCCCCCAAAAGAGACTTATGACTCAGATTCAAAGTTCTGATATCTGCCCACCTCCCTCCATAGTCATGTGACTGCATTTTGAGTACTCAACAGCCCACATTTATGGCTATTTGCAGCATCCCATAGCCACATGGCTTTGATATACAACTTTTTAATGGAAACTGACTGAGCAAACCAAAAGACCCAGCAACCCCAGAAAAAAAAACCAGGAGTCATTTACAACATATAGTGTAAGAACTGAAACAACCACTGTGTAGGACAAACAGGCAAAAGACTGGCAGAACGTATCCATGAACACCAACTGGCAGTCAGAAGACATGACGAAAATTCTTTAATTTCACAACATATAGACAGATTTAACCATAGTTTCAATTGGGAAAATGTGACAATCCTAGACCAGGCCAAATCCCAAAATACCAGGGAATTTCTAGAAGCCTGGCACTCTGACAAATCATCCATCAATAGACACATAGGCATTAACAACATCTATAGATTATGCAAAAGAGACAATTAACCAGCCCAAAAGAGAACAAAAAAGACTCCAGCACCTCTCCACCAGTAATCAGCATCCAGATCAGCATAGATTAACTCCAAGTTTAACTTCAGACCAAAAATCAAGCCCAGTCAAGAAACTGCTAAAGAGCCATCAGCAAATAGCCTAAAGAATCTCTAGGACAGTGATGGGGAACCTATGGCACGCGTGCCACAGGTGGCACGCGGAGCCATATCGGAGGGCACGCGAGGCGTTGCCCTATGTCAGCTCCAGCGCACATGCGTGCGCTAGCCAGCTGATTTTCGGCCTTCTTTTTGGCCGTTTTCGCTCTCCCCAGGCTTCAGGAAAGCCTCCTGAATCCTGGGGACGGCAAAAAACGGCCCAATGGGCCAACCGGAAGTTTGGAAACTTCAGTGAGGCCTGTGCACTTGCGCGGGGGGGGGGATCGCGGGGGATTGTGCGCATGTGTGTGGGGAGGGCATTGCATTATGGGTGTGGGCACGTACGCGCACGTGTTCGCCATCACTGCTCTAGGATCACCCCCACCCACACAGACAAGCAAGTCACCACAATATAAATTAACAGCAAACAGCACTCCTACTACCGTGTTTCCCCGAAAATAAGACAGGGGCTTATATTTTTTTGAACCCCGAAATATGGCCTTGGCCTTATTATCAGGGGGGGCTTATTATTTTGGGGGTGCAGTAGGCAGCGAGCGTGGGACTGGATGTCCCATCGCCGCTGCCTCCCCTCCCTGCTGCCACTGCCTCATGGAGCAGGACTCAGCAAGGCTTGTTGTGTCGTTGCATGCACGAACTGCAGGACTGCCGCAAGCTTCATCATACCAGCACAGTTGGGGTCCTGCTGCCGTTGGTGCATGCAACGGCACAACAGGCCTTGCAGAGTCCTGCTCCACGAGGCAGCGGCGGTGGTGTGACGAGTCTCACAGAGACTCATTTCTGGCAGGTGGAACATGTTGGGCCGCGAGATGCGCGTCCTACCTGGGACTTGTAGCGCCATCACGTTCCTCGGCATTGTGTCCAGAGAAGCCCATTGTAAAAGAAAACTTCTCGCGAGTTCAATCAAACTTCTCAAACTTGAGAGAAGTTTTCTTTTACAACGTGCTTCCCTGGACACAACGGCGAGGAATGCGACGGAGCTACAAGTCTCAGGTAGGACATGCATCTCGCAGCCCACCCCCCCCCCCCCCCCCCCCCCCCCCCCCAAATTCTCCCCCCCCCCGCCCCCCCCCCCCCCCGCCCCCCCCTCCCCCTCTCTCTCTCCCTCTCTCCCTCACTCTCTCTCTCTCTCTCTCTCTCTCTCTCTCTCTCTCTCTCTCTCTCTCTCTCTCT
>QLTV01002279.1:1857564-1886372 GCA_003457575.1 Thermophis baileyi
TGGACATAGCGGCAGAAGGAGGCAGGAAGATGTCTGCCTGGCTGGTTGAAAGTGCTGAAGAAGCTAGTCACAGTTCTCCTGGCCCAAGCCCTCGTCGCCACTGTTAGATAGTGGGTAGAGATGACAGGAGACAGACTTCCAAAGCGGCTCTTTATTGCAGCTCTTGTATCAGTAACCAGCGAAGAGCAGTCTGACAGCTTGCCCTTTTATAGGGAGCTGTCAGACAGACCAGCCAATAGCGTTTGAGCTTTTTCCCGCTCAAACGCTGGACCTGGTTGGAACCATGCAACACAGTTGAAACAGTTAGAACATAACAATATTAATACAGCTTCAGGCAAAGAAATTACAGAACTTTAGTTCTTATTAGTTAATTACTAGGCAGATTTCAAGTATCTTTTTATGGGAGTGCATTTCATTATCTAAGCTGTCCGCCTCTGGGCATGATTTTTACTATGCTAAAGATCAACTTTCTGATCTCAGCACGCTCTAGCTCAGTGATGGCGAACCCATGGCACGTGTGCCACAGCTGGCATGCGGAGCCATATCTGAGGGCACGCAAGGTGTTGCCCTATGTCAGCTCCAGCGCGCTGATATTCGGCCTTCTTTTTGGCTGTTTTCGCTCTCCCCAGGCTTCAGGAAAGCCTCCTGAAGCCTGGGGATGGAGAAAAATGGCCCAACGGGCAAACCGGAAGTTCGGAAATGAACTTCCAGTTTGCCCGTTGGGCCATTTTTCGCTGTCCCCAGGCTTCAGGAAAGCCTCCTGATGTTCACTTACCATCCACGGATTCTTTTACTGATCGTGATGTTCACTTAACATCCATGGATTCTTTTACTGCTGCAAAAAAGATCATAACATTGGGTCAGTCATGTGACTGACCCAGTTTATGATCGTCATAAGTTACGACTGTGATAGGCAGGCTCTTTTATGGCTGTAGATCAAGGTCTATCTTTACTTGCATAATGGAGTGGCAAACTTTTCAAAATGGCTTCTAACTATTCCACCCAGAAGGCAACAATGACAAATCATTTCTGAAAATTGCTGTCAGGAAAACTGAGGGAACAGACTGATTCAAATACACACCCAAAATTCAACTCATAAATCTGGCTAAAGCAGTTTCATTATAAGTAGTCCTCGACTTTACAACCACAATTGAGCCGAAAATTTCTGTTGCTAAGCAAATCAGTTGTAAAGTGAGTTGTGCTCCACTTTATGACCTTTCTTGCCACAATTGTTAAGTGAATTACTGCAGCTATTAAGTTAGCAACATGGTTGTTAAGTGAATCTGGCTTCCACATTGACTTTGCTTGACCATATGACCCCAGGGTACTGCAACGGTCATAAATATACGGCAGTTAACAAATGGCCAAATTTTGATCACATGACCACGGGGATGCTGCAACAGTCATAAGTGTGAAAAACGGTGATAAGTCACTTTTTTTTGTGCCGTTTGAATGGTTATTTAATGAATGGTTGTAAATCGAGGACTACCTTTATTGGGCTTTTGGTCGTCAGCACTGATGGAATGTTTTATTTTGGCTGCAGTAGAGTTGCAGAATCTTAAGGGCAAATTGTCCTAGTGGATCTTTCAATCACTCCTCTTTATTGGGGGAATCCCTAATGCTTTGCCCATCTCTTGCTTTTTCCAATATGAGGAAAGAGTGTACGTGTTCCTCAGAGGGTTTCTGGGATCCTGAAACAACTCCCTAGATGCTCAATGGTTCCCATGGGAGGAATGGGACTTTTTCCTATTCTGATGAAGCTCAGAATGCAGTGAGATCTGAACTCAGCTCCAGCCAATAGGTCTGATGTTCCCGGTATTTCAGACTACAGGAGATCCTTGACTTAAAACCAGAATTGGGAGCAGATTTTCAGCTGCTTATTTGTCTATTTAGCATATGGCATATCATAGATGGACTAGCAATATATATTAACATTTACCTAGATTAGTAGAACACAATAAAATATAAATGTTAAAAAGATCTGTGTTCAAATACCAATGTCTAGGTCATCTATCCATTGAAGTGCAGCAGCATTTATATTTTATTTTAAATCAGATACTGGACCAGTACATGTCTTCAATTTAGAGCCGGTCACGATGTGATATACAGTTTGATGTGGCAACCCGCAGTCACACTGAGGGGAGAATATTATGCCCCATTTATAGAGTCCCAGGAGATGCTGTGTGAGGTGCGAATCCTATACAGGATTGTCCATTGCTGATGTGGTACCGTAGTTCAAAGCCTGGCATCTTTTGTGTGGGCTCACCTTTTTCGGTTGTTAAGGTGGTTGTCCAGTAAATTATGTCTGATTTTATGAGGGTTGTTAAGCAAATCACTGCTGTTGTTAAATGAATCATGTAGTCATTAAGCGAATCCAGCTTCCCCATTGACTTTGCTTATTGGAAATCAACAGGGAAAGTTGCAGATAGAGATCAAATGACTCCGGGACACTGCAACCATCACAAATACATGCTAGTTGCCAAGTGCTGAAATTTTGATCAAGTGACTATGGGGATACTATGATGTTGTAGAGCCTTCTTTTTAACAGTGGGGAAAAAAGCATCTCACCCAATCAAGGCCCTCACAAATCATATACCATGTGCTTTATTAGTGTCCAGAAATTAACTTGGAGCTCAAATGAAGTAAATATTCATAAGCAGAAAAGCACTGCCAAATGAAAGCACTCCCAGCTTAAGCAGGGTGTAAGGAATACGCCTGATAGGGGAAGATCAGCCTAGTTACAGCTAATCAGCTACAAACCGCCTATTAAGAAGGCCCTAATCCTATTGGCGGTCTTCACGTGTTGGAGGTCGAGGGCGTGGTCGGTCGGCGGAGCCAGGGCTAGTACGCAGGCGCGGACGTTTTGTACGCTGCCTCTCTGTCTCTCGCTCTCTGTGCCTTCAACATTCGGTTCTGTTTTTTTGCCGAGTGGGTAAGCGTCATTTCGAAGCTGAGGGAGAAGTTGGGGAAGGAGGAGGAGGTGGAGGGTCCTGCGGTCGCCGGCACAGGAGCCGCCGCTGAGAAGCGGGGAAGTGTCCTTATAGGGGTCCGACCCGGCGTTCAGGCCGGCGGGCCACGGGAAGTCAAAGCGCCGAGGGAAAGGAGGATTGCGAGGGGGAGCCGCCCTCTCCGCGCCGAATTGGGACCATTCGGGTAGCCAATTGGGTAGTCCTAGGAATTGGGTGAGCCGAGCCGCAGCTCCTTGCCGCCTTAGCTCAGGGAACGGCCGTTTTCTGCAGGAGGACGACTGCGGCGGGGGGGGGGTGTCTACCGGCCGAAGTACAGCTCCCCACCCCCTTTTTTTTCTTTTAAATGAAAAATCGTTGCTGTCTAGTGTTTGCCCGGCTCAAATAGCCTAACCTCGGGTAGGAGTAAATAATTACTCTCCCCCGCGGATTCCCGTGGGACCAGAAGGGCGTTAGTGCGTGACTCTACTAGGAGGAGTCCCCGAGATTTAAAATACCGGAGGTTTTGGGTTATACTTTATATATCCGTGTTCAAAATAATTATTAGCGTAAATACGCTTGACACTTTCGTTATCCGTTTCTCATCTCTGCCGTTTCTATTTAATTGCAATCGTTGGTACTTGTACTGTGGGGAAAGACGGGAGGGAGAGAGGAACAGGTTCATTGCTGCTGCTAGGGATCACTTTTAGCATTACTTATTTTTCGTCCCCTTCTTTCTCGCTCCCTTCATTCCATCCCAAGTTTTTTTTTAACTTTCAACCCGTGTCTTGTTCCAGCTTCATTGCTTTGATTTTGTGTGTGTGTGTGTGTGCAAAGAATGATGCGTGGAGCTTATTTTTATTCATACTTCCAAGGGGGTGTTAATAAACTGATGGCTTATACTTACACATCTTTGTGCCTTTAACAATAGTGCTAACGTAAATGTGAAATGAAAAATGTGAGAAAAAGCCTAATGAGTGTGCTATAGGCATGACTGACAATCCTTGGATAGTTTTTGCCATTGGCTTGTGTCAGCATTTATTAGCTTGTCTGATAAGCAAGACCACAGGCCACACTGAGATTTAATGAATGATTTTATTTTGTCAAGTTTGTGTTAGGAAATATCAAGTCTTGCAGATGGGGTTTTTTTTCTGCTGTTTGAGCTTTTAGTTTGGATTCATCTTGCAAATCCATTTAGAATTACTACCTTTTATATAGCTGCTGATGTTAACAGTATCTTGAAGACTTACTATTATGTGACATGTAGTAATAATTCCTTGTTTGTTATCCCCTATTGCCACTGGGTACAAAGAGCTTCTGGATTATGAGTTTTCATTCTTTTTTCCTTGCAACATGGAGTCAAATTAACTAAAAGCATTTGCTTGTTTTTTAAAGCAGTTTGTCCAGTCTTAACCTTGGATTAATGAATCAAGGTACTTAGGAAATTGGAATTTCCCCCTAAAATTTGAAGTTAACTATAGTACTGGATTTGGGCATGATTCAGCATTTCATATGTAAATGAACTGAATGTGTCAAATAAACAATGGAAGTTATCTCATACTTAGTATTTTAACAACATTTAGATATGCCAAACTCTTCTACATGTGGACATGGGGAAGTTATTTTTGAGGATATTCTATATTTAAAAAGAACAGAAAAGAAAACATTTTGTCTTTCTGACACGCACAAAAGTGGGGTTGGTATAATAATACATAGGAAGATTGGCTGCAGAAATGTACTGAAAGCTGGTAGCATTTGGTGGAATGCAGAAGCACTTTTTTCTGCTTTTCAATTGACTATCAAGTAAAATGCCTGCTAAATCTCTAATGGGTATTATGCATTTTCTTACAATTTCCCCAAGTCAAAAGTTTTTTTTAAAATAAATGACTATTCCAATGATTGTTTATTCTCCTGGTATTTTGGTTGTTGAAAGGGATTCATTTATTTCTTATATTTTGTGTACTCCATTCCGAGAGGATAGAATAATGCGATGAAAACATGGCTCATATTGCTCATACAATACTTCAGGGAAGTACTCTGGACTTCCTCTGATAGGAACTCATTTTAGAAGAGTGCCATAGTTTATATACTTTATGGTGTATGCATATGAATGCAGTTTTATAAAAAAGGGGAAATTTGACTAGGAGTAGAAGAAAAGGTTTACTCCACCTGTGTTTAGGAGATTAAAGATTTGATTTATGGTTCTCCACCAACAAGATAAACAATATCTATTGGCTATTTAAGGAAGACATTTTTGTATCATACTTCAAAAAAATATAAATTTTATTTCTTATATATTTTTCTAAGGGGGGAAATGGTTCTAAGCATGGATATTCTGTGTTTTAGGAAAACTATTATTGCTTTCACTTGTTACATTTCTGTTTTTTTTTCCTTCAGAAGCTGATATATGCAAGATTCTTTTCAACAGTCCTGCACAATATTTTTATTAGGTGCTTTGTCATTACAAAATAATTAACCCATCTTCCTAGTGTGATGGGATATTTAGTTCTAAATTCTGAATATACTACCATTGAATTTCTTGCATATTAATGCTTCAAAATCATAACGCTTGCCAAGTTTCCATGTTAAATTCAAGTGTATTTCTATTGCAGGTAAAGATGCAGGAAGCAGATCTAGTAGCAAAAATGCTTCGAGCTGTTCTCCAGTCTCATAAAACTGGAGTGCCCTTTTCCTATTTGCAAGGGGAATATAAATCTTTAACTGGAGATTGGATTCCTTTTAAGCAGCTGGGACATGCTACATTAGAGGGATATCTGAAGAGTATTCCTGGAGTAGTTAGAATTGAAATTAGCAAAAGTGGTGAGGTGAGATATCCTTTCTTTATAATTAAGCTATATGTAAATATGCAATAATTCTAAACATTCCACAAATGGAAACTTGTTAGAGCTGTATTGTGATTATTTTAACACAAAGCAAAGCCTATATCCAAGTATTTGTGCATACTTACCACTTTAATGACTGTCTTTGAATAGTTCACATGGTGGGATAACTACTGTAGTCTTTATCTTAATTATTTGTAATTCATATACAAAGACCCATTTATACTGCCCTGCCCCCAAAACCTGAGGAAATGTACATGTTTTAAAGGTAAATAATAACATATTAAACTTGCATGCTGCCTGACACTCAGTGGCTCGGTTGTTCCCAACAATAAAATTACACTAAATTAATAAAATATTAAAGATGGCAAGTGCACTCTCCCTTGCCACAGGCCTGGGTGAAGAGCCAGGTCTTCATGGCTCTTCTAAACAACAGCAGAGTATAGGCCATCCAGATATTGGTTAGAACCTCTTTCCAGAGTGCAGGTCCTGCTACAGAGAAGGTGTGCTCCCATAGCCCTGATAGATGACATTATTTAATCAAAGGCACCCAGGAGCATGCCAACCCTGCGGAATCAAATTGGCTGGGCAGATTATTGTGGGAGACAATCCATCAAGTAACCAGGCCCTGTGCTTGATGGGGCTTTATGGACAGCAACCAATACCTTAAATGCCAGCCAGAAAAAAATTGATCAACCACTGTAGCTCGCTAACCAGAAATGTTACATAGGCATACTGAGGCATGCCTATTGTTGCTCACACCATCACATTCTGGATATGTTAAAACCTCCTTTGCTATTAAAAGACAACCCCATGTAGAGCACATTACAGGAATGAAGCCACAAGTTGACTAGGACACGATTGACTGAAGGACTGATCTAGGAAAAGGGTGCAAAAGGTGCACCAGATGAAATTATGCAAGTCTTTCCTATTCACACCTGCTCTTCTAGCAGGAGTTGTGAGGCCAGGAAGAACCCAGCTTGTGTACCAACTTCAGAGGGGGGAAGTGCTGCCCAATCCAAAGTAGCCAATGAGTTTCATGCCAGCTCTTTGATTTCATCGCCATTTCATCGCCAATCTTTCCCTCTCTCTTTGTGGCCTCCAGCAGCTCTTGCAGCCTCAGAAACTTTGTCTCCAGGGCTTCATGATAGACTAAAAAGTTAGTACTATACTGGGTTTTGGGAGTCAGCCAAATCCACAAAAAAGTACCCATACAGAAACAAAAAGACAACCTCCATGCCAAGCTCTCCAATGTAACCCATCTGATTGCCATTTTTTTTAAAAAAAGCACCAATAGCTTGTTTGATCTTGTTTGATTTATAGGCTGAGCACAATGTTTCTAAATGGCACTGGAGAGCATATAACATAGTACCTAAGAGTGTCCCATATTTTCTGCTCTGGAAACTAACATTACCATAATCTGTAGAGTTGTGGCAGATGTGTAGATATAAGCTAAGCTTGCTTTTTAGCCCAGTCCGAGCCAATGCAAAGAGAGTTTGAAATGGCTTCATAAAGTATACAAAAAAGTATCTCCAATAATTAGGAATATATAAAGTTATTAATACATAATCCATCTATGTTTCTTTCCACCCGACATAGGTAACTTGCCATGCTGTTGTTTGCCAGGAGACTGCAAGAATTGCTAAGCTTGTAGCCTGCCAGAGAACTTCAAAAAAAAAATCAAAACGGCAAGTGAATTGCCAGATGAGGCTGAAAAATACAACCTCCCTCGCCTCAATAGGTAAGCTTGTCAGTTGCAAAACACCATGCTAGAGCACACTGAATGAATCAGCTACTTGCTAATCATGGCAGAGCTTTTCTAGTGTGGCATTTCTGCTGACTGCAGTGAACTGTGCTTACGCTTGGACAGTTCACGCGCCCCTCACAGCTGCATGGTAAAGTTGCTAATGTTTGGAGAAAAAAGGAAGATCTGTGCCTATAATGCCATAATCTATTTTGTAATTCAGCCTCTAATTTCATAATCCTATGATATTTATAAGTTCATAATCCATTAAGTTTATACAAAAGTGCATTCTTCAGTATTTGGTTATTTTCTAAAATATAGATTTCTTAAACAACTGGTTATATTTCTTTCAAAATGACTATCATATAAGCTCATGGACTGCATGCACTCCTGCCCTGTCCAGGAGTTTTTGTCTGTGCTAAACTTCTGTGACAAATTGGCATTTTTCAAAACAGCAAACTCTACCTTTTCCAAAGCAAATTAAAGATTATATTGGATGTTTATTTCTGTGGGACACACACACACACACACACACACACACACACACACACACACACACACCACACACACACACAGGTCAAAGTGCTTCAACTTTGCTCACTCAGTGACATCATTGTGTTACTTGGACTTGCCCTTTGTAGCCTGTTGAATACTCACTCTCTGTCTCTGTCTCTGTGTGTGTGAGAGAGAGAGGGAGAGGGATATAATATAGATATCAATTGTTTATGTAAAATGTGCTTACTTATCAAATTCTCAGCTTCAGGTAAAGACATAACTTCTACAGAAATACTTCTTAGTCATAGGTAAATAGAAAATGAGGCTTAGGATGTTGTGTGTATTTTGTTGTATTTTAGGCAAACCAAAGGACACTCTGAGAAAACCTGGGTTCATGAGTTTTTCAGAAGAGGCTACGAGGGGTACAGTCCCACTGCTGAGAGGCAAGGGAAACCATACAGTTGTGAATCCTAGTATGAACCTTGCATCATATCCTTTATCCCCTGAATTTAGGACGGCTATACCTAATGAAGTTTTAATACAAGGACATGTGACCATGGTGAACAGGTTAGAAAACTTGTCAATGGTGGTTGAAATGATACTTTAAAACTCTGGGTATACTTAAGATGAAATTGCTATTTAATGGTATAAGCAGGTATTCCAAATATAAACTTCAACAATAAGTGAAAGCATTATAGGCATTATAGACCAATAGCATCCCTTCTTTTCCACTGGAGATAAGAAAGTCAGAAAACGAGTTCAAACATGCTTGGGATAAACAAACGTCCATCGTTGGACAAAAATTAAAAACAAAGTAAAGCAAATATAAAAATAATAATTACAAGTAATTAAATTGATTAAAAGAAAACAAAAAATAAATCCAAAGGGCAGACTGGATGGACTACTAGGTCTTTTCCTGCCATCAATTTTCTATGTTTCTGTAATGGGGAAATACTTGAAAAATGCTAGCTAAAGGAGGAAGAGGAAGATCTGTATAATGCAAGAACCTAGGAAAGAGAAATTGTACTGTGTTTCCCTGAAAATAAGACCCTGTCTTATATTTTTTTGAACCCTGAAATAAGCGCTTGGCCTTATTGCCATGCACTCAGAAGCCCGATTGGGCTTATTATCAGGGGATGTCTTATTTTGGGTGAAACGGTATCATCAGGCTTTTTCAGATTTTTTTGTTTGAGATAAATATTGTCATGTGGAGGATTGCTTCACAATATTTTCTTTGATAATGATTACTGAAATACTTCTTAAAATGTTACAGTTAATACTACACTGTGGCATAAATAGAGCTATAACTTTACATCAGTTGTCTACACAGATAACAATCTTGAGCCCAAGTAATCAAATATATTCTTTCTGATGGCAATGTTTTAGTGTAATGCATGAATTGTTCCACTTTTCATTTTCTTCATATATCAAAGAAAATAAATGAACAGATGTTAACATTAGACATACATAATCAAGAAATAAATGTGGAAAAGCAGAGGAACTTCCTAATCTATACAGGCCTTTAGTTTTCAGTGATCTGATTTAGAGTTTCCCATAATCTGAAAGGTGAGCCAGATTGGTGCAGTGGTTAAGGCACCGCACTAGAAACGAGAAGACTGTGTTCTAGCCCTGCCTTAAGCATGAAGGCAGCTGGGGGACCTAGGGCCAGTCTCTCTCTCTCTCATCCCTAGGAAAGGGGCAGTAGCAAACCGCTTTGAAAAACATAGCCAAGAAAACTGCAGGGACTTGTTCAGGTGATGGCCAAGAATCAAGATTCTCTTAAAAGCACATCTGTACATACACATACACAATCTGAAAGGCCCATAGAGAAATAAGGTTGAGTTATGCTAGCAAAATAGATAACTGATTATAAAGTGATAACCTGCAGTCAACATTTCTTCATGTTTATTCATAAGCAAGTATTACTTATTCCAATTATTTAAATATAGACTGGTTTTACTATTAATGTTAATTTCAAATTTAATGATGTTGATTAGAGAAATTAACATAGGTCTATTTCTAGAGCTACTGAAGTGAAGGCATTAATAGTAAAGAGTGCAGCCTTAAGTTCTAACCACATACATGTAGTCCTCAATTTATGACTATAATTGAGCTTAGAATTATAGTAGTAAATCATACCTGTCATTAAGTGGTTACCATGTGACCAGTCTGATTTTATCTTTTTTACAACTTGTTAAAACAAACATTATGGCCATTAAATGGACCCATTGTATCCAATGGGCTTTTTTTTTTTTTGCCAGAAACTAGAAGTTAGGCCAACTTCCAGTAAAAAATGTAAATCTTGGTCATGTGACTGTGTGTTAGATGCAAAGGATCAGGATCGTACGTTATGTTGCAGCACAGATTATTCAAGTCTATACACAAGAATCTAATCAACTAAAGTTCAGTACTAAAAAAGGATCAATGGAATTCAAGAGACTTTGGACTTGGACCATTTGTGGGAACGTAATGACTCTAAGCTGATGCCACTTAACTCCACCCCCTTAGCTTTGCCTGCTCTTTTCTTATTCTGTAGGGTGCTGAAAACCACCATAATTTTGGGCTAGTTGCCAAATGCTCAAAATGGGACCATGTGACGGGGGCGCGGTGGCGCAGTGGTTAGAGTGCAGTACTGCAGGCTACTTCTGCTGATCACCGGCTGCCAGCAGTTTGGCAGATCGAATCTCACCAGGCTCAAGGTTGACTCAGCCTTCCATCCTTCTGAGGTCGGTAAAATGAGGACCCAGATTGTTGGGGGCAATATGCTGACTCTGTAAACCGCTTAGAGAGGGCTGTAAAGCACTATGAAGCAGTATATAAGTCTAAGTGCTATTGCTAAGTGCTAACTGGGGGGATCCATCATAACTTTCAACAGTCATTAAGCAACTGTTTGTAAGTTAAGAACTACTTGTACAATGTATTTATATTTTTAAAGTAAATTGAGATTTGTCACAATATTTACGTATTTGCTTTTAAATTACTATTTTTCATTCTAAGTGTAGAGAGCTGTTCGACAGACTTTGTTTATAAACTATATTTCTAAACCATATAATCTGTATTTGCCTTCATAAAATTTAAACTATATATCTCTAAACTAGAAACAAAATATTAGCTTCTGGGGATTCATTCTACAATATTAGGAGAAACTTAATATGTTAGGTATGCGTAGCTGTATTAAAAGTAAAACTCTCTACCAATTTCCTTTAGTTGTTATACTGCTTGAATAATCTCTATTGAAGAGGGAAAAATAATTTCCATATAACTAAAATAGTACTGTGATAGTCCATTTTCAAAGTTACACAAAACTGAACTGTTATGTCCCATTTTGTAATTCAATTATAAGGAAAAGAGATTAGCTTTATGCCAGATATTTAGCAATCTAGTAGTGTTCTCCCCTTCCCCCTTTCAATCTAAAAAATCAAAATTGACAAGCTCAGCTGCTGTGCCATCACTTCTCCATGTATTGTTTGCTGCCGTTGTAGATCATCAAATGATGATACAGATAGACCAGCAAGGACTGTTGTTGTGACTGGATTTTTCAGACTAGTTTATATTGCCTTGTTAATCCCCCCGTTACACTTTTAAGGAAATTGTGCTTTCAAACTAACATATTAGTACTATTGTGAGTTCTTTTTAATTGAGAGTGTCAGCCCTTTGAGGTGGGCCAGATCAAGAAACAAACACCACAATAATTATATGAATGTTAGTTTATTGTTGTAGGATACAGTAGTAGAATTTTAAAAGCCTCCAGGTTTAACTCAGATCACTGTACATCATATATTAAAATCAAGGCAGGGTACTTTGGGTTTTTTCTCATGCTTCCTTCTATTTCTGAACTCTCTAATCTCTTGTTCAAGTTCCTTCTTAACAACAGATTTCTTCCTCCTTTAAAGTCTCTGTCATAACTTCTCCGTCAGCTCTTAATTCCTTTACAAAGGAGTTAGTTTAGGTGGAGAGAGTATCTCCTAAATTCATTGTGATTTAGACATGAGTAGAAATAGCAATAACAATAGCACTTAGACTTATATACAGCTTCACAGTGCTTTACAGCCCACTCTAAATGTTTACAGAGTCAGCATATTGCCTCCAGCAATCTGGGTCCTCATTTTACGGAAGGATGGAAGGCTGAGTCAACCTTGAGCCAATCAGGATCAAACTCCTGGAGTGAGCAGTGAGTTAGCCTGCAGTACTGCATTCTAACCACTGCGCCACCACAGCTTTTTTTAATACAGAAAAAGGAATTATGTAAGAAAACTTGGAACACCATGTTTCAAATACAAAATATTCTATACATCTCTGTTAAAAATATACTCTGCTTTCCATACTAAGTTAGTCCATTATTTCTCCTTTTTCCCATATAAACACAAAGATAGCTGTGGACAGTTAGGAACTATAAATCTAGATATTCTCTTTCCCATCTTGCCTGAAATGACTCTGGGGAATAGGCTTCTAATAGGGGGAGGAAATCTATCTAGCATTGAGACGCAGCCTATAATGAAATGCTTTGCTGTACAACAAACTTAAAAGAACAAGATGATGTTGGTTCATGAAAAAATTCTGAACTTCTCCAGAACTCCCCATCAAGCTCCATATTGAGCAAAACAGGAAAGTGAGAATTAAGTAGAAGAAGAAAAAAGTTGATGCCCAAAGTCCAAATATAGTTACAGTTTTAGGATGGTATGCATGAGAGAACAGGCGATTTAAATCGATTATAAAATATCTTTATTGGATCCTGGGAAGGGGAAAAAAACAGTTTGGGGGATATTGGGACCAAATGAAATTAAACACAAAATTGATACAGTTTTGATTGAACCTAATAAATATTACTCAGTTGTAGAGTTGCATTGAAGTATTTTCTGCTAAGTGCATTGTAAATTCTAGGTTAAACCAAGAATTGTAGGGCCAATGGAAGTAGCAATGATTAGTTATCCCATCTATGAAAATACGAAATCCTGGTTATATGAATGAGACTTGCATTATGTGGTATATTTTTAAAAATGCTAGCCCTTATATTTTCAAAATAGGAGATCACTCAATATTAACTGCTTTCTGTAATATTCCAGAAGATTGAGAGACTGAATAGTGGCTCACGATCCCTCAAATATTGCCCAACCATGATAGACCTGATATTTTAGCTATTGTTTACCAGTAATATATAAATTGGCTCATGTTTTTTACTGTTGCAGTGGGTAACTTTCCCGGGATCATGTGATCACCTTTTGCAATCTTCTTACCAGCAAAGTCAATGGGGAAGCCAGATTCATTTTACAACTGTGTTACTAACTTCACAGTTGCAGTTTTTCACTTAACAGCTGTGGCAAGAAAGTTCATAAAATGGGGCAAAATTCACTTAACATCTGTATAATGTTCTGTCAATGGCCACAATCCCCCCCCCCCTTTCCAGTTTTTTCCTAATTTACTAGAGGTTGGAGTTACGGGGTTTTTAGGATAGCTCTTTCTGCAAAGACAAGCAACAGAGTCTTCTTGGCTTATTTTCTGAGTGTGGTGTTTAGTCACTGAACCATGCAAGGGTAAGGAGGGAAATCCATGGAAACCCATGAATCCCAAGCCCAAAGAACTGTCATGTTCTCTGATGATGGAAGCCAGTGAGGTCTTCACAGATAGAGGATTCTGTAGTTATTGGTCTTGCAGAAAAGGGCTTTCTGAAAACAGATTGGCACAAATTTTAACTTCCCTCATGGGCAGTTCCAGTGGCATTGAGCTTCTGTACCTATGAATGCATAGTGTGGCTGAAAGATGTTGCAAGGAAACAAAAACTGCATTAAAAAAAATAGAAGCACAGAAAATAATCAGCTTTCATAATTTATGCTGAATTCTTCATTTTGGCTTCCTGTAGCTGAGCCTGATACCTAATTTTTAATTTGTTTTGTCCAGTTTGTTTACGTATATTTGTTTGCTTATATGTTTATTTAAGCACCAATTTATGTGGATTTCCTATCAAAAAGAGTTTAATTCCAGTTGTTCAGCATAACTTGCATGGAATAAAATAGTTCCATTTTATGTAGTAATGTAACAGCCACAGCACCTGAAAACAAGAATGCAGGTATAGAGTCTATATGGTATATTGATTGTTTAGCTGCAGTTTAAAAAAAAATGAAAATCTGAGTTTTCGCTTTTTAGGCCTGAGAGAAGATTTGTGGTTCCGCCAAGGTTTCAAAAAGACCTTCAAGTTTATTTGACAAGAAATGTGCCTTTGGACATCAACGGTATGTTATTAGAGGTCCATATGTAGTTCTCATTCATGCTTTATCTAGGTAACTTGATATGTCCAAAATAAGGTATCCGCTGATGGGCAAGTTCTCTAAGTCTACAGTTCTGAGTTAGATGGGCAAACAAAAGTTTATACATTATTCTGAGCCATGGCTCATCACAATTACTAGATTCATGCAATATCCTAAGGCAAAGGAATTCTGCATTATGACCTGTAGTCTTATAAATTTTATAAAAAATAAAATTAAGCCCTTTTATCTATGAGTACAGATGAGAGTGTGTTAATGTATCAAACTGAATGTACTTTCACAATCTAAACTCTGACCTGAAAGTCTTGCAGGTGAAAATAAAGTGATTGCATTCAGTTAGGCATTCCCTCTTCATTGTTCTATGATCAATTTGGAATTTGTGTTTGCATTGATTGGTAGTATTTATACATTCCCCTACTTTCTGTTACCTTTAAACGTTTAGAATAATGAGCTTAACTTCAAAACAGAATTGTAGGGGAAGCATACCTGAAGTAATTCAGCAGCGCCAAAACATTCATTCTTCTTAGCACCTAAAAAAAGAACTTGTGCTATGGCAGGGAAGACGCAACTATTATGACAGTTGACTTTCTATTCATGGATCTATATGCAAACATCAACAGCCAACTTTGCTTTAAAGTTTGCAACATAATGGTGCTTCGTGGGAGTAGCTTAACAAGTGAAAGAAAATTCATTATTTGTACTTATTTGAATATTTATGTAAGTTTTTAATTTTTTTAAAGTTGCAGTTATTGAGTTTAAAGATTTCTGAATCATCCCCCCTCACAAAGAAAATCTAATTACTACAATACTTGTGTGATGGTTTAATTGTGGCTTATTAAATAAAACACACTATAAAACACACATTTATACTATTAATAGTTTTGATTATTGTTACTTTCAAACTAAATTTATTCAAGAACATGTATTTGCTTTTGCAGAAAATGTAAAAGAACCAAGACAATTAATGCAACCAGTGCCGCCTCGCAACTCAAATACTGATATAAATGAGATTCAGAAAAGAATAAAGGACATCATAAATCGATTCAAAAATGGAATATGGTTATCGAAGATACCACACTTGTACAGAGAGGCATATGATGAAGACTTTAATACAACTTTGCTGGCACAATTTGAATACTGGCCACATGTTTGTGTGGTAGGTGCTAAGTTTATCACAGAAGATAACATTATTTGTAGACTAATTTTCTGATTTGAATGTATGTATAAATTTTTCAAATAAAAATCTTTAAGATAGTTTACTTGGAAATCAGAATTTAAAATCAGCTTGTAAAAATCTATTAGGATTATCAAAATGTTGAAGCTTGTCTATAGGAATATATAGAATTCCATTCTGAATAAAATTGTTGTTGAGGGCTTCCTGATGAACTTATAGCAGGTAATCTCATGTTTTAGAATCCTAGAAGTATCACTGTACATAGTGGTGAAATCCAATTTTTTTTACTACCAGTTTGGTGGGCGTGGCTTGGTGGGCGTGGTGTGGCTTGGTGGGCGTGGCAGGGGAAGGATACTGCAAAATCTCCATTCCCACCCCACTCCAGGGGAAGGATAGTGCAAAATCTCCATTCCCACCCCACTCCAGGGGAAGGATAGTGCAAAATCTCCATTCCCACCCCACTCTGGGGCCAACTAAGAGGTAGTATTTTCCGGTTCTACGAACTACTCAAAATTTCCACTACCGGTTCTCCAGAACCTGTCAGAACCTGCTGGATTTCACCCCTGACTGTACAGTACCTTAGCAAAACCATCAGTTGAACTTCTGTATCTGATGTGCTTCTGTATATGCCTCTCATCTGAGCTCAGCAGAGTTCTTAATTCTGAAATTATGAAGATTTTTTTTAATTCTGTCAAACAAGTAAAATCAGGTAAAATCTTTTTGTATGTTCGCTCCGAGGTAAAGCAGACATGATTCAATGGGAATTCTTTGAAATGGATTTAGAGAGAATTGCTACCTTAAATATAGTCATTTAATATCTGTGCATGTAATCGAAGGGACAGTAGAAAATTGATATCCCTGGGCAGCATTAACTTTGCAGATCAAAGGGCAATATAGATTAAAAAACAAAATATTTTAGGTTGTGTTTCTAGCTAGGCTTGGATTAAAAGGGGACATACCTAGCACCATAAAGAACAAGCATTTGTAGATGGGAACATGCTATATTTTGGAAAAGCTGTCTTGAAATGTACAGCCTTGCATTATCAATTTGGGAAATTGTTTCTGTATTAAGAGTCTACTGACTATGCTATAACTTGAAGATTGCATTCTCACATGCATAGTCCACTGAGACATTTCTCAATTTATTTTAAACCTAAATTTATTTCCAAATGTTGTTTACAGGATTAACCCATTTTTAAAATGCCCATTAAAAATCAGTGATACCTAGGTCTGATTCCCATTGCCTGATGCTCCCAGATGTGTTGTCTTTATTTCCCAAATTCCTAGACAGAACGGCATTTGGGCACATCAGTTGGTAACTATGAGAGTTGCAGTCTAGTACCTTTAGGGACCATGGTTGTAATAAATTGCCATAGCTATATGAAAAATGGGAGATTCAGCCAATCAAAGTAAGTGATTTGGGTTGGAAAGATTTACCTGAACATAAGCAAAAGAGGTAAGTATTTCTTCCAAAATCTGGACAGTCTTTTTTCACATGTTTATATATTATGCTTATATAATGCTCCAAGACTTAGCATGTTAGACCTCTAAACAATAGTTTAAACAACCTTTGAAATAGTTTTCAAAGGTTGAAAAGAAATATACAACAATATCAATTATTTAGTTATTGGGGAAAGCATAATGGGTGTAAAGTTTTTACCCTTCAGGAGGGGAACAAATACATCCCCACATTCACCAAAATTTTGCTGAGAGAACTAAAGTTATAATAATTTTGTAACTTTTACAAAGAGCATGCCTATTGGATGCCAGAGGAATACTGTTCCAGAGAAGGAGACAGCAACTGAGAAGGCCCAGCAACTCTGGGATATCTGCAGATGGCGTTCCAGGTGGTTGGGACCTGGCGGGAGGAGATTTCTCTTCCAGTTCTGAAAAGTTAGCAGAGATCTCTGGGAGAAGATGGTCATGCAGATATCTAGGTCTTGAGAGTGAGCTTACGTAGCATTGAGCTTGAATATTTTACTCAAATGTGATTTTTTTAATAGCTGTTGCTTCTGTTCTTTCAAAGGCAGAGAAAGTATCTTCCGGTGGCCAAAAAGATATAATTCTCTACCCTCCTGGGAAAATGCATCACCCAGGAAAGGGCGTTTCAAGCCAAGAAAGAAAGCCTCCGCCTCCTTTACTGAAACAGAGTGTGGAAACTAAAACTGCTACCCTCCACGGAGACTTCAAGCAAAATATCGCAGCCATTTTGACAAAATATTCCAGTGGTCTTTGGGCTAATGCACTCCCAAAAGTATATGAAGACACATACAAAGCAGCGTTGCCTCAGAATCTTTTGGACAACCTTGACTTGCTTTCAGATATATGTACGGTCAGTTACATTTCCGAAAATCCAAAAAAGGCAATTCTTTATGCAAAGCCAAAACAGCACCCAGGGAAGGACCTGAATATTACTGCTAAGAACTCCACATGCGAAGGCATACAGAAACCAGTCGAGCACCAGTCTACTAAAGCAAAGCAGGACTTCCAAGGGGATGATTTGGAACACATTCCTATACCTCCTTTAATTATTCCAGAAGAAATATCACCATCTGTGTTGGTAGTGGACCTATATTCTACAAATGACGTTGTTGTTAGGTATGTTTATAAACCTCTCTTTGACATTTCTCTGGTGCATGGAGTTGTTTAAAATCACAGGTAAGAATGGGGAAAAAATCTCCATTAGAACACTTCTAATGGGCATATACTATTGTGTATTGCCTCTGTTTATTGAAGGTTCTTTATTCCAGCAGATTCTTCTTTGGATGTTAGAAGGGATTTTCACAATGTGTGGGAGATCCTTTGGAATAGCTTGGGAGATAGTGAAAATGGAAATCTAGCATTTCCATGAATGAGAAACAGTTTGGTGTAGTGGTTAAAGTGCTGGTCAGGGACCAGGGGAATGTGATGTCTAGTCCTGCCTTAGACATGAAAGCCAGCTGGGTGACTTTGGGCCAGTCACGCATTCTCAGCCCAACCCACTTCCCAGGGTTGTTTTGGACAAACAGGGCACAGGAGTATTAGATACTTTCACTACCTTGAGTTATTTATAAAGAAGGTGGGATACAAATCTAATAATTTTTTGTAGTATCAGGAAAAATTCACAGTATCAGGGAATTTCCATTCTCTTAAGCCTTCAAAGAGATTCAACTGCATACTAGGCTAGATATGTTTTTAAAAAAATGGAAAAAGCACTTACATGAAATCTGAATTTCTTTCCTATTAGATAAAGCAGCCTCTATTCACACAAACTGTTTTAAGACTAACATTTAAAAAATGCCACTGTAATTCAGTTCATTACAGCAGCAGCATATTTTTTCAAGTCCAGATGGAAACCTGAAAAAATAACATGAAATCTAAAACATTTGTGTATTATTTTTGAAATATATCAAACCTTTATTACTGTCATAAGGTCAGTAGGTTTTTGAAGCATACTCGACCTTACTGGACACAGTCCGTAAAGTTTTAACTACACATTTTTCCCAGAATAATCATGTTAAAATTCTGACAAGATACTTCCTTTCTAAATTGATTCAACAGTAACAATAAATCTGAAATAGGAGTAAAATTGGAGCTGAATTTGTGTTGAATAAAATCCATTGACTGTTAAAGCTCATGTTTTGATTATGAAAACTAGGATCTGCTATAAATGCTAAATTAAAAGTTACATTTCAGTGTGAAAGAAAAAGGAAGAGAACAGTATACTGAGACTGACTCAACAAGTCAGAAATAGACATAAATTTAGGAAACTTATTCTGTAAAATCATGATTTCCTACTAGATTTTTTTTGTCTACAATTGGTTTTATTATACTACTGTATTGGTACTGTTTTAAACCCTAATCCTAACCATTTGAAAGACCTCTAGGAAGGGGTTCAATTGGTAGCAGATGGAGCTATGTAAAGGCCTTTTTGGCCATAATTACCACTTGAGTTTTGAGTCCAACTGACTCCTAGTTTTTGCACCACTCTTGAACGGGGAAGTACTGCCCTTTTCAAAGTTTCGGCAGATATAAATGGCTCAAATGTTCCACAGATACTCGCTGTTGGTACAATGAAGTTGAAACCAATTGATAGTTAAATTAGGTAACCTGACAATACAGTGAAGCAAGTATTTTCTTGAATGTTAGGTAAAGGTGTCCCCTTTACATGCTGGTTTATTGTTTTTTGTAACTGATGAACATTCTGGATGATACTGTGCTACATGTATGGCTTTATTGGGGGAGGTAGATCATAAAGACATTCTCATACTAGAAACATACCCCTCAACAAATTGTGGGATCTACTAAGGGCTAAGAACATAAAAATACAGAGTTAAACTGATTATCCTGAATTTCTTTTTGGGTGATCACTGAGAGTATATATTGCAATCAGGCATATTCAGAAGAACATAAACTTGAAATTCCTGGGTAAACTTGTATTTATAGCATTCAAGGATTTCAAACAATGCATTCATTATATAAAATATTGTATAGATTTCATTGGAAGCGACTTAGTAACAATATTCCTGCCTGATCTGTGAATCTGTTCAGTTTTATATAATTTTTTACAATTATCCTGCTGCATTTAATTTATTAACATTTATATAATCTTATTCCAGTGGTCCAATAGAAACTGTTCAAAGCAAGTAATAAAATATATAAAGAGAAACATACTAACAGATTCAGCAGTAATATGTATTTTATTATACAGTACATAAACTAAAATGTTATTTCATTTGGCCATAAATCCCCAAATCTGAAAATAATTACCGTATTTTTTGGAGTATAAGATGCACTCCCCCCCCCCAAAAAAAGAGGGTGAAAATTATCAGGCTGCAATAATGTGCTGAAGCTGACCTGGCTGTTCGCTATTTGCTGCAAGGACATGTCAGAGTTTGCAGCAGCAATCACATCCAGAAAGTATACACAAGTAACTGATTCAGCCGGATTCAATAACTTCTCTTTATATATAATATAACACATGAAGTAAATATACAATACCAAAAGCAGGTTTTCCAACGTGGCAGTAAATAAAAGCAAAACACTATCAGTTTCAGTTTCAGAGCACACTAGTTTCAGAGCTCAGCACAGACTCAGAGCTGCAGAGCTAAGCCACGCCCAGGCTCCTTGCTGTCTCCTTGTTGCTCATACAGCAAATACTGTTTCAGTTTCCAAACAGCCCTCAACTCTCTCAGACACTGACAGGACGCTAGCCAGATGAATACTGATGGATGCTGGTAGGCAGAGGCAGAATTTTTTTTCTTATTTTCCTCCCCAAAAACTAAGGTGCGTCTTATATTCCGGAGCGTCTTATACTCCGAAAAATACGGTATATATTGGTCCATAGATTATATAAATAACCCAATTGTTTTAAATGCTGTGGCATTTTAAAAACTGAAAACAAACAAACCCTAAGCTTTGTCACCAGGCTGCCACAATTTCAGCAAAGAATCAAAGTGCAACAGATTGAATGCTTCCTCTATGTCTATGGGTTCATCTGTCAGCACTTCCCGCTGCCTATCCTGTCAAACTCCCTTTGTTTTTCTCTTTGGAAATGTATTCATGATTTACTCCTTTTGTAACTCTGATTCAGTTACACCTCTCTCCAAGCCATGCATATAATTCATCTTTGGGTTCTGTGCTATTTTGATGCAGCTTTTTTCTTCTTCATTGGTAATAAACTGCCTTCATCCACAAGTAGCTGTACATCTGATGCTGTAAATCTTTCTTCCGTTGATAAGTTGTTGTTTTTTTACTTCCCTTATCATTATAGCAAGCATCAGTGTAGTAAACTGCATTTGGTGAGATGGGTGGCTATTTAAATTTGATTAATACACACATACATACAAATAAGGTCTTCGCTTCAAGTAACATCTACATATGAATTCCAATTGGATGCCTTAGCTACCTCTTTTTTGGCAACTGGTGTTAAAAGTTCACCCAACCACCTTTTTCTCTAGGATTTGTTTTAAATAAGTTCGTTTTAAATGACTCACTGTTTCCCTGAATGCTCTACTCTGTTACACCTCTGCTGAAATCTCTGCCATTTTATTTCTAATTTCTGGTAGCAGATTATATTATGTAGTTTTCGTAAGTCACTTTCTCTACGAACAAAAGATTTGGATAAGCGAGAACCTCTATTAAGTACTAAAAGCACTGTACATAAAATATAATTTGTATTTTTATTACTCTTAAACTGAAGCGTCTTGTATTGGATTCTCCCATTCCAAAAGAGTATATATAAGAAAATGAAAGTATTGTTTGTTTTAAATATATTTTGGGATCAGAGACTGTTTTAATTTAAAAATCAATGCATTTAAGAACTCGTATAATAAAAAGCATAGTAAACACATTCCAAAGTTCAGAGTTGAGAATACAGGTAGTCCTCAACATACAACCACAATCGGGACCAGAATTTCTGTTGCTAAGCAAGGCAGTTAAGTGAGTCGCGCCCAATTTTACGACAGTTTTGCCACAGCTGTTAAGCAAATCATTGTAGTTGTTAAGTGAATCCCACAGTCATTCAGCAAATCCAGCTTCCCCCATTGACTTAGCTTGTGGGAAGCTGGCTGGGAAGGTTACAAATGGTGATTACATGACCCTGGGACCCTGCAACCATTATAAATATGTCAAACACGCAAATTTTGATCATGTGACTTGCAGAGAAGCTGTGACAGTCATATGTCACTTTCTTCAGTGCCAGTGTAAAACCTTGGTCACTAAATGAATGGTTGTAAGTCAAAGACGACCTGTATTAACTCTTCAACTGCTCCAATTGTTTGTAGTTACTGATTTATACTAAGTGGTGTCCAACTGAAATCCATAGGTACGTGGGCGCAAACTATTCTGGTGCCCAGGAATCCATGGAAGAAGAGATGAAAGATTGGTACAGTCGGAATGCCTCAGTTTTGCAAATCCAGTCTCCTAAAGTTGGACAAGTTGTTGCTGCACTTGCAGAAGAAGATGCTTGGCTGCGAGCAAAGATTATTTCAACAGAGGGCAATAGAATAAAGGCAAGTGCAAAAAGTGTCTGTACTGAAAATTATATAAACAATGGATGGTGGTCCCAAATTCCATTCTAATCAGTCCTTTTATTGTTATAGCCCCCATCGGTGTTTCTGACTCTATGATTAAAAATATCCAATCAAAGAATTTGGTAAAATTCTATTAAGGCAACCAGAGAATTAAGTCAGCCATAAGTATAGCAATAGAACTGTTTGTCCTTGCCTTGCTGCTAAAATCTCTGCTTCTGAAATAGTACTGAGATTTTGTCTTTTACTACTTATTATACCAGTATCCCACCTGTGGGGAAATTGTAATTCTTGGGATGTGGGTTGTTTATTCATTATACTTATATGCTGCCTTGCATTCAGAATCTGAAGGTGGTATTTGGGTTACTCTCTCCTCTCTTTCTGCCCCACAACATGTGGGCTAAGTTGGTCTGAGAATGTGATTGGGCCATAGTCTTCCAGTGAGTTTCCATGGTTGGAACTCTTCAGTTCTAGTCCATTACCTTCACCACTACATCACAGTGGCTCTCTTTACAGTTCCCATCAGCTCCTGCCGCCGTGGCCGCTACATATTGAGAACTGCACTTAGCAATTTTCTTAAGATGTCAACAAATACTAACCAGTCCCTTTCTCCTGATTGGAGATGGGGGTAAACATATAGGAATACGCAAGTAAAATAAATTTAGATTTCCCTGTTCTCTGTGTGGTCCTTGGGAGAGAAAGATCAGGAATAAGGAAGAAAGGGAAACAAGTCAATCCCTATTGTACCTAAAATCTCTTAAAAATAGAATATTTTTAAACTTTCTTGTAAACAGAAATAATCCTCTATATCAGCGGTTCTCAACCTATGGGTCGTGACCCCTTTGGGGGTCGAACGACCCTTTCACAGGGGTCGCCCAAGTGCACGCTAGCCCGCCATCTTGGTGCCACGTCCCCTTTGTCACCTCATCGCGGGCGGGGAGGGGGTCGCGGCGGCGGGGCAGGGGTCGCGGCATTAGGAAGGTTGAGAACCACTGCTCTATATGAATAACTTGGTTATACATCTTATGACTTAGTGGTAATATTTCCAGTGGCATGGATTGATCTCAGCATGATGTCAAAGCATATTTAAGAATTAGTACACTTAAAAAAAATCCCTGAATATTCCAATTTTTCTGGAAGGAAAGGCGGCTATTAAAAAACTGCAAGACAAAAAAACCCCACTCTCCTGAAAATTTGAGAGGCCTTTTATTTAATAGCTTCTCATGGTTGTAAAGCAGTTTGGTTGTTATTAGCACGCTTGCAGCTTGAACAGCCAGTTGGTGTGCTGGCTGAGGATAATGGGAGTGAAAGGCAAATCCCATGGAAAGTGCAAAGAACTGTATTGTGACTAATTAAGATTCCTGATTATCTCTTACTTTGTTGTGTTTCTAGGTATGCTACGTTGATTATGGTTTTAATGAAATCATTGAAAATTCCAGAGTGTACAAATTAGCCAAACAGTTCTATAGATTGCCATTCCAGGCTTCCAAATGTAAACTAGCTGGTAAGATGTGCCTTTTTCTTTCCATAGGTACAAGTGCTGTTTGCATAGCATCCTATTAAGAAATGGGAGAAAGAGATTATAGACTATATTAATCTAGCAGGCTTGGAAGATAGTATCAGGCAAGGCCGTTTTGTACTCTTAGAGTTGACAATGAGTGGGCTGACCTTATGACTAGTTTTCTCTGAAATCAACGTGAGATCAAGGCAGACCTCTTTTTGCGATTATATTTATTTTAAAAACTACAATAAAAGCATTCATCTGGGCTAAAAAGGTTTTTATTTGATAATGCGTTTAAAACCTTCCAGAATTTCATCCCATCTTAGTTGGCAACCTTGCCAGCACGTTCATTTTGCACATAAGAAAATAGCAGAGCCATTGTTTCTAGCTGACATGAGTTAGAATTTGACTTTGATACTTTTCATGATATTGGTGGCACTCTATAGTATGAATGTTGCTTAGTATCTGAATTGGTAATAGGGCTGTCTATTTGCTGATCCCTTTTGATTAGAAAAATAGTTGAATAATGTTTGCAAGCAATAGTAACATTAAATTACAATCCTAGAATGAAATAAAATTCATTTTATGATCCTTAAGACAGTTCATAGAAACCCCACTGATGTTTGATAAATATAAAGATTTGTGTACACTGTGGTAGAATTCCCCATAAAGAAAATCTGGTTTCTTTAACTGTGTTGTATTCTAAGTTCCACATAGTAGTTTTTATGGTTCTTTTGCCATTCAAGGAGGAAATAAAAATTTCAAAAGTTTTAGAAGCCTATGATTTTACTCGCCTTTCTAGTTTTTTAGATTTCAGCAGGTATTGATTTTGCCTTTACAACACCGGGAACTCCAAGCTTTCTTAATACTTATAGCACTTCCCTTTAAAAATAAAGAAAGCACAATAAGTCGCCAGAAGAAAAAATAGAGAGGTGGAATTCTTTTCAATGTTGTAATACAATCCTTATGCTAAGCATTGACAGTCCTAAAACCACTTTGAAATACAAAAGCTCTAGTTTGTAATGCTTATTATATATATATATATATATATATATATTGATTATCTTACCATAGGTTTAGAGGCCTTCGATGATCCAATCTTGATAAAAATGGTAGAATCTCAAACTTGTGGCAAGATATTTGCTGTTGAAATACTAGAAAAAAGTGACGTTCCCCGTATTATTCTATATGACACATCAGGAGATGATGATATCAACATTAATGCCACTTGTCTGAAGGTACTGCAGGATAAATCACTTGAGCTCCATCTTCAGGTACTGTCTTCACCCCTTTATAACACTTTAATAAAACAAAGAAGTTTTTAACTTGTAGAGGCATTCAACATCTTAAGTACTTTTCATTGTAGGTAGATGCAGTGTATACCGATGTCCGGGTAACCAATGTTTGCTCAGATGGAACTTTATATTGTCAAGTGCCATCGAAGGGCCTGACCAGACTCTTTGAAATTTTGCAGAAACTGGAAAACTATTTCCACCATAGGGTAAGCCTATCTTTAACATTGACTTCTGCCTTAAAAGATTTCAGGGCAGTTGCTAGTAATTCCCTTATAAACAAGTAAAGAATTTCAAAGCTATTGGTCACTCATTCTGGCAGACTAGTGTAGTAGTTTGGTTTTTTTTAAAAAGCAATTAAATATACTAGTTATCTAGCTATAGTAGGTTTGCAATGCTAAAAATAAATGCCCCGTGCTGAAGGAAGCCTGTATATTTATTTAACATAGAAATCCCTTGATCTTTGAATACTGTGAGACTGGCTGCTGAATGTTTTTGTATTACATTCAGCATTCATTTTGGATGGTTAATAATGGTGATTGCTCCAGGCTTGTTGGCAATGCTTTAATCTTTTGGTGCTCTGGAATGGAAATAAGATAACTCAACCATTTGTGTAGTATTTGTTAATTAATTACAAGTAAATACTAAGGGTGTGAGCAATTTATGTAAGCACTGTGAACTCATTCTACATTTCATGGTAACCACTATCACCTAATCCGATTTCAAATCTATTCCAGCAGGCAACAGGATATTCTATATCACTACCTTTTTGTGGCATGATCTGCTTGCTTAACTATAAAGGAAAATGGGCTAGAGTGGAGGTGAGTAATATAATACTGACAAAGCATATCAGAAAAACTTTTTCTAAAAATTGGAGGTTTTATGCTCTAATACGGTATCTTCTAAGGGGGTTGCTTTAACTGAATATTGGCTTAAGAATAAGTGGTGTTTCCTTACTTGCCTATAAGTTAAATTGAGTAAAGTAGAGTAGAGTAGAGTAGAGTAGAATCTTCATTGTCACTTTAAATGTACACTAACCAGCATACATTAAAATGAAATTTCATTGCATTCAGTTCTCAAAAGATAACCATTATGCATATATCCACATACACACACATATGACACAAAGAAACATCACAGTCTAGTTCGGGTGTATACATATACATGGCGGGGGGGGGGGAAATCCTGCAAGTTTACAAGATGGATGGCATAAGGAACAGCTGTTACAGAATCTAGTAGTCCTGCTAGAAATACTTCGAAACCTCCTCCCAGAGTTGAACAACAGAAACAAACTCTGAAGTGGGTGTGTGGGGTCTCTAACAATACTTTGAGCTCTAAGCTTATAGCGCTTATAAGCAGTATCCTGAATAACAGGAAGCGAGCTTCCTATAATCTTCTCTGTCCTTACCACTCTCTGTATGGACCTTCTATCTGAGGCACTGTTACCATGAAACCAAACAGTGATGCAGTTTGTTAAAACGCTCTCAATCGTATAAAAAGTGGCCAGGACAGAAGGAGAAAGATGTGCTCTCCTCATCCAACGCAGGAAATGCAAATGCTGGTTTGCACGCTTCACTAAAGATAACGTATGAAGAGACCAAGTCAGATTGCTAGTTATCTGCACCCCCAGATATTTAATATTATTGACCACCTCCACAGCTGCAGCCTTGATAACAAAGTGGAGTATGACTATGCTGGCTCTTTCTAAAATCAACAGTGATCGCCTTTGTTTTGTTAACTGCTACGTTCTTCTGAGCCAATTTGAGGTGGAACCAAATTCTGACATCATTGTGAGATGGAACATGGCTTCTTTTCTTGTACCAGTAAAGAAACAAATGAATAAAAGTTAGTCCCACCAGTGAAATAGTAAAAGAAAATTCCTATCTTTTGCTTGGGAAACAATATGGCAAACATATGCTTCTAAACTACAACTTCCCACCACAGTTAAAAA
The DNA here is from genome assembly GCA_003457575.1 of Thermophis baileyi. Classification (NCBI taxonomy): domain Eukaryota; kingdom Metazoa; phylum Chordata; class Lepidosauria; order Squamata; family Dipsadidae; genus Thermophis; species Thermophis baileyi. The sequence goes on from QLTV01002279.1 coordinate 1,884,777, forward strand.
AGACCAGCATAATTTGGCATCTTAATTAGGAATTATGCGAGTTGTAGTTCAACATGTCTAAGTGCCACTAAGTTCCAAAATCTAATCTAGGACAATTGTTTGAGTCTCAGAAACGAACATTTAGGAAAGTAAAGGAGCAGCACACTGCCCTACAATTCAGATTGCTGTAGATATAGGTGGGTTGATAGCTAACAGTCAATGGTTGGCAACGTCTGACGGCTTAAACGACAGTTCTGGCCATAAGCATTATTAGTGATTTATCAAGCTTAGAATGCAACTTATTTTTCTACATGTTAAATAGTCTGCTATTTTGATATTACTCCCACCCTGCCTCAGATAATAAGTGTACACAGTAGCCGGACTCTTGATGTTCGATTTATGGATACCGGAACAGTGGCATCTGTAAAAGTGTTGGAGCTGAGAGAGATTCCCTCTATATTCCTGCGAGAAATCATTGCAATACCACCTCAGGTACGATAATCTCTCTTTACTAATTCTCAAGAGACCCAAAGGTGCTTTTTCAAGAGGCAACTGGACTTTCTTGTTTTTCTTTGAAGACGTTTTGTTTCTCATCCAAGAAGCTTCTTCAACTCTGACTGGATGGTGGGGAATGGAAGGATTTATATCCCTTGCAGACAGATGATCATTTTCATTCTTTTAGAGCTGAGGTGGCGCAGTGGTTAGAATGTAGTACTTGCAGCTAATTCTGCTGACTGCCGGCTGCCAGCAGTTTGGCAGTTCGAGTCTCACTGGCTCAAGGTTGACTCAGCCTTCCATCCTTCCGAGATTGGTAAAATGAGGACCCAGATTGTTGGGGACAATATGCTGACTCTGTGAACTGCTTAGAGAGGGCTGGAAAGCACTGTGAAGCGGTATATAAGTCTTAAGTGCTATGGCTATTGCTATTTAGAAAGTCGTTGAGGCCACTTGGGAGGGTTGTCTGTGTCCTCAGGGTCATCTGAGTAGTGCAAATGGGTATGGAGCCTTCTTGGAACATAGTCCTTTCAGCCATTCCAAGCTGATGATAAGTGAAATGTCTTCAAAGAAAAACAAGAAAGTCCAGTTGGCTCTTGAAAAACCATCTTTGGGACAGGGGTGAAATGTGAAAATTTTCCTTACCGGTTCTGTGGCTTATTTTGTGGGTGTGGCTTGAGGTCTGGTGGGTGTGGCTTCAGGTGGGTGTGGCTTGGTAGTCATGTGACGGATGGGCGTGACTTGGTGGTCAGGTGACCAGGTGGGCATGGCCAAGTCGACGTCACAAAGAGCTGAAAAAAAAAACCTTTTATACTTTACACACACAACACACAACAACACAACTGGCTCACACACCATGCAAAAGCAGCTGTACTGACACACACACCATGCAAAAGGACACAAATTGCACCTGCAACAGATTTAACACATTTAACAGATTTAACAGAGTTGGAAGAAGGGACCTTGCAAGGTCATCTAGTCCAACCCCCTGCCTAAGCAGCATTGCAAAAGCACACAAAATGGCCCCTGCAACACGCATGAGCCTCACAGACCCACAAAGAGCTCAAAAACCAACTTTCACACTTCACACACAAACAACACAAAAGCTACACAACTGACTCC
>QLTV01002279.1:1892749-1905543 GCA_003457575.1 Thermophis baileyi
ATAATAATAAGCATTTAAATACCCTCTTGCATATTGTATCAGTACTACCGAACATAATCACCAGAAGGATTGTGGGCAATATATTTATCTTAATGTAAGTAACCTTGTGATTTGGTATAACAATACCATACTATTCTGTCAGGTGCAAATTATCAGAACAGTATAATAATAATAATAATAATAATAATAATAATAATAATAATAATAATAATAATAATAATAAGCATTTAAATACCCTCTTGCATATTGTATCAGTACTACCGAACATAATCACCAGAAGGATTGTGGGCAATATATTTATCTTAATGTAAGTAACCTTGTGATTTGGTATAACAATACCATACTATTCTGTCAGGTGCAAATTATCAGAACAGTTCCAAGAATGGGTCAAATGGGTTTCTTTATTGCTGATCACCAGTTTACAAGAATCTCCCTTTAGAAATGGGAGATATAGACTAAGGGACTGACCTCAAACATTACCTCCTTGAATGCACTCTAATCTGGAATGTCTTTTAACCCCACCTCCCCTTGGGGCCTCCTCTCCTTCAGCCAATGGTTCTACCATAATTTCTTAACAGAATAACAGAATTGGAATGGACCTTGAAGGTTTTCTAGTCCAAGCCCCTGCTCAAGCAGGAAACACTATACCATTTCAGACAAATGGTTGTCCAATCTCGTCTTTAAAATCTCCAGTATTGGAGCACCCACAACTTCTGGAAGCAAATTGTTTTCACTGGTTAATTGTTCAAACTGTCAGGAAATTTCTTCTTAGTTCTAGGTTGCTTCTCTCCTTGATTAGTTTCCATCCATTGTTGCTTGTCTTGCCTTCGGGTGCTTTGGAAAATAATGTAGGTTGACCCCTTCTTCTTTGTGGCAGCCCTTTAGATATTGGAACACAGGTATCATGTCACCCCCTAGTCCTTTTTGAATTAGTGACTTGGTTTTTATGTTTGCTTAGTATTATCTTAATCACTTGTCTTGTTAACATAATGCTGGTACAAAGTTTTCTGAATTAAAGCTCTCTATGCTATTGTTCTGATCAAGACATAATTTTTCGTCATTGCAATATTCTCTCTCTCTCAATAAGGTGGTTAAACTGGATAACCAAATTGCGCACATCTATCTGTTTACACCAAAGAATTTTCCAGACCCAGATCGCAGTATAAATAGGCAGATCACCAGTACTGACTTGTGGAAGCATCAGAAGGATGTTTTTCTGAGTGTCTCTCTCAGTAATCTCCCTGGAAGAAGGGAAACAGATTTACCAATGCGGTCAAGCTTAGGGCCCAAGCAGAGCTCCACAGATACAGTTCCTCATATTCTGGAATCCCGCAAGGTGGAAACCACCGTGAAAATGCCACCAACCCTGCCACTTGTCCAATCCCAGGAACAGATGGATGTTTTTGTTGCGCTGGCATGCCACCCGGGTTACTTTATCCTCCAGTCCTGGCAAGAGATGCACAAGTTAGAAATGCTGATGGAAGAGATGCTTCTGTATTATAACACAGCAGAAGATGGAGCTGTTGCTGTTGAAAAAAACAAAATCTATGCAGCTAAAGTGAAAAACAAGTAAGCAACTTTTATAAGTACCCCATCCTGTATTTGGGAATTGTATTCTGTTAACACGGTTTGAAATGAGGCTAATTTAGTCTCCAATCTATTTATTTCAATGGGACTGAGATTTGACATAGCTAGATTCAGTTTTCATGTCCTCAAAGTTATTAGAGCAATTTTGATGACCAAGTCAAAGATTATCTATTCCAATACTTTCTCACCATCTTCCAAATGGGAGACAATCTCCCTTCCCCTGCTGTTTGCTACGAATATTTACTGTAGTATCAAGGATATTTCCCTTAAATTTGAAGATACAATTTAACTCACAAGATTATATATATATTCTTCTGACATTACAGTAGTTTCCTTCCTGTGTGCTTTGTGCTTTATTAACTACCGTATTTTTCGGAGTATAAGACGCACCGGAGTATAAGATGCACCTTAGTTTTGGGGGAGGAAAACAGGAAAAAAAAATCTGCCTCTGCCTCCCAGCAATTTGCCTCCCAGCAAACAGTACAGATGATATACACTGTTTGCTGTGTATTTCTGTGCATGTGTGCCTGACCCATAGAAATAGCAAAGAATTGGAGAAATGTACATTATGGCAGTATATTAATGCCAGAAAGTTTTGTTAAATGTAGTCACACTAACTCCTCCCAATTATTTAAATAGATCTACTCCAAACATGACTAAGTCAGGGTTTAACTCAGCTGCCTTATTTTAATACTAAAACAGGACACTGTTACATTTCAGATTTTTACTTGTACAGATGCTGTTAAAATTGATGTGGCTTTCTTGAAGTATACATTATTCTCTGCTATTTAAAAGAAGATACAACAGCACTGGGCCTCTTCAGATCAAGCATTTATTTTAAAAAGCTTCTTCATTTTGTTAAGTTGTCTAGAACAATAATAAAGCAGTCTTTAAAAAATAAGTCTAATAATTTGAACATTCTATAGGCATTTATAGTTATTGACTTACCCCCTTGCAGCAAACAACAAACAGCCAGTTTCTGTTCTGATTTGCACCAGAAAATAAAATTCTGCCTCTTGGCTTAACAGGCTCTGCGCTGTTTGCTGCAAGGAGGTAAATTTCTGGGAGGTAGAGGCCAAAGGGTGGGGGTGGTTGGGTGGGGCTACATTCGGTGTATAAGACGCACCCAAGTTTTCACCCTCTTTTTGGGAATAAAAAGGTGCGTCTTATACTCTGAAAAATACAGTAGTTGTCTTGGCCTTCTGCTTTCTTTTGTTTTTTTAAGATTCTATAAGTTTTCTAGGAAAGAAAGGGGAATAAATATATATACACAAAGAGCTGTATATCTTTTGTGCAAATAGTTTGAGATACCCATAAAGGATAGACATTCCTGAAATGGAAGATGATTATTATTATTTGCTTTTGTTTTTTTATAAGTGATCTTTTATCTTTCACTCTAAGTAAGAAAAGGGGAGCAAGGTTTTTCTTTTCTTTTCTTTTTTGCCAAATGGTCCAGGTCAGCAGCTCGGAGTTGGGGAGTCACAGAGTTTTTGATACATTAATACCTAAGAATTGTATTCTCAGAGGCATCAAGTCCACCCCTTACTTTCTATGAATCTATTTATTCCATTTTAGGTGAGTAGAGTCCTATCCTTTTTTTTTTTTTTTTTTTTTTTTTTTTGATGGCACAGAGTGTTAATAAAAGGATTGTTGGCAAATGGACTGGTGACAGTGTATGAGCTGGACTATGGTAAACATGAGCTGATTGGCATCCAAAATATAAGACCTCTTGTGGATATGTTTAGAGAGCTGCCATTTCAGGCCATAACAGCCCAACTTGCAGGTATGTTGTTCTGATATATTAAAATAGTGACCGCAAAAGTGAGAACATTGAACAAGACAGACAGACATACACATTTGAGGCCAATGAATTTCATGACCTGACCATTTGCCAAAAAAAATTAATCTTGATCATTGTGTCCTGCTCCTATAAACAATATTCTAAACTATTTTCCCATTTTCTTAAAAATAATTTTCAGTGGAGTCTGCCAGATCTTGCTGCTTTCATTGAAATGACGAAAGCAACATTGCAGTAACACCTTGCAAGCTCAACCCTTTTCATGTGTATGTGACATTATGACTCTCATAAGGTTCATCATTCTGACTCATGCACACACATACATGCATGCATACACACACATGCATGTACATAGACCATCCCTCACAAGATATATTGCTGTTCTTAAGTACTTTACATAGTTAACTGTGGGCATTTTAATATTGCATTATAATACTGATCTAAAATATACAGTACAGTATCTCATTATTAATTAATATTATTTCTCCAGTTTCTTGACCAAGTTAATTAACCATAATTGCACACAAGTCAGAATAAAAGTTATAGTATTATGCACAAAGGCCAGTTTTCTGGCAAGGATGTATTTTCCTTCATGCTCCAAATTAAGGACTTCAAAATCATTTAATGAGCATACAGGTTAAAATATTTCTAAAACTTATTGTGATGCTTTATGATTTTGTTTAATTTTCTTTTTTGCTGCTTTCCCCTAGGAATAGAATCGCAGCAGTGGTCAGAGGAAGCTTCAATAGTCTTCCGAAACCATGTGGAGCAGAAACCTCTAGTGGCCCAGGTGGAAACAATTATTGAAGGGACTAATCTATGGGATCGCAAAGCAATTGTGTATTTGGTGGACACATCACTACCAGAGAAAGATATATGGATTCATGACATTATGAATCAATTGTAATGGAGATTGCAAAGGCGATTTAAAACTTTAAACTACTAATAACTTTAGCAAAATATAAAACAATTAAATATTAAAAGAACTATCACTTAAATCAGTTTGCTTCTGAATGATTTTTGAACTGTTCAGTGTATGTGTGTGTATATCTCTATCATCTATCTTATCTATCTATATCATCTATCTATCTATCTATCATCTATCTATCTATCTCTGTTAACTTCTTAGAACAATTTCTTTTTGCTTCAAATTAAAAATTGTCTGAAGTTGGCCTGCTAGTTAGTAATAGACTTTTCCCAACCTTTAAATAAATTAAACTTTTATTTACTGTAGCTCATGCAATTTGGTTAATTGCATTGGTTGCAAACCAGATTATTAATAATTATATCTTGTATCTTGTATCCATTGTATCTTCTGTCTGTAGATTTTCCTACAGGTGTATCTTGAATTATGTGTCACTAAACCTAGGCATGTCACAAATGTACTTGACTGCTAATCTGATTATGGGCATGTCAATGCATCATATGTTTTCTTCCACTATTTATTATTTAAATGCAGACCAAAAGTGTTTGTGTGTATATCAGAGGTGGGTTGCTCCCGGTTCAAAACTGGTAGCGACCCGCTGGTGACATCACAGGGACGTCACGGATCCAGTTCAGTCGGTGCCGGTCCGTGGGCGCTGCCATCTTCTTTTTTTTTAATTTTTAAATTTTTTTCCGGGTTTTTTTTTTTCTTCTGCACATGCGCAGAAGCCGAGTTTGCAGCACTGTGCATGCGTCGCCATCTTGTTTTTGGCTTTTTTGGAGGTGGGGAATTTTTTTGGATTTTTCAGCACTGCGCATGCGCACGCAAAGCGTGTGCACACCCACGCAGCGCGGGAGGAAGCGAACCGGCAGCGAGGTAAGTTAGAACCTACCCCTGGTGTATATATGTGTGTGCATAGCAGCCTGTATAGTATATATATCCATAACTTTCATTACTGTTGCATGTGATAGTTCTATTCTTAACAATACCATTTACCCATACACATATACACATGCAACACACAAGTTTCTCCATGACACACTGATTTCTGTAATATCTGTTAGTACTCATATGCTAATTAAAGCCAAATCCTGTATCATAACTGCATCATACGTAGAGTTCAATAGGGATAGGCACAGAAGTCATTTGCTAAATTGAACATAAGCCCTTGCTTTGAGATCCAATGGGATATATACAAACCTTTTTAACATGTTTTTTTAAAACAATTTGTGCCTTTAACCCATCAAACAGAAAATGAAGTTCTTGCAGCTATTATTGGGTTTGTATACTGGGCTACTGAAACCTCCATGCTAGCCAGTACTAGCCCATTCTACGTACAGGTGCATATTTATTAATATTTTTGTATTGTCCTTTCATTGCATTTCCAAAATCATTTACAAATAATGTTCCACGATTATGAGACTGTAAAGCATACAAACCTGTGAGATCCTTTTTTTTTAAGGTGAAAATTCATCCTGGTTTTCCTCCAAATGTTAGCACAAAAGGGTAGGATGACATTAGCTTTCAAGTAATGCTCAGACACGGTTTTGAGGACAGTTCCTACTAGGGAGATACTTTCCTCTTTACAAGGCTCCTGTTAAAATCATTGGGTGAGTATCTGAAATTAGATTGCAGTATGATGGAATTTTGCTTCAAAGCATCAAGGCAAGTCCAGTCAGTCTGATATAGCAATTAAGGCATCAGGCTATAAATCGGGAGACTGTGAGTCTTATCTTGGCCCAAAGTGAGCTGGGTGACCTTGGGCCAGTCCCCCTTTCACAAGCCTAGGAAGCAGACAATGGCAGGACTTGCCTGGGCAGTCAACAGGAATTAAAAATGATTCAAAGACACACACAGCTGAGGTCTGTAGAAACTATATTAAAATTTAATCTTGGGCAATCTTAATTTCCTCACTAATGATTTATGGTGCTTTCTAGTATACCTCTAACCATTGCACATACAACTGTCACCTGGGCAGTCTTTACAATGGATGCACAGCACCATAACATATTGTCAAATGCCATTCCCCACTACTGACCAATTTTTGCATGACTTAAGTAGAAAATTATAGTAACATTAAATACGCTGCTTCTAACCTGTTGCAAGATAACAGCTGATAAAGCCTAACAGATTTTGCACACTTCAAGGTTTAGTTGGTCTCAGAATAAGGAAAAAAATTACTACTTTACCACTGTTAACTGCACAATTTAAACTAATCTGGTTCAAATTAAGGCGTTGTGGAGACAATGACAAGGGGAAAAAAAGTTCCACGTATTTATATGGCAGTGGGGGAAGGCCCCAGTTGGAAAAAAACAAACCGTATTTTTACTCCCAGTAAAGAAAAGTATGCAAAATAATGTGGCTTAAGCACCATGCATAATACATTTTATTTCAAAAAGCCCACGAGCAGCTAAGGAATCCTAGCACTTTTTTAAATGCCCGCCCTTTTATTGTCACCAGCCTGCACAGATTACAATCTTGAGCGCATAGGATCTGGGCACCTAATGTGCCGATGGGAAGCGCATGTTTTTAAATGAGGGCGAGAGTAGCGATGGACAAAATACGCGAAAGTTGTTTCATTCCTGGTCGGCCAGCAGGCTAGGATCCCAATCTATTTACGGCCACGCAGGGGCCGCCTGGTACAGTATATTTTGGCCGCCCGTTCTGGAATCGCTCTTCTAATCACAGCGACTCTTGGCTGTCGCCTCTCCTCCGCACGCACGCCCCGGACGCTTAGACAGCCGGCAACGAAAAGTCCCCTCAGCCAAGGCTCCAGCCGAAGGCGGGGGGGGGGGGGTTGGCCTTCCGTTCGCCGTCCTCAGCCCCATGAGTGACAGTAGCGCTGGGAAGGGGAGGGAATTGCCCCCGTCTGCTTTCTGCGCAACGTTAAGAGCTCCTCTGCGGGGGACGCGTCTCGCAACCGGCGGCGTGCGCCCTCTTCCACAAAGCCCACCGCCTGCAGCGGCAACAGGTATATATAACCGGTCGAGCGGGCAGGGTTGAGGGTGGCCAAGCTTTGGTGTCCCTTGAATTGGGACCCCACTTCTCAGTCTCTCAAGGAGCCCCGGCGTGAGCCGCTCAAGCCATATGTGGCCAAAGCGTTCCTCTGCCACCAAAAGGGAACCGGCGTAGGCGCGGCGCCTATAAATAGCCGTTACTTCTGCTCTCGTTGCTGTTTGGGTTTGTTTTTTTCTTTTTTTGCTGGGGTGGAACGGAAGGACAGAGCGAGGGGGGGGGCATGGCAAAAAGGAAAACCTTTGGGAGTTTCTAGTTCCCCCTGACATAGCGGTAAGTTTCTATTCTCACAGGTCGCCCCGGGGCAAAATGGAAGCAGTCGCCTCTCTACCTCGTAGCCCTGGCGGAGAGGGTGGGCGCCCATGGAGGCGGCTGAGCCTGGAAAAGTGGTTGTTAGGTTGTTGCCTCCGTGGTCAGACTTTGCAGCCTGGAAATAAAGCTGGTGAAATGTCCTCCCCCCACAAAAGAGTTAAGTAATGGTGGGGAGGGGGGGAGAGAAAGCTTTGCTTGTGGTAAAACTCAGGGCACCTGCTGTTTAAAAGGACAAGGCACCAGCAGGAAAGTTGCCAAGATTTGGGATTCCTTCCGCTGATACTGCACAGCGCAAGCAAAGAGGATGCTTCTAAAAGATGATCAACCTCTAACAATATATTTAGCTAATATAGGTAGTCCTCAACTTACAACCACAATTAAGCCCAAAATTTATGTTGCTAAGTGAGACATTTGTTAAGTGAGTGTTGCCCCATTTTACGAACTTTTCTTGTCACATTTGCTAAGTGAATCACCACAGTGGTTAAGTTAGTAACACAGTTGTTAAGTGAATCTGGCTTCCCCGTTGACTTTTCCTGTCAGAAAGTCGCAAAAGGGGATCACATGATTCTGGGACACTGCAATCGTCATAAATACGAGTCAGTTGCCAAGCATCTGAATTTTGATTATCTGACCATGTGGATGCTGCAATGGTCATAAGTGTGAAAAACGGTCATAAGTCACTTGTCAGTGCCATTGTAACTTCGAACGGTCACTAAGTTAACTGTTGTAAGTCGAGGACTACCTGTAGTGTCTTACCTACATATAGAATGGACACTGACTTGATTATTTTAGGCTAGTCATTGCATCTTACCATAACTTACGTGCAGGTAGTCCTTGACTTATAACACAATTGAGCCCAAAATTTCTATTGCTAAGTGAAACAGTTGTTAAGTGAGTTTTGCCCCATTTTACAGCCTTTCTTGTCAAAATTGTTAAATGAATCACTGTGGTTGTTTAGTAACATGATTGTTAAGTGGCTTCCCCACTGACTTTGCTGTTCAGAAAGTCACAAAAGGTGATCACATGACCCCAAGACATTGCAACTATCATAAATATGAGCCACTTGCCAAGCACTCAAATTTTGATCACATGATTGTGAGGATGCTGCAACGGTCGTTAAGCGTGAAAAATGATCATAAGTCACTCTTTTTGGTGCCTTTGTAAATTTGAACGATCACTAAATGAATGGTTGTAAGTCGAGGATTATCGTATGTCAGAATGTGATGGGTGGGTGGGTGGGNNTGTTGACTGGGGAATTCTGCATATAGAGGTCTTCCCAAATTTGAAAAACACTGTTTTATACCATATTGAGCTGTTTGGAGGAAAGACAGAATATGAATTATAACGAGTACAGAAATCAATAATAGCAACGATGAATACTTTGAAAACCAAACTCAGAACTTCTGGTACATCCCAGATAATACATACTACACAAACTTTTAGTGACAGTTTCTTATCAGCTGCTTTCAACTAAAATTAGGGCTAAAAATGTTAAGGACTCACCCTGTGAGTCACCCTGGTGGAGAACCCATTTGGGCCTCCAAATGTTATCTTGACTCTCCTTATTGAGTCTGCTTTGAAGAATAAGATAATGACTGTGCATATCCATGTTATAAATGAGCGGGAGAAGGTATTATTTGATGAAAAGCATTCCTTTTTATTCTTTACCCAGGACTATAATGTCGTTTTTGGCAAAATTAAAGGTAGCTTTCCTCTTTGCCCTGTTCTATTTTACATAATACAGTAACTGACAATCCAAGAAACTGAGTCATAAAATGTGATTTGTGGGTGGGTTGCCATGCTGCAAGAGGGAATGTTGCACGAGGAAACCTGCTGGCAAGCTTAAGTAATCAGCTTTATAAGACCTGTTCTTGCACATTTACAGCAACTTTGGTTCCCTTTTATGTTTTTTTAGCTCCGGATTGGTGAAAAGTAGCATATTTTTTTTACGATAGATTAGATTGTTGCTAAAATATAGGCTCAGAAAAAAACAATGGTTCTAGCAAATGTTCAGCATACATGACTAAACATATTGTTATAAGTAAGCCTGTAAGTAAAAGCTAGGAAATACTCATCTATTGAATTGTTATGTATCAGGCTGCTGTTAACAACACAGGAATAGGTTTTCTTTTTTAAGGTAATAACTTATCCATGGGATGCAGCTTGGGCCTTAAAATAAAGGCAGGAGAACTCTAAGTCTTTTGTGAATTTAGGATGATACAGATCGATTGTATTTCAACTACCATATGAAGGAGGTTTTCTCTGGGCAGAAGAGGAATATTTTCAATAATTACCATATTTTTCAGAGTATAAGACGCACCTTTCCCCCCCCCCCCTAAAAGAAGCTGAAAATTTGGGTGCATCTTATACTCCGAATGTAGCTTTTTCGAAGTTTTTTTTTCCAGCCCTAAGGAGGTGCTAACAGTGAAGGTGCTATCTTCCCTTTGCCTGTTTTTTTTCATTGCTGCTCCCTCAGTCAGCTGAGCTTCTGTGTAGAAGCCTTTTTTCAGCCCTAAGGAGGCGCTAACGAGTGAAGCAGCAGCGATCTTCCCTGCTTTGCTAGCTAAACGATCTTCCCTTTGCCTGTTTTTTTCATTGCTACTCCCTCCGAAGGTTTTTTCCAGCCCTAAGTCTTTGCAGGCTTTTTTTCATTGCTACTCCCTCCGAAGAAGGTTTTTTTAAGCCCTAACCAGGGGATAAAATAATGTGCTGAAGCTGACCAGACTAAGGACGGTAGCCAGATGAATACCTGGTAGGCAGATTTTTCCCCCTATTTTCCTCCCCAAAAACTAAGGTGCGTCTTATACTCCGAAAAATACGGTACATCACTGGAGAACACTAATCAAGTTTAAGATGTGTGGACTCCAACTCCATGGTTGGCTGGGGAATTCTGGGAGTTACTGAGATTGAGAAACACTGATACAGATAGTCCTTGATTTACAACAGTTCATTTAGTGATTGTTCAAAGTTACAACGGCACTGAAAAAAGTGACTTACGACCATTTTGCACATTTATGACCGTTGCAGCATCCCCATGGTCATCCCCATGATTTACATTTGGATGCTTGACAACTGACTCATATTTATGACGGTTGCAGTATCCCGAAGTCATGTAATCACCTTTGGCAAACTTCTGACAAGCAAAGTCAATGGGGAAGCCAGATTCACTTAACAACCGTGTTACTGCAGTGATTCACTTAATAAATATGGCAAGAAAAGTTGTAAAATGGGGCAAAATGCACAACAAATTTCTCACTTAGCAATGTAAATTCTGGGCTCAATTGTGGTCATAAATTGAGGACTACCTGTATAGTCCAATTCCACCACCGAGAGCCCCTCTCTAAGGGAGATGGGTAGATAAAAAAATACAAAATATAAACAAATAAATTCCCTTTACAGTGCAGGAGTCTTGCAACCATAGCATCCCTGACTGATGGTTAGCTTTCCTCCACTTGAATGCTGCCAGCAAAGAAGAGCACATCAGCCAGTTCCCACTTGACTATTAATAAAGATTAAACAATTTAAGATTTATAATCTGTCTTTCTAATTACAGTTCTCATATGCTCTACTTGGAATATTTGGCTGTATTTGATTAGATGGGACAGGCAGTTTTGTTGTTCTTCAGTTTTGTTTGTATAAGCACGATATCTGTAGGAGCTTGCTGGTTTTGTCTTTTTGTCCTTGTTCTCTCCTGAGCTCTTCAATTTCTTTCTTCTTTTTGGGGGTTGGGCAAACCCTTTAAGCCCATCTTTAGTCATAATTGCCAAAAATGTGTTGCAGAACTTCCTGTACAATATAGTATCAGGTTTAAAATACATGAGACCTGCAGCGGAATTCCTAAAATTAAGTTTGCTATTGTCAATTGTTAAGCCTAAAAGATCGGTGTTCTAGGTAGGAAATCATATTTTTTAAAATTCATTGATACATTTGAAAAACTGCATTCTACAGCTAAATGTTTTTTTTTTGTTTTTTGTTTTTTTGGTGACTTCAAGACAGTTTTTGATACCTGGGCACTCCATGGAAAAGGCCCTGCAGGTTTTTGGCACAATTTCAGAAGTGGTTTGCCATTGCCTGCTTCCTAGATTTGAGAGAGTGTGACTAGCCTAAAGTCATCCAGCTGGATTTGTGTCAAGGCTAGAACTCACAATCTCCTGGTTTTTATTCTGATTCCTTTACAATTATACCAAACTGACTTCTTTATTTTTATTTTATTTATTTATTTATTTATTTATTTTGTCAAGCATGTATATGATTACAGGTAAAGTATAAATATTAATATGAGTATATAATAAGTACAAACATAGTTTTGAGTACATATTTTTCGAGTACATATTTTTCGAATACATGGGGACTTTAGGACAGGGACGGTAGGCACGCTGGTGCGCTTATGCACGCCCCTTACAGACCTCTTAGGAATGGGGTGAGGTCAATGGTAGACAGTTTAAGGTTAAAGATTTGGGGGTTTGGGGAAGAAACTACAGAGTCGGGTAATGTATTCCAGGCATTGACCACTCTGTTGCTGAAGTCAAATTTTTTGCAATCAAGTTTGGAACGGTTTACATTAAGTTTGTATCTATTGTGAGCTCGTGTATTGTTGAGGTTGAAGCTGAAGTAGTCATTGACAGGTGGGACATTGTAGCAGATAATTTTGTGTGCTACACTTAGGTCAGATCGAAGGCGGCGTATATGATCAATTTTATTCCCAGAGTGCATACACAACATACTATAGAAAGCTACCAAGGGTTCTATGTGATCTCATGCTGGGCCAGACCTCAGCAGGCCACAAAGCACTCAGAATACTTCCATTGGGTGATAAATGTTCAAAAATTACTGTGGGTATTTTCCAGTTTAGTTTGCATCCCACACACTCCTAGGTAATCCCTATATCCAGATCAGATCAATCATGTGTGCTACTCCGTTCAGCTAGCAAAAAATATAGTTTGATGTTCACTAGAAAAACATCAAAAAAGTGAACTCGCAAATAGGAACAAGAAGTAGGAAAGGTGAGTTGAGAGAGATGTGAACAATAGACGCATGTATAGTATAGATAGTTTATACTGTATACTATAGTGCATATCAAAGGGACACAGAACTTTCCAGAGCCACTGGAAAATAATAATTTAGGTGATTACGTGAACAATCCCAAAATGAGTGACT
>QLTV01002279.1:1905677-1916522 GCA_003457575.1 Thermophis baileyi
TTTGTTTTTCCTGCTTTTGGGAGTTATTAGTGGTACGTATAGTTTAATGACTCTTTTGACTTCAAGTAAGAAAATGTTATAATGGTCTTCGGCAGTAATACAGCCAATGAATAGTGTTTGCCAATCAAGAGATGAGAGGTCAGTGTTTATGAGATCATAGTTGGCTTTTTTAAAATTGTAACTGGGGATCCCATCATTATGATAATTTTTGTAAGGGTGTATGTTGAGACAAAAGTCTATCATGCTGTGATCGCTGCTGGAAAAGGGTTCTTTTATTTGTAATCCATAAATTGAATTTGAACTGTTGCAGAAGATGAGATCAAGGCAGTTGTTGAGTCTAGTGTTGTTGGTTACTAGTTGATCCAATCCCAGATTAGTTACAGCGTTGTACAGGGTTGAATGTATAGGTTCTGTTGTGCATTCGTTTAGGGAGCATTTAATAAGAGGTAGATTTAGGTCACCAAGAAAGATGAGAGGAACTACCTTTATCTTGAACTACCATTAAGGATATCATATTTCACCTGGAAACAGGTAGTCCTCATTCAACATACACTTACTCATTCAGGGGCCAAAGTTACAGTGGCAGTGAAGGTGGGGTATTTATGGTGGGCTCTCATAGTTGCGCCTGTCACAGCATCCCCGTAATCATGTAATTGCCAATTGTGACTTTCCACGGGGAAGCCAACAGGAGGTCACAAATGGCAATCACGTGAGTGAAGCATGCTGATTGTATGGAATTCCCCTAACAACAGCAACTGGGATTGCCAGAACTGCAGCGTAAGTCAGTTACAGTCACATGATATCACATCTTATGACCATTTAGTGACTGACGTCCCCATCCCAATTACCGTTGGTAAGTGAGAACTACCTATACAGAAAACAGATTGCAGCGAAGTATTAATTTTTTTCTGTATATGGTTTAGGCTTTCATGGCCTGTATCAGTTGGGCAGTGCTGAGCTGTATAGGGATTCAGGATTTAGTGACCACAATCAAGACAATATATTTCCTGATGTTTCACCTGGTTGGCATCTTCAGGTGTAAGATGGTCGGCTAAAGCAGCGGTTCCCAACCTTTCCGACTTTGTGGACCGGTGGGGGAGGGAGGGGATGATTCTGCGTGAGCGGTGGGCATGTACACGCAGCTCCATTTGCACAAGTTGCGTGCATGCGTACCCGCCACTCACACAAATGGAGCTTCCTGTGTGCACATGTTTGCCCCACTCACACAGGTGGAGCTACGCACAAGCTTGCCCACCGCTTCCACGGCCTGGTTCCGAGTGGCCCATGGCCCGGTAGTGGGCCACGGCCCAGGGATTGGGGACCCCTGTGCTAAAACAAACCACAGGCAACGGAGCAGGGAATACAGGGATTGACTGGACTTCTGTCAGGTGACCTGACTTTTAATTGATCTTTAGCCAAGCAGGTGTCCAATTGGTGCAGGTCAGTGAGCTTGGGTTTCTGATTGGTTCTTTGTGACCAATCCTGATCAGTAATTTTTGGAATGCTGATTCCTCATTGGTTCTTTTTTTGTATTGGGTTCTGGTTTTCTGTATCTCTATGCTGCCATCTAGTGGTTATGATCAATCTGATTTCTATATTATGATCATTCTACCATCATGCAACATAAGTTTTAATATTTTTTAATTTTTTAATTATCCAGGTCCTATATTTTGGGAAAAAGAAGAGACTTAAAAGCCAGAAAAGATCAAAAAAGCCAGTTCTCCAAAATGTCATATAGACAAGGTTTAGAGAAATACCGAGATCTAGATGAAGATCAGATCCTTGGAGCACTGACAGAAGACGAAATTAAGGTGCTAGAAGATGAGCTACTGGAACTTGATCCAGATGTAAGTGCTTTAAAGAATAGTTTTTTTTAAAAGAAGCATTTGGGGGTTTTGTAGTGACTTTTAATAATGATTAAATATAACTTCCAGTTTTGAGCAGCAGATAGTGGGAGCAAAGAATAAAGCAAAGAGATACAGGTAGTAATGATGTGTATACTACAGATAGTCCTCGGTTAACAACCACTCATTCAGCAACCATGCACTGAAGAGAGTGGTGCTTATGATCAGTCCTTGAAGTTCCAGCTACCCCAGCACCCACCTGGTCATGTGATTACCATCCAGGTACTTAGAAACCAGCTCACACTTATGATGGTTGCAGCATCCTGTGGTCATGTGATTGCAATTTGTGACCCTCCCTGCTGGCATAAGCAAAACTGGCAGGGAAAGTCGCAAGTCACTCCTGTAAGTTGCTCCCACTCTGACTGCTTTTTCTCCCTTTTCTCCTGAAGAGTCCTGCTATGGGATACGAGATCCTGGGGAATCTCATTTTCCGTAGTGCAGGCAGCCACCTGGAGCACTCCGCTTCGCCCTCATTCTATACCCGCACCAAGCTGCAGCATCCCTCTGTCCAGCTGCACTAATGCTACAGCACTGCAGCCACCTGCATGCCTTCCCATACTCCACAGCAGCACATGCCAGCCATTGCTCATGCCACAGTAGAACATTACTGGAGAACAAAGAGAGGTGAATCTAATTCAGCATGAGCTAGAGCCAATACAGTATTAAGGACTACCACATGGCAGGAAGTATGGTAAAGCATCGTTCCTTTTTTGCCCTTATTGCATTTGCAGATAGCCATCTGTTGGCCCTCTTTCAAGTGGTCCTATTCCTTCTGGGGAAGTGTGGCTAGAGACTCATTTACAAGGCCACTGTAAGGAATATGCTAGGCAGCTAATGGATAAAGTCACTCAGTTCCATTCCAAGCTGGACCAACCTTGATGCAGGTCCATGGCTTTTATTGAAGTTTACTTTTGCTTGATTATCTGGGCTGAATTTGATCCTATTGGTCAGTGCTGTGAGCTTGGCCATCTCCTTGTTAGATCCTGGTTAGCCAAGGCTTCTCAAAGGATGTGTGGTTGGGTCTGGGCAGTGAGAGAGTTTAAAGAATGGTGGTCTGTTTCTTCCTGAAATTGTCATCAGTAGATCCAATGCTGCAGCTTCAGAGAGTCCTGGAGAAAGCAGGTTATCTATTCCCCGTTTAGTCAGGTTTCAGGCCCATGTATGGAACCAAAAGAACTTTGAGTGCACTTGGAGATGACCATTGAAGGGAGGAGGATGGGGGTAATGTACCTATTCTTATTTTAGTGATATTGAAAGCCATCTGTTCGTGGCTTTCAGTATCACTGATCATGATATCCTCATGGACTGGTTCCAAAGGTTAGGAATTAGGGGTACAATTTTGTACTGGTTTTCTTCCAGCTTCTTTCTAAGTTGCAGTCACTGTTGATGAGGGAGCGGGGGTTCAGCCCATGTCTTATTTTGTGTGGGTATCCCCAAGGCTCACCAGTCTCTCCACTCTCTTTAACATCTAGATGAAACCACTGTTAAGGTCATTCAATGACACAGGGTGAGGTGCCATCAATATGCTCAGTATTATATCTCCAGACCAACCAAGTGATTTTGTAGAAGTTCTATTTTGATGTCTGAAGACTCGGGAAGAATAGGCTTATGCTCAAACCTAACAAGACTGAGGATTTTAAGGTCTCCTGGACTGATGATTTCCAATCTTTAATTCTGGAATGGGGGGAGTTGTACTTCCCCAAACATAAACAGTGAGGAGTCTTCCTAAATTCACAGCAGCTGTTTTGAGAATTAGGCAGCAATGGAGGCCAGGAAGGCTTATTCACAACTTTGGGTTGTGTGCCAATTATGCCCCTTCTTGGGTCAACTGATACTGTCCATGATCACTCATGCTTAGTCATCTCTTGAGCAGATTAATATGTTCTTCATGGGGCTTCAAGGCGCCACATACATTTTAAAAATTAATAAATGGGATTCTTCTGGAAGAACATCCGGAAGCTGCAATTGATCCAAAATATAGTGGTACAAGCTATTATGGATGTATATAAGTTGCACTGGCTCCAAATATACCTCTGGCTGTAATTCCAATAATTCATTGGAAAATGCCAAACTGCTATGCGTTTTATTTTTTATATTGTGTATTTTACATATTTTATTTAATCTGCTTGCTTGTTTGTATGTGCGCCTTCAAGTCAGTGTTGACTCTTGGTGACTGCCTGGACTCACCCCTGCAGTTTTGTTGGCAAGGTTTTTCAGAAGTAATTTGTCATTGCTTCCTTCCTTCCTATGGCAGAGAGAGAGGAACTGATCCAAGGTCACCCAGTTGGCTTCATGCTTAAGGCAGGACTAGAATTTCCAGTTTCCCAGTTATACCCTGATGCCTTAACCACTACACCAAAATGGCTCTAGAATTGTAAACTACCAAGAATCATGTAAAAATGAGATGAGCATCTATATAAATGAATAAATTCAAGGTGCTGGTGGTTTCCTATAAAGACCTTCATGGCATGGGCCTGAGTGTCAGCCTCACGAGGTGCAGATGTTAGCTTTGCAGGGTAGTTCAGACAGAAGTACCACCTCTATCTTTACTATAAGGTTACATTAACAAAATCTTACAAGACTGAGAGTACTTCTTCCATTCCTCACTTTTACTCACCTGATAACTAGGTAAGGGTAACTAGGTTCCTTCAGAGATGCTTTCACCACTCTCCTCCTTTGGACTCAAAATTTCGTTTGTAAAAATGCTATTTAGGCTGCAGCTCTTCCTTCAGTCTCCCAAGGTCATTTCCACATACCAATCAATTCCACAGGAACTATAGAATTATACTTTGTTGGGGTAGGCTATAATAACTGTATCTTGCAAGTCTGACTGCTTTTTCTCTCCTTTCCCTAAATGCCATCAGTCAGGGAGGGCCAGCCTGAGTTTCTGTAGGAGAGAGAGAGAGAGAGACTGGCAGAGCCAGAAGGAGGAGTCAAGTGAGGCATCAGTTTTAAGTTGCTATGTAGTCACAAGAGGACAAAGTCCAACCACCCTTGAATGCCTTTGATCCTCATCTAGTTTTACCCAGGTACGAACTATTAGTCTGAGAATCTTCCTGTGCATAGGCTTGAGCAATAAATCAGTAATTTGGAACTTTCAGGTGTGGACCTGGTTGTCTGTACCTAGCAGTTGTTTCTTAATAGTATCTTTGTTCCCAGGACTTAAGGAATGTTTTTGTTCTTGGACAAAAAAATTTTTTTAACCATTTCTGAATATTTGCTTCAAGGCCACCTTCCTGTCTCTCTATGCTGGTTTATCTGAGGGGCTTTCTGTTTCCAATGGGCTCCAGCTGGCCCATCAGGTTTGGCAGAAGGGACATGGTCCTGGTCCCATTGATTATTAGAGAATGTTCTCTTGACAGGATCCAGGAAATGTGCTTTGTCTATTATAGCCCTACCCTTTGGATCACCATACACTTGAGATTATTTTGGCCCTGACTCTGCTGGAGTTTTTGGGAAGCCCTCAAGCTTTGGCTGTTTTCCCAGGGATGGAGGATGGGAGGTTAGTTGAGCCCATGGATTGATTGATTATTTGATTGGTTTCTTCTCTTGTCTTTAATGCTATTTGCTTTTGGTTTGTTTTCCTTAATTTTTGTTATTATTATTGTTCTCTATAGGTATTTTAAGCATTGTTTATTTGGTGGTCAATTGAACAAACTTTTCTTCACATATTTTACAATTTTGTGAGTGCTACTCCAATTCAATAGCTAGACATTGCTAGCATGTGGGGGTTCAGAGGGATTTCATTAAAAAAGATAAGGTGATGGGTGATGATCATGGAGCTTGAATGTTTTTTCTCCTTTCTCCAAAATATAGAATGCAATATTACCTGCAGGAATGAGACAGAAAGATCAGACCAAGAAAACACCCACAGGCCCTTTTAATAGAGGTGTTCTTATGGCACATTTGGAGAAGCAGGCAAATGACACTAAAGACCGAGACGATCTGGTTCCCTTCACGGGAGAGAAAAGAGGTAGGAGATTAACTAGCACAATTCTGCAGGTGCCATGCACCATCTAGAGTACAGTTTGTACTGTGCTTCTCATACTGATAAACTTAAAGATATTCTTAAAAGGTAAAGGTTCCCCTCGCACATATGTGCTAGTCGTTCCCGACTCTAGGGGGCGGTGCTCATCTCCGTTTCAAAGCCGAAGAGCCAGCGCTGTCCGAAGACGTCTCCGTGGTCATGTGGCCGGCATGACTAAACGCCGAAGGCGCACGGAACGCTGTTACCTTCCCACCAAAAGTGGTCCCTATTTTTCTACTTGCATTTTTTTTACATGCTTTCGAACTGCTAGGTTGGCAGAAGCTGGGACAAGTAACAGGAGCTCACTCCGTTACGCGGCGCTAGGGATTCGAACCGCTGAACTGCCGACCTTTTATTAAAAAAAAAGATATTCTTAAGTACATCCCAAAACCAGAATGGGACAACTCACCCTGGCCAACTTGCTGTAGCCAACTCACTCCTGCCAATTCGCCATGGTCAACTCACCACAGCCAACTTGTCATGGGACAATTCAACAATTTTATTTAATTATTTAAAATAATTTATTTATTTTTAAATTTTTGTCATTCACATTTCATTTTGTCCCTCATTTTGCATCCTTTCTTTAATGATTCTTTCCACCATTTCTTCAATATTATGTAATTTTTGTCCCGTGGCAAGTTGGCCATGGTGAATTTTCTTCTGGTGAGTTGTCCTAGACCCCCAAAACCCACTCCCATAGCGGTTTAAATTGTATTTTATGTTCATATTGTCTTTTACTTTAAAATAAAATCTACTTCAAGGAATAGAGTAGTGATTGTATAGCTAATACCCCTAAAAGCAAGCCATTCTTCTATAACTTTGGCCTTCCGTTCCTCTATCCTCATGAGAAAAGGAGCAGTTGCTTCAGTGTGAGCCTAAATTTAGTCTCGCTCCACCAACAAGCTGGACCGCCTGGTCCTTGTCCTTTGTTTCGTGCCATTTCATAGGAAGCAGGAACAAAAATAGCTCCAGTGTCACATTCCACGCCTGGAGCAGCACTTTTCTCCCCCATCCCCCACCCCCATTTGACTGCACTGTTTTATAAAAAAAGGAACCCTTTCCTTATGTTTGTTCTACCTTATGTCTTGCTTTCTTGCTTTCCATTCCCCCCACCAAAAAAAAACCCAAACCAGACTTTGTCCTTTTTTCCAAGAAAAAAGTTGGCAAAAGAAATACAAAAATATTCTAATTTTGTCCCTTCATAATCTTTATTTTCCCTTTGGAGTAAAGATGCCATTTTCACCACTGCATACACACATTTCTTTTGTTCTGAGATTTTTTTTAAAAAAAAAATAAAGATCCATTGCCTAAGCAACACCAATACTAACTTCTCACTAATTTTGCAATTTATTGAGTTAGCTTTTTTGTGTGTTTCCTACAGCACCTGACTGGCCCTCTCTGGGCACCAAAGTTAGACATTGTTAGGTTGGCTAATACTGCAGGGAATCCCAAGACTAGAGTAGAAAGTGAAAAAATATCCAGAAAAAGCCATTGTAAACCCTTCTTATATTGTTGCTAAGAGAGTTACATGGACATTTATTCATCAGCTGTCAAGCACTACTCAAAATAAATTTTGGCCATTTCCATAGCAGTAACTTAAAGCACCTTCAGGGTCTCGTTCATTAATCATTGAAGTGACATAAAGCCTCTCTTTGTTACTGTTTATTTGGGCACAAAATGGTTGAATTGGTGTTGAAATTGCGGTAAGTTGCAAGTGGAAAAATGTCTTTTTTCCTTAAGTAAAACAAATAGAGCTTTATTTTTAAAAGTGTATGTGAAAATATAAGGAAGGAATTTGGTTTCCTGTTCAAAGGGCCAAGCTTGAATGACCACATCCCGCAGTGAATGAGAATTTGGAGAAAGGCCTGGGATATCATTGAAGGTGCCAGGCCCCCGAAGGCATGCTCTGACTCTGTGCCATTGCTATTTTAAAAGGAATACTAGTCACAGTTAGGCAGCCTTAGAAGTAGGATGCTATAAAAAAAGATTTTGCATTAACATAAACTGATGTGGAATTACATAAAATCCAGCCTCTACTACTTTAAGTGTGAGGTTAGCAATCACACTGTGAACCTTGAAACCTGATACAAATAACACACACAGTAAGGCCTTTATTTAGTATCCTATGACTGTCACTGAGTGTTGTATCTATGATTTATGATGATTGTATTTTAAGATTCTGATTATCACTTGTTGTTTGTATGTACATTCAGAGCTTATGCACCAGAGACAAATGCCTTGTGTATGTCCAATCACACTTGGCCAATAAAGAATTCTATTCTATTCTATTTTCTTATGAGTTATTGGTAGATAGAGAGGATGATTTTAACTGGGAAGGGGAGAGTTTAACTTCCCCTTTTCATACAACAGAGTTTCATTGCCAGTGCCTCTCCCCCTCTCTTTTAGAGTCTTGAAAAGTTAGGAACTATGAAAGAACCACCTTAGGTAGGAGAGTAAAATGTATTGGTTTGTTTATTTGTTTATATCCCGCCTTTATTCTTTTTACAAATAATTCAAAGTGAACATATTCAACACACCTTCTTCTTCCTATTATTCCCACAACAACAACCCTGGGAGGTGTGTTGGGCTGAGAAAGAGACTGACCCGCCCAAAGTCACCCAGCTGGCTTTCATGGCTGAGGCAGGACTAAAACTCACAGTCTCCCAGTTTCTAGCCTGGTGCTTTAACCATTAGACTAAAATGTATCTAATTGCCAACCTGGTGGAATGGAGCTGAAGCTGTTACCACTTCATGTATTTCTAGGAAAAATCTGGATCCCCAAGCAGAAAGCTATTGATCCAGTTTTGGAAAGTGTAACTCTGGAACCAGAACTGGAGGAAGCCCTGGCAAACGCTTCCGATGCGGAACTCTGCGACATTGCTGGTAAGATGCGAGACTGAATGTGTTAGCTTTGTTGTTGTTGTTGTTGCAATTATCGTTATTCTCTTTGAGTTCTCGACATTAGGACAATTTTTTAAATTTGGAATTTTTAAATTTAAAAAAACTTGATTTTAAAAAGTCTTAGGAGAATTTGTGCATGTGAGAATCAGAAAGGGAAAGGGAGTACACTAAACTTATTTTACTATGGTTATATTTAGCTGAAAACAGGTATAACTGTTCTGAAATATGAAGGATGCTCAGTCTGTACCTTTTCCTTTTCTGGGACTGTATTCGATTTCATAGGAGAATGGAGAAATCATTCTGTAAGTTTGCAAGAAAGGTTACTACCTAGGACAGGGTACTGATTGCCTCTCTTCTACAATAGCACAGAATTATCTTCTCCTCTTTGCCAGAGAAAGTGTTTTTTTTTAACGTAGGAATGTATTTGTGTGAAAATCCCCTTTTAAGTTCACAAGGTTGATTTTAGTGACTTAGAAGTGAGGGACAGCTACAGTGGTGAAATCCAAATTTTCTTACTACCGGTTCTGTGGGTGTGGCGTGGTGGGCGTGGTGTGGCTTGGTGGGCGTGGCAGGGGAAGGATACTGCAAAATCTCCATTCCCACCCCACTCCAGGGGAAGGATACTGCAAAATCCCCATTCCCTCCCTACTCCTGGGGGAAGGATATTGCAAAATCTCCATTCCCACCCAACTCTGGGGCCAGCCAGAGGTGGTATTTGCCGGTTCTCCGAACTACTCAAGATTTCCACTCCCGGTTCTTCAGAACCTGTCAGAATCTGCTGGATTTCACCCCTGGACAACTACTTTAATTCTTAAACTCTTCTTTCATCAAACCACACAAAATGGGACCTTCAGGCTCCTACCCTTGGCCGCGCCTCCTTCTCCTCCAGCCTCCTGCCTCCACCCATTTAACTCTAGCTTTCCTCCTCGGCTGGCCCTCCCCTAGCCATTTGCCCTGGCCAATGGGCCTCCGCCCCATGCCCTTTGGCCCGGCCCATTCGCTGAAACACTGTTTGCCCCGGGTCTTTAGCCACACGGGACAGTTAGCTGTCAGCCAATCAGGTAGCAGGCAGAAGTCATGATGTTGCGGGGGCTTCTCGGGTGGGGGGAACAGCAGCCCAACTGCAGGATCAGGTGTGGGGTAGGGGGGAGCAGCCCAACTGCAAGATCAGGTGTGGGGTGGGTGGGAAGAGCCCAACTGCAGGATCAGGTGTGGGGTGGGAAGAGCCCAACTGCAGGATCAGGTGTGAGGCGGGGGGGAGCAGCAATCCAGCTGCAGGATCAGGTGTGGGGGGAAAGAGCCCAACTGCAGGTATTATATTATATTGCTTTTTCTCTTGGCTACCATTTTTTTTTTGAACTGTATGTTCAGAACTGCATGTTTGAATGGTAGTGTCAGGGTTCCAAGTAACACCCCCAATGAAAGAAAACTCCAAGGCTAGGCATTCCTCAAAGTTCCATTTTATTAGAGATGTCATATTGGCACATCTGGGAAAACCCGAATCTGAAAGCTTCCAGGTTTTCCCCACCCAAAAGAAAGTCCAAGTCCCTGCCCCAGCACCCACATGTCCATCACATGGTCCAATCAATGCACCGTCCCAACTGGAGATGCTTCCCAGACACACCCCTCCAGGTGCAGGGCAGAGTAGCCTTGACTCTTGGAGAAAGGAATGTTATTATGACTATATATCTCCCCTTGGATATTCATACTCCCTTAAACACACACCATCCCACCTGTAAGCACAAACCATTGAAGAAGTAATAGGTGAGAAAAAGAAACGAATAGAATAGAATAGAATAGAATAGAATAGAATAGAATAGAATAGAATAGAATAGAATAGAATAGAATAGAATAGAATAGAATAGAATAGAATAGAATAGAATAGAATAGAATTCTTTATTGGCCAAGTGTGATTGGGCACACAAGGAATTTGTCTCCGGTGCATAAGCTCTCAATGTACATACAAACAACAAAGTGATAAATCATAAATCATAAGATACAATCATAAATGAG
>QLTV01002279.1:1916901-1933166 GCA_003457575.1 Thermophis baileyi
CAAATAAAATACATACATCAAGAATCATAAGATACAACACTTAGTGATAGTCATAGGATACTAATAAGCAATCAAATCATACGAGGAAACAAATAAAACAATATAAATTGAAAGATACAAGCAACATGGTTATACTCATAAGTGGGAAGAGATAGATACTAGGAAGGAAGAGAAGAATAATAGTAATACAGTCTTAGTAAATTATTTGACAGTGTTATGGGAATTAGATGTTAAGCAGAGTTATGGCATTCGGGGAAAAACTGTCCTGGTGTGCAGTGCCCTATAGCGTCGTTTTGAGGGTAGAAGTTGAAACAATTTGTGTCCAGGATGTGAGGGGTCTGTAGATATTTTCACAGCCCTCTTTTTGACTCTTTAAGACCACTTAAAACCAGCTTTTATTAGTCTATTTGATAATTGTGTGCAATGGCACGCAAGTAATCAATAGGGTTTCGGTTGCCATATTCACCGACAATCCGGGCAATCCGTTGGTCTGCATTGCGGTATTTCTTCAGTTTCATTGGAGGACCATGTCCTGATAAGAGTTGTTCATAAAATGCATCCCTGCCTCGTTGAACCTTGCGTAGGCCATCTATAAATTTCCAAATGGTTGGATGACACATGCCCAATTGTGCTTGGCGATAAGCTGCTTCCAAGGGATTGTTTGTACAATCGTCTGCCGTCTGTGCTTGCTGGAAAAGATTCCACATGGCTGTTGGGAACAAAGGTGGCTGCCTTCCATGCCCCCTTCTTGCAGGACGGCCAACGTAGGTATTCTCAAACCAGTGCAGGAGACGGAGCAGCGGTCCCGGAAGATAACTTTCCAGAGCAGTAATGTATTCATCCAAGTCTGTGACAGATACAAAAGCCAAGGCCACAACCATTTTTGCCCTCACAGCGAACTCAGCATCTGCATTGTACTCATGCGGTTCCAGCTCTAACCAAATGCTTCTTCATATTTTGTGCTAGATGAAAAAAACACCCTTTCAAAGCTACTTCTGGGAAGCATTCCCTGATGGCATTCATGGCAGCCAGTTCAAAATCACAGTGAATGGAACGCGGCTGTGTGTCAGGCATCAGGTTTTTAACAAACTCAAACAGACTTTCATATGTAGCACGTTGTTTGTTTGGTAGAAGTGCATACAAGACAGGATGCACTCCCTCTTACTTCTTGGCTAGGATGACATACAAAGAGTTTTGGAGCTATGGCAAAAGTCCCATCTACATACCAGGTGTCGGATTATGTTCAAGATGTTCAACCAAGTCCTTCTGCCAAATATTAGGATCCTCCTTGACCCCTCTCCAAAATCTCCTAGTAGGAAAGGCACTTGTAAGCCAGCAGTTGGTGAATATGTCTTGTATTCCTCAGGTAAAATGAGGTCATCAAGGCTTACCGGGTCTGAGGGTCCTGCCCGTATTTCGTTCCTTTTTCTGTGGATGGTTTTTCGCAGTGCTGGGGTTGCTGGTATTGCAGGGTAAACTGCTGAGCTCACGTTGGCCAGACACATATTGATAACTTCGGATGTGCCTTCCACTGTCTCCTCTGCCTGCCGTTTCATGCTGCTCAAGAAACGTGCCACTTCCACACGCTCTGCTGATGGGGGGTGCGAATGCTCATTGATTCTTTTTATTACTTCTCCAAGTCTTGTGTGAATTCTGGCACTGCATCTATCACGCTGCTCACAGCGCCAAAAAGTAAGGCAAGAATCAACTACACTCAGCTTATCAAATACATAGAGGTACCCATCAGAAACAAACTTTTCTCTTCCTCTCTTGCTTGCTACAGTTACATCCATCTCGCAGGCAGAAGTCTTCTTACCAGCAGTAACACAACAATGAGTGCTTGTTGTCCTCAATGAATGCAGCGTACAGTATTTTATTGGCTTCACACGTCAGTGTTGGGGTAGTGGTTTAAGTTACATGGAATGATGGAGACTGACTGAAGACCAAAAGGAAAAATCCTTTGTAGATGTGGATTATTAGGAGGGAATCTGGCGTCTAAGTTCTCCTGATGTGCTATTGTAACTGTTGAGGTGCAGCATCTGTTTATTCAGGAAACAGGTTGTTAAGCATAAAGGGGAGGCAAATCAAAGCCAGAGGCCCCAGGCCAAAAAAAAGGTGCTACAAAGGATTTTCCTTTCTGTCTTCAAACAGACTCCATCATTCCATGTAACTCAAAGACTTCCCTAGGAACCTCAATTTGCATATCTTATCAAGATATGCAGACGAAATGGGAACTTTGAGGGTGGGGAGATAAAACTGTCCCCCTTTGCAGATGAAGGAAATAATCAAATAAACTAATATTCTGCTCACCCCACCCCACATCTGATCCTGCAGTTGGATTCTTTCCCCACCCCACCCCACCTGATCATGCAGTTGGGCTCTTCCCACCCACCTCACACCTGATCCTGCAGTTGGGCTCTTCCCCCCTCCCACACCTAATCCTGCAGTTGGGCTCTTTCCCCCCACCACCACACACCTGATCCTGCAGTTGGGCTCTTCCCTCCCCCACCTGATCCTGCAGTTGGGCTCTTCCCTCCCCACCCCTCCATCATAATTGACTCATTATGAATAGAAGGTTCCTTGTGCAGTTTACAAGATTCTGTAATTACCCCAGACTAACATTGCAGTTCCTGAAATATATGTAAGTCTTGCTTCCTTGATCTTGTCTAGCTATGTGGAGTTTGACACTTAGCTATTCCAGCATTTAAAAAGTATTTTGACTTGTCCATGAAATCACCAGAAGTCAAGGCTGTGAAAAAGACACCAAAAAACAAAACACCACAATAAGGATCAGCAAAGGAAACAACAAATTTTAGATTGATATAGTTTTCTGCCCTAATTTGTTGATTAAGCCACAGTTGGTTGGTTCACGCAACATGCTGAGTCATAAACAATGGCTTGGTTCACATAGCACACCAACAAACTCAAGGATGCTGCATTATGGCCCCATACAATATGTGAAATTAGACTATAATATGGTATAAGTGGCTCTTATTTGAAAGAAAGTCTAATAAAGGTTTTCTGTGTGTGTATTATTATTGTTTTCACCCTCCTTGTACTGACCAGATTTATATTTCTTCTTGCTGTAACTGCAATGGGACAGCACAGCAGAGTAAGCAGCTGAAGGCTTGAGCTCATAGGCTAAAGTCTCAATTACTCAATTTGCAAGATACAAATATTTGGCTTAGCCCTTTGCCCGCAGTACAATAGAATAATGGCAAAACAAGCTGCTTATTTCCTTCCTTCTCCTTTCAACTTTTCCTACTCTTCTGCACACAAGGTTTTGCTAGGCTTGTCAAGATAGTCCTTTGAAAAAGGCTTGGAAAGCAATTGAGGATAGTATATGTGGTTGGTCAGCCAAGCCCACTTCACAAAAAGAAAAGAAAATATAGTGGTTTCTTATTTCCCCCTCCAACCAAGGGTTCGTTGTCTGCTGTAAAACTGCATAAGCCATTTGTAATCCGGATAGCCTGGTTGGGAAAGAGCTGGGAAGGGTGTAAGGCAATGTTTCTCAACTATGTCAACTTTAACATACTGTATGTGGAACTCCCAGAATTCCCCAGCCAGCACCAGTGAGAAACACTGGTGTGAGGTAAGTATTATTTCTGAAGATTGGCTGTTTTTTTAAAGCTGATACTGGAATGGGAAAGAAGTATGATCCATTTAATGCCTTCCCATCTTGCCAGCATAGTAAATTAATTTCACAGGAAGTGTAAAGTCAGACAAGGATTTGAAAAGCTGTGAAGAAAGTTGGTAAAGCAGGAAATCATTGAACTTTCTCTAAGAAGGAAAGAAAAGGAGAGACCAACTGTGGATTGTTTTACTGGGGGAAACCCATAGACTTTTTCAAATATAGAAAACAATACAGACAGAATTTTTATATGAGTAAAGCATACTGAAGCTTCCTCCTTGGTAAAGCAAATTTGGTGTTAAAATATTTTTCTCATATTTTGACTTCACCTTGACTCTGTCCATTAAATTGGCAGCTTCAAGATATAACATGATGCTTATTTTATCAATTACATAGTTACAGTATATAAGTGAGATAAACCAAAGCAAATGATGGAAATTTGGATTTAATGGACATCCCTTTTCCCTGAATGGTCCAGTCAATCCAAATGTCTATATTTTGATGCTCTGTAATCCATGGTGCCTAAAAGGATCAGCTCTTCTCTTCCTCTCTATGATGTCACAATTCAGGTTCATGTGGAGAAAGAAGTATAAGAAACCAGCATGTATCTCTTTGTTAGATTCATATTCTGCCTTTTCTTCTGGGACGCAGAGCTATCTTTTTCACCATTCCATCTCGTCTGAGCTTGGCTTTATTCTCCAAAAGTGTGAATTAACCCTCATCTCTCTGATTTTACTAAAAAAAACAACCCTCCCTTTATTCAGCTCAAGATCCCTGAAGGAACCCCATTCCTGCCTTAACTGTGTCTGTTTTTTCCAGCCTGCTGCCTCTTCCTCTCATATTTCCATGACATCATCCATCTCAGCAGAAGTTGCAGAAGGACTGTAAGAGAACCATGCTGGTGACCTCATAGTCCTGCTTTACGAATGCAAGACTGCATTAAGCCTGCTGCGCTCCCCGCTATCCAAAACTATTTTGCCGCTTTATCATTTTATTCTTTTTTGCAAACTGGATTGTGAATTGGAATTTCCACCAAAGGCTTGCTCATTGGTTTCTACATTTCCTTCATCACATGCAGACTGGCAAAGTGGAATATTCTCAGTCCCTATGCGCTCATGAATAAAGATCTGCCAAGAATCCAACTTGTGTTAAAATGGCAAATGGGTATGCAGCTAATGAATGCACCCCAAGCTTATGCCAAGATGGGATATTTACTAATGAGTAGTTCTGCATATCTGTAAAGAGCAATAACTGATTGTTCTACCCAAAGACAGTATAGATTTTTCTCTGCCCTTTCCAAAAACAAATACATGTGCAATACTCCAGGAATTCCAAGAGCTGCTTGTGCATGTTTACATACAAATACATCTACATACCATATTTGTGCTGGCAATTTGGTGCATTGCTCATCCACAATATTTAGTGCATGACCCTGGCCTTACTCTGTCCTCCAATAATTTTCTGGTAGGCCTGAGTAATTCTGTTATCTCTCTGAATTGAATGTATGAAGAGCCGAGGTGGCGCAGTGGTTAGAGTGCAGCACTGCAGGCTACTTCAGCTGACTGCTAGCGGCAGTTCGGCAGGTCAAGTCTCACCGGCTCAAGGTTGACTCAGCCTTCCATCCGTCCGAGGGGGGTAAAATGAGGACCCAGATTGTTGGGGGCAATAGGCCGACTCTGTAAACCGCTTAGAGAGGGCTGTGAAGCGATATATAAGTCTAATGCTATTGCTATTGCTAAGCGGTATATAAGTCTAAGTGCTATTGCTATTGCTAAGCGGTATATAAGTCTAAGTGCTATTGCTATTGCTAAGCGGTATATAAGTCTAAGTGCTATTGCTATTGCTAAGCGGTATATAAGGAGAGGGCTGTAAAGCACTATGAAGCGGTATATAAGTCTAAGTGCTATGAGCCACGGTGGCGCAATGGTTAGGGTGCAGTACTGCAGGCTACTTCTGCTGACTGCCGGCTGACTGCAATTTGGCAGTTCAAATCTCACTAGGCTCAAGGTTGACTCAGCCTTCCATCCTTCTGAGGTGGGTAAAATGAGGGCCCAAATTGTTGGGGGCAATATGCTGACACTGTAAAGCACTGTAAAGCAGTATATAAGTCTAAGTGCTATTGCTATTTATTCTATGGCTGCTTCTCGTGCCGAGATAACAGAATGAGATATCTAACAAAACAAACTATTAGTAAAATCTCTGCATGAGTCATTGCATTGAGACCTTGCTTTGTTTTAATGAAATAAATGCAAGAATTTAATGATTGCAGTTAAGTTCCCCAGTACAGTTTAACTCTTTTTAGACCTGGTATCTTCCAAATAAAACCTTTTTAAGATGTGAAGATTGAGTACATTTTCAGTTTTATTCTGAAGAGAATGCTGCATCAATTGTTTGGGATAAATTACCATATCTCATAGCAAATCCTGTGTAACACTTCAAGGGACTAGATTACAATATATGCTGTATATGCAAGTAGTCCTTGACTTACAACCATCTGTTTAGTGACTGAAGTTACAATGGCACAGTGGTGAAATCTACTTACCTTCCCTACTGGTTCGGAAGCGCGTGCACCACCATCACACGTGCGCACCACCATCGCGTGTGCTTTTTCACCCTCTTTGCATGCGCAGAAGGCTTTGCGCATGCGCAGAGGGTTAAAAACAAAATTGTGATGTCCGGGCGGGTGGGCGGAGCCTTGCGCTGCCGCCACTACCGGTTCTCCGAACCACTGGCAGCCGCCACTGCTACCGGTATGGCCAAACCGGGGCGTACCGGTAGGATTTCACTACTGCAATGGCATTTAAAAAAGTGACTTATGATTGTTTTTCACATTTACAACCATTGCAGCATCCCTGCGATCATGCGTTTGAAATTTAGATGCTTAGCAACTGGCATGTATTTATGATGGTTGAAGTGTCCTGGGGTCATATTTTGCGACTTTCTAACAAGCAAAGTCAATGGGGAAGCCAGATTCACTTAACAATTTTAACAGAATTTTTGGGTTCAATTGTCATAATTCAAGGACTACCTGTGGTACAACTTTTCTTGGAAGACTACAATATACTGTAATAATTTGCATAAGTATATTCAGCAGAAATCATTGGAGATAAGCAGTCCTTCAAATAGCCCTATTCCATGAAGGGACTTAGAAGTCATAACCAGCATCGTGAATTGCATCCATAAATCTATTGGCCACAAGTGCAGCTTGAAGAGCGTAACGTGTCCCCTACATTGCAGTGCTGCATTCTGGACCAGCTACAATTTCTTAAGTGGTCTTCCAGAGCAACCCCATGTAAAGAACATTTCAGTTGTCCAATTGGTAGATACAATAAGGTCAGAGAAATATTTCTGTTTTATCACCACAAGATAATCCCAGATATGGACTCTTATCTGTTTCATTAGCTTGCTTCTTTAAGTTCCTCCAATGGGGCTCCAGATATCTCTTTGGGAGCTTTATCTCCTGGAGTTCCTTGGTAAGCCAAGGTGCAGTCCACAATTGGTAAACAAGAAGAGGCCATGAAGGGCAACATGGTCCAAGATCCAATCATTACAGGCTGTGACCAAGGCCTCTGCCAAACTGCCTACTCTCATTCTGGAATCTCTCTGGACTCATAAATTGCTTAGGGCAAACCAGTCAAATAGGCTTTATCTACCTACAGCACAGCAGGTGGAGGTGTGGCACCAGTAAGCCAGAAGCCAACCAGAGAGGCAGGTATTTCTTCCAAATTGTTTTAGAAGCAGAGGCCTCATTGATTATTGGGCTAAAACCAGGGGTGAAATGCTACCGGTTCGGGAGAACCGTTAGCGGACATGTTGCCTGATTCACCGAATCGGTAGCAACGGCTGGCTGGCCACGCCCCCGAACCGGTCCCCTGGTAGCCGCTCGCTCGCCCTGCCCAGTCTCTGCAGCTTGCCTGCCTGAAGTGCTGCACCCCTGATCTGCCTGCCAGGTAAGCCTGTGAAGTCGCGGCTTACCTAGCTGCCCCTGCCCCCCCGTCCCAGCCTTCCTTCCCTACTCCATTCCCCCAGCCCCGACATGCTTCCCTGCCTTCCACGTGGCCTTCCCGGTGTCCCCAAAGCGACCCTTGCTTTGACCCACTGGCGTGCCATCCTCCCGGGGCCGAGAATCTGGCACTCTCCCCCAGCCCCCCTTCTTCCCACATCGGGTTGACACTAATGTTCCCCTAGCCCGCTGCAGCAGCAGCGAGGGGGGCCAAAGGGGAGCGAACAGTGACGGAGTGCCCACCCGTTTGCTCGCTCGCTCGCTTGCTTTGCCGGGGTGCGCTGCAGGGGCTGCGCTGTGCTGCATTGCACCGTCCATCAAGGCTTTGTTTGAGCGCGGGTCGGTGGGCGCGCGTGCGCCTGTGTGTCCCATTCCCACTCCGTCCAGCGAGCCATGCGTGGATGGCTTCGGAGAATCCCCACCTCCTTTCTTTTCCTTTTGCCCTCATTCTTCTCTCCCGCGAGTGCGCGGGAGTTCCAGCCGCCTGCTGCCCTGCCGCAAGGTGGATGGGTGGGTGGGTGAATGAGTGGCTGGAAGGGGAGAATGATTGACAGCCAGCCGAGCCCTGCAGGGACGCCAATCTGGGGTGGAATCGGCTTTGAATCGTCCACCGGTTGTTTTCTTTGGCTCCCTTCAGTTGCTTTCTGACTTCGGTGGCTCCTCCTCCCCCAAGAAGAAACAGCTCCCAACTTTTTCCCCTTCCTCGCTCATGGGGGAGGGAGGCGGATGCCCGGCTGCGGAGAGGGTTGGTTGGGGGGTTCTCCCGCCTGGCGCTAGGCTTGGCCGCGGTGATGGGGAAGGAGGGGGGCATCAGGCGCCCCATGCTCGCTGGTTGAGCATCCATCGCCGGTCTCGCCCGGGCGGGCACCGGAGTCTCAGAAACCGCCCGTGGTGGCTGGATGTCTCCGCTCTTTGGATGCCTGCGATGGGCGAGCGTGGCGGCAGTGGCAGCGTGTCCTTGCTGCGGACAGCCAAGGGCTCCCCAGTGCCCCTGAAGGCGCCGGGAGAGGCTGCTCTTTTCACCGGACCAGGCCTGATGGAAGCTGCCCTCCGCCTTGGGTCCCACTCCCCGCATCCAGCCCATGACAGGGGACGCGCCGCTGCTGGGCCGGGCCGGGCCGCCCGCCCTACCAGAGCACTTTCTTCCTTCTCCCGCCGCTGACGGGAGAGAAGAGAGAAAGAGAGAAAGAAAGAGGAAGAAAGAAAGAAAGAAAGAAAAAGATGCATTAGAAAGAAAGAAAGAAAGAGGAAGGAAAGGGACAGAGAGAGAGAAAAGAGACAAGAAAAAAAGAGAAAAAAGAAAAAGAGAGAGAGAAAGAGAGAAAGAGAAAGAAAGGAAGGGAGAGAGAGACAAGAAAGAAGGAAGGAAGAAAGAAAGAAAGAAAGAAAGAAAGAAAGAAAGAAAGAAAGGAAGGAAAGGGAAAGAGAGAGAAAAGAAAGAGACAGACAAAAGAAAAAGAAAGAGAAAGAGAAAGAAAGAGAAAGAAAGGAAGAGGAAGGGAGAGAGAGACAAGGAAGGAAGGAAGAAAGAGAGAAAGAAAGAAAGAAAGAAAGAAAGAAAGAAAGAAAGAAAGAAAGAAAGAAAGAAAGAAAGAAAGAAAGAAAGAGAACTTATGACCACAATTGAGCCCAAAATTTTGGTTGCTAAGCAAGAGCATTATTAAGTGAGTTTCACCACATTTTACAAGTTGGCCACGCCCACCCGGTCACATGACCACCAAGCCACGCCCACCAAGCCACGCCCACAGAACTGGTAGGGAAAATATTTAGATTTCACCACTGGCTAAAACTATACGGAAATGGAAAAGACGATTAGTGAAAACATAGGCCTGCTGTTTACAAGATATGACTTGATATCTGTGAAATCTGAAGTTGAATTGATAAATTATTTATAGGTTGTTTTTTTCTTATTTTTTGGCATATTTTTTCTAAGCAGTGATTTTTCAAGTATATACGGTATTTTAGGATTCTCAGCATTTTAAGACTCCTAATTGAAGTAACAGTAGTGTGGAGACATATAGAGACACATGTCCAAAAAGTTGGTCTCCATTTGTCTAAGACAGGCCTGGCAGGAACAAACCGAGCCAGACAGGAATTGTTGCAACAGCTAGGATTTATTCCCATCAACAAGCCTTCAGAACGCGGCGGGGTAGCATTCAAGCTATGCAAAGTCAGCGCTGGGAGCCTCTGCCTACCAGTGCTGTTTTAAACTACCCACCCCACCCACCCCAATCACCCAGGTGCCATGCCCCCAATCACCCCGGTGCCACGCCCCAGTCACCCAGGTGCACGCCTGCTGGTAGCCAGCATCCGGTTCTTGCACACCTCCAATTAACCTCCAGCTCGCCTGGTAACGGGGTCCAATGGACCTGGCTGGCAGCGGCCCGAGTCAATGGCGTTTGCTAGATGCCGGTCAGCTGGGCATCGGGTATCTGCAGCGGCCGGCATCAGCTGGGCGGTGCTGACAGTTCTTGGAAGCATCGCAACCTGATGACATCAGAGGAGTGCCCGTTTTACTCTGGGACGCTGCCTCCCCCGCCGTGCCAGTTGCCGCTTCTCCCCCGCCGTCGTTCCTGCCGCACCGCAGTCCCCAGGTATGGCGAGCCCCAGACTAGGACTCGACAGGCGGCTCCCCTCTACCAGGGGCCCACCTGGAAGACAGGAAACAGTCGTTAACAACTGCTGTTTGACATGCGTCAGTCCCCCCGGTTTGTTGGGATACCGTCGGTGGAACCGCCGCAACAGCTTGGCCGCCCTGACATCCCTTTCCAGTACCCAGGATGCCTCTGTGTCTGGGAATCCCTTCCATCACACTAGGTACTGGAGCTTACCCCTGTGCCATTGTAAATCCAGGACCCCATCTATTTCGTAGTGGTCTGCACTCACGGGTCCCGGCGGTTCCAGTAGGGGCCTGATGTTGGAGGCATCTACCGGTTTCAGCAGGCTGCTGTGGAATACCAGATGCACCCGGCCTAATAAGGGCGGGAGCTTCAGTTCCACAGTCATGGGATTGATGACACGGATGATCGGGAACGAACCTAGGTACTTTGGGCCTAGCTTCTTACAAGTACCCATAGTTTGAGGTATTTGGTTGATAGGTACACTTGGTCCCCTACCTTAAAGGGTTTGTGTTCCGCTCTCTTCTTGTCGACTTGTATCTTATAGGTTTTGGTTGCTTTCTGCAAAGATTTCTTCACCGCCCCCCATACGTCTGGTATTAAATCCGCCCATTCCTTTGGGGTTCTCTGGGCCTGGGGGTCATGAGTCCACTCGGGAATGGCCACAAACTCTAGTCCGTTCACTACTTGGAAGGGTGTGAACCCGGTACTGCTGTGTACCGTGTTATTATATGCCACTTCCGTGAATGGAAGGAGCCCTGCCCAGTCCTTCTGCTGATAGGACACATAGCATCTCAGATAGCGTTCCACCATGGTGTTTGCTCTCTCAGCAGCCCTGTTGGTACTGGGGTGAAATGCTGAGCTTAGGTCTTGTGTGGAGCCTATCAAGTGGACGAAGTCACGCCAAAACCTGGCGGTGAACTGCACACCCCTATCTAAGATGATACGTCGTGGCACTCCATGGAGATGGTAGATATGGCTAATGAACAACTTAGCCAACTGCCTTGCCGATGGTATCCCAACACATGGCACAAAGTGGGCCTGTTTTGAGAACTGGTCTATGACCCGTCCATATGACCGTGTGCCCGTTGCTCTCCGGTAGATCTACGAAGTCCATGGCGATCTCCTCCCATGGACGGATGGGATCAGCCATGGACTGTAGTAGACCCAGCGGTTTTCCTGGTTGCGCTTTTGTCACCGCACAGGTTGGACAGCTCCTTACATATGCCTCGATCTCCATCCGCATGCGAGGCCACCAGAACTGCCGTTTTGCCAAATGCAGTGTTTTTAGGAAGCCAAAATGGCCAGCCTGCTTTACGTCGTGACAACGGCGTAACACCGTGGGTCTGAGTGCACATGGGATATATAACTTGTCGCCCTTCCAGGCTAACCCATCCCTGTGCGTGCACAGCGCTCAATTGTCCAGTAACCATTGGTCGCTCGCCACCGCCGTTTGCAATTCCTTTGTAAGGCCTTCCCCTGGATCTCCTGTAGTTACTCGAGCCACTGGGTGGTCCGGTGGAAATATGGCCTGCACGACATCTTCTCGACAGCTATGGTACTGGGCATACGTGACAGGGCATCAGCTAGAAAGTTCCTTCCAGCGGGGATGTATTTGAGAGCGAAGTTGAACTGTCGAAAGTACTGCGCCCACCTCACTTGCTTTGGGGATAGCCGCCAAGGGGTTTGGAGGGCCTCGAGGTTCTTGTGGTCCGTCCATACCTCGAATGGTTGTTGAGCCCCCTCCAACAAATGTCGCCACGTAAGCAGCACCTACCGCACCGCGAAGGCTTCTTTCTCCCAAATTGCCCAACCCCGTTTCGTTGGCGTCAACTGCCGGTCAGCTGGGCATCGGGTATCTGTGGCAGCCGGCATCAGCTGGGCGGCGCTGACAGTTCTTGGAAGCGTTGTGGCCTGATGATGTCAGAGGAGCGCACGTTTTACTCTGGGATGCTGCTTCCTCCGCTGTGTCGGTTGCCGCTTCTCACCCGCCGTCGTTCCTGCCACACCGCAGTCCCCAGGTATGGCGAGCCCCGGACTAGGGATTGACAGTTGGTCTATCATCATGTACATTTCTTGTACAACCAGCCATAGGAGTGTATAGTACTTCCAGGACATATTTCCATGAGACACAACTGGTAGAAAACTTCCACAGCCCTCATTAGCACACAAAGCAAAGGGAAAATAAGGCATCAAGCCCATTGTAAGATGTGCTGTAATGGATTCTATCCCCCTTCTGGGATATTACAAGAGACCAATTCAGCTTAGTAATGTTTCTTTAAGAAACTTTAATTGGAAAGCCATAGACTAGAAACAAAAAGAACAATATTTTGTAATTATTTTGATATTTTAAAATATATATCTGCATTTTTAAAAAAAATATATGAGGTTTTTTTTAAAAGATGCATTTCAGCAAGATAGATAGATAGACAGATCCTTTGCAACTGAACATCTGACTGAGCTTTTTGCTGCTTGTTAAAGAACTTCTGGAGCATGATCGAAGCTAGTGTTTATAATAAAGCAAATTAAATACAGAAATATATATTTTATATAAAGAGAAGACAATTTGGAAATGCTATGTTCTCCTGAATCAACAAGAATACAGCTTATTCCATCATCTGCGCCCTAACGAGTCCTTTTTTGGGACTGTAGTCTTAGTCATTAAACCAATGATTGAATATTTTGTTAAGGATTTACAAAAATTGTAGGTGGCAGGCAGTCCTTTAGAAAAGAGCTACTTCATTTTCATTCAAATGCAAGTCTGGAATGCCTGCTCTAAGATGGTGCTGATGCAACATGTACATTATAGACAACTGGCTAAAAATATTAATTATCACTTATGGTACTGCAGAACTTACTATATTCCTAACAAAAAGTTGCCATCAAATGTACAACTGTCCAGCATGTTGCATGTTTCCTAATCTAGGAGTGGATGTAGCTTTATAAGATACTATTTTTCTGTGTGTGTTATTGAAAGTATGTCAGAATAAAATGCTAGGTGTGGACTAACTCTGTGATCAAATAAGCTTTTATTTCTGAGAGCAAAAAGACAACTTATTGTGTGTGTGTATTTCTTCTATTCAGTCATGTCTGATTCTTGGACACTGCCAGGTCAAGTCCCAGTAATTTTCTTGGCAAGGTTTTTCAGAAGTGGTTTGCCATTGCTTCCTAAGGCTGAGAAAAGGCAACTAGCCCAAAGCCACCAAGCTGGCTTTGTTAAAGTGAGACTAGAACTCATGGTCTCCTGTTTTCTAGCCTGATGCCTTAATAATTACATCAAACTGACTATATGTATTAAGCCCTTGCAGATTTTGGGAGTAGCTCAGATTCTACTCATACTGGAATTAGAGGATAAATGTGACTTAGGCTTTGCTAAATGGTAATGCATTACTGCAAAGAGCTCACTTGGTAAGATATAGCAATTTGCCAAGTAGTGAAGAGAACTGTATTTATCCCAGTCCTGTTTCCCATAGTGGGTGGATGCAGTGAAATTCTCTTAAATTTAATGGAGGTCATTGTCACATTAGTTAGGAATCCACTGATAATGGATGATTAATTATCCAATGTAGCATGTTGCTGCTTACATTAAAAAAAAAACCCTCTAATTAGCCAAAGCATTATGAAGAAATAAGGAATCACATCCTGTTTGAACATACAAGTTGTGCTGAGCTTCAATGGATCTTCTCAATATTCCCTTTCAAAATAAATATTTTATCACTGTTATTTCACATTTTTTCTAGGCTACTGAGTGTCTTGGCCAGATTATCACTTTCTCAGGAATGACAAATGTATACATTTATTTAACTTTGTTTTCTTTGATTTTTTTTCCTTTTCTCATGTAGCTATTCTTGGCATGCATACGTTGATGAGTAACCAACAATATTATGAAGCACGAGGGTCTACAACTATAGTCAACAAAGAAGGATTGGACAGTAAGTAAGGTTTACAACACTACAATAATCTAACAAAGGGAGTCAAAAGCAGCAGTGTTATAATTATAGTTAATAAAACAGTATAGATTCAGATTAAATCCAGATTCAAGAGAGGAAAGCAGATTCAGAATATGTGAGAATGCTCATGTCATACTCTGTGAAGGCGCATTAATTCAAAAGGTATGATGTATGTTTCCACACTATTCAGAATCACTTTTTCCCCTTCAAATCCAGATAATTGTCCAACACTTATATTTGGTTCCCCCCCCCTATAGTTCTGTGTGTCCCTACATTTAATGAAAAGAGCAGAAGGTAGTGAAAACAAAGGAATAAGCATGAGTTGCAAGTGGCTCCAAATATCACAGAGTCCTTTTGAAGATCAGTCTAAAAATTAGCTTGCTGTTTGGGAGGACTTTTCTCCTGTTGAATTTAAACTTTCTGTAATATTAAATAGGACTGCTTTTCTCCCAACCTTGTCTCCATACTTTTTTTTTCTTTCTATTGCCTTCTCTTATTAAGCATCTCCAAAATCCAGTGCTTTCATCGAAATTACAAAAGCAGTGTTGTGTTGTTTGCAAGGCAAATTTTGCCCCTTTGTGTACATTTGTGAAATCACAACATGTACTTTTAATCACTGAATCTTCGTTTTCCTTCTCAGAACAACTTTCCTCTTACTCCAGTTCTATTCTAGTTATTTCTTTTTTCCTCTATGGTGTGTGTTTCTATTGGAAGGAGGAAGGAGGAAGGAGAAAGTGTCTGCATGTGTTTGTGAGAATGATTTGCATTTCTGAGTAAGAGACAGAATAGTTGGTATCTGTAGATAGTGTTAATTAAATCTGTGAATACAGCATCTTATTTTACAAGCAATAATTTTAATTAATAGTTCTTAATTGGTTTAAACACCTTTATTGCAGAGTTCCTGCTCTGTTTTTGAAGTTCTAGCAAGTATCTATACACAGAAAGATTCAAGTCAGTGGCTTATTGGTTTCAATTGGAGTCAGCAAATAGTTTGATAAGATGGGGAAGCTGTGCATTGGATTTGCTGGAATTATAGGTTTTCTTCTCCTTAGTTTTTCTTTCAGATAATCATCTTTAATTTTTAGGTAAAAATGCAAATGGCAATTTTGTAATGTGCATCCATAATGTAAATCCATATCTCCATCTTTGGAGCCATATGCCCTGAGAAAAGTCATTTCTTTGAAATAATCTCCAGGGAACATTACTGATTAATGCTTTCTGTTTAGAATTGATTATAGAGAAACATGTTCCCTAAAGAGCAGATCACTTGAGAATGTTGGAATTATTGATAGTGTAGAAATGTTAAATTCATTTGTACTGGAGTTTCAGAAAAATACACATTTCAGAATTGATCAAAGAAACACTTTTTCTACATAGTGCTTATATAATATGAAAAAAATTCCCCTATTTTCTGGTGAGGAGTAGTCTTTTTCATGATATACAATTTGTCATTGTTCACTAAGGAAGCAAATACACTGTCAATGTCTACAATGAATGTAGATTTCACTTTAAAAAGAAAAGAGTTATGACTTGGGTAAATCCCATATTCAGGATAAGGAAGAGGAAAAAGAGCAAAGACCCGGGGAAACAGTT
This sequence comes from Thermophis baileyi, assembly GCA_003457575.1. Classification (NCBI taxonomy): domain Eukaryota; kingdom Metazoa; phylum Chordata; class Lepidosauria; order Squamata; family Dipsadidae; genus Thermophis; species Thermophis baileyi. The sequence goes on from QLTV01002279.1 coordinate 1,932,697, forward strand.
AAAGAGCCTGCTAAAAAGTGGCAACCCACTCAGAAAAATAGCCCTTCTCCAGACAAGGCAACAAGAGGAGCAGGTATTAATAGAGACGTTTCATGGGAAGACAGTAAAGCATCTCCCCTACAATTACATCAATCATATCGCTCACTACAAACACATCAGATTGCTCTTAGAATCCATATGAACAGATTTAATTATGGACGCTGGAATACCAAGAGTGCTATACTGAAGTCCCTAAGCCAGCTTCTTCACTGTCACTGGGGGCAGATAGATCTTCGTGCTGCGGAATGGCTTCCTGAGAACCCAAATTGGAAGAGGATACTTCTGTCTTTCAAGCATCCCACCATACCGCTGATGCGATTTAAGATGAAGCCACATCTAGCCTCCTTTCAAATCTTTCCCATCAGAGTTTTCTGTGAGGAAAGGGTTAAACCATTAATTGTTAACATGCGAGCTCCCAAGGTTGCTGTCTC
>QLTV01002279.1:1933322-1973869 GCA_003457575.1 Thermophis baileyi
TCTCATTAATGCTTTTGGCTCTCTACCAAAGAAAGAACAAGACAACATACTATTCAAGTTAGAAAATTTAAAGAAATCCTTGTTGGTCACAATCAACACAGCTGAGCCGCTTATAGATCTGGTCTCCCCAATAATCGAGCCTTTTACTTCTCCCCCAGGGGGCAAGGGTTTGCATAAATATGAGATCATGGAAAACAGAAGCCAAGAGCCACAGGGGCCATTAGAGGTCCCAGTAGAGATGGAGATGCTATCATCCTTATGTGATTATCCAATGATACCTTCAGCACCACCTCAAGAGATCGAGAGAGGACCCACGTCAGTGCCATCATCTCAAAGACGAATGGAGTATGATGAAGTACAGAAAAAAAGCTTTCCTTCCTGGCAGGCAGTTTATGCACCAAAAAAAATTCCAAGCATGAATTTCAGAAAACAAGACATTCAAATGTATTTTCCCCCTTTTCTTTGGTCTCTAAACTGAAAAAAAACATTAAATCTTAAAAACACAGTCCAAACAAAATCTATAAATCATACTATTCTCTCAGTACAGCTGCTAAGAGACATAAGACATTATTATTGTATACATTTATTTATAAACTTATTTAAATTCCAATTCTTCAACATGGGTTGAAAAGACATATGCTTGCATCTGTCTGTTCTGTGCATCTGTAAGAGGCATATGAAAGCATTTTTTAAAGAAAATAGAATTAAAAAGCAGCTTAGTTATTAAACTACCAAAGCTGAGTCTGTTCCATGTCTTTGTAGATATTTTTGTCACCACTTGGCCAATAAGAATTTAAAACTGTATCAGTGGTTGGTTGGTACTGAACTTATTTTAATTTATTTTCATAAGGATCCAGCATCAGAGAATCCAATTCTTCCATTTATACCCTGAATGAAATAAATGCTATTACAAATGTTGTAAGCTTTAGGAGATCAGGGTTGAAGCCTACAAGATGAGTAAGAGTAAAGCTACTATTCTTTCTTCATTGTATCACTAACGACTGGTCAGAAGCAAATGGACATGGATCTTTATCTCTTTCACTCATGTAGGTATAATTAAGCCCACCCAGTATAAACCAGTTCCTGATGAGCCAAATTCAACCAATGTAGAAGAAACTTTGGAACGAGTAAAAAACAATGATCCAGAACTTCAGGAAATTAATCTCAATAATATTAAGGTACAATTTCCTTTCTACCTGGGTTTGCTTTAAGTAGGCAGAAGGGGCAAAATTTGTACTATGGTCTACTAAATTACTCTGCCAAAAATTTCACAAAGTCAGGTGTGACTCATTTATTGACTGCCTTGCTTAGCAACAGAAATTCAGGTTCCAATTGTGGTTGTAAGTCAATTTCTGTAACAGAAATACACTCTTTGGGATTTCTTCACAATAAAGAGGCTCACTATTGACTTCTTCCAAGATTTTTTAAAGATGATGTAGGCTAACCTTGAATGGTCTCCCATTCAAGTATTTACTAAATTGGACTTGCATCCCTTTTTTTCAAGCTCAACCAAGGTTTGTTATATGCTGCCATTTGCATTCCTCTCTCCTTGTCCCAGGAAGCTCTAGAGAATAAAGGCAATGACATTTCCCTCCATTACTTGAATTGACTTGTTGAAAAGGTATCTTTTTCACACCAGAACTGATGGTAGTTCTAAAACAATATACATCATTCTTTCCATCAAAAAGCAGTCAATCATTTCAGAGAAAATATAGTTGGCATTAATGTGACAGATGCTTTTCCTGTCTATCTCTCTGATATTTAACATATGAAACAAAGCTGATGCCGCAAAGAAAACCAAGTTATTTGCACATGTTTTGCTCCAGGCATATTTTGGACTATAATTCTAAATCAAGGAAGAATTTAAAGTACGGCAGAAGGATCAAAAGCCGAGGTGGCGCAGTGGTTAGAGTGCAGTACTGCAGGCTACTTCAACTGACTGCTAGCTGCAGTTCAGCGGTTCAAATCTCACCGGCTCAAGGTTGACTCAGCCTTCCATCCTTCCGAGGTGGGTAAAATGAGGACCCAGATTGTTGGGGGGCAATATGCTGACTCTGTGAACCGCTTAGAGAGGGCTGTAAAGCACTATAAAGCGGTATATAAGTCTAAGTGCTATTGCTATTGCTAAAAGGACATACTACTTTCCAAGTGCAATTGCTTGATTTTCTTTGCAATATGTTTTACCAGTGCTTTATTCTACCTGTCTTAAAATGAGGTTGAGGTTCCTATCTTCTGTTCCCACTCCTCACTATCCAGGCAAGATGAGTGGTATTAAGTTAAATAAATAAAATAAAATCATTCCAAATGGGTTTATTTTTTGATTAAAAGCTCAGCAGGGAAAAGGTAGCATAATAGCACAGAACTGACATATTTGAAATGATTTAAAGGGTGTCACTGGATTTAGGAGATCCATGATTCCTTTGAATTTATGGTTGTGTCCCAGTAAAAACAGCTCATATCACCCTTGTCTGATGTTTCTCTTTTAAAGGATATCCCTGTACCTATTTTGAAAGCCTATGCTGAAGCTCTGAAGACTAACACCTATGTGAAAAAGTTCAGCATAGTAGGAACAAGAAGTAATGACCCTGTTGCCTTTGTAAGTGTCAGATGACTTGCACCTAATCTTCTCAGGAAAGCTTTTATTGGGATTGCCTCCTTTAATGACATCCTATTTGATTGAAATCCAAGTCTCATATAAGAACACTGCCTTTTCCCAAGTGAGTTCAGAAGAGGGTGATCAAGATGGGGAGGAAACTGGAAACCAATTCCTGTGAGGAACAATTAAAAGACCAGGTACATTCAGCCTGGAAATGAGATGATTGAAAGAAGATGTGATAGTAGTCTTCAGAAGTAGGGAGTGAACTGGAGGAGGGAGTGAATGGTTTTCTGCTGTGCTAAAAACTAGGATGAGAAACAATGGATGGAAACTATAGAGAAGGACATTCTGATTAGTCATGGGATTTATTTATTTTAAGGAATTTCCAGGTAATAAGAGTAATTCCATCTAATAATAACAACCATTGGAATAGGTTGCCTCATGAGGTAGCATATTTTTCTTCACTGGAGATCTTCAAACAGAGCCCCCTGCTTTAGCAGTTCCTGCACTGAGGAAGAAATTGAGACTATATGGCTCTTTCACACAGCTCTTTGAACTATACTATTTCTTATTCAATGGTTCTGGCTTTCTTCTAATGAGTCATACTTGTTATAAGCTGTTGGTTTGAGTTATGACAGAAACAGAAGAAATTGGGGCAATGGGTAAAGAAGGGGACTGAGTGCATTAAGCTTCCAAGCTGTCAACCTCTGAGGAACTCATTCTATAAATTCTACAGTGGAAAGATCCACTGAAAGACTGCAGGTTCTTAAAAGAATACAAATCCCTAGAGCTAAAATACGGCCCCTTTAAGAAGGTAACTTATACTCTTGAGGCTTGTCATATGTTCAGTCTTAAATTGATTTTAGATTCCTTGGTAGCAGAGCTGTTCTCTTTACAAAGAACTGTCTATGGCTGAATTCTCAGCTTAATCCTTAACCAAATTTGAGGACTTCTGTTGTTGCTAATGAAGGTAAATATATGTGTCCCAGGATAATGTTGCAGGATCCAAACTGAGTCAGTCACTGGGACCAAAGCTTTATTCTTCCAAGCTTTTCAGCTCGTGCTGGAGTCCATCTCTGGAGGGAGAGAGAGGTTCCCCGATGATGAACTCCAGCACAAGCCCGAAAGCTTGGAAGAATAAAGCTTTGTTCCCAGTGACCAGCTCAGACTGGATCCTGCAACTTCTATTGTTATCCTCCTAGCTGATTTCCTGAATGATCCAGATACAGATTAACAGAGTTGGAAGGGACCTTGCAGGTCATCTAGTCCAACCCTCTGCCCAAGCAGGAGACCCTTACATCTGCCTCTACCTAGGATCGAACTCACAACCTCCTGATTGTGAGGCAAGAGCTCCACCTCTAGGCCACAGCAGCTGGGTCTATTTCCAATCACTAAAAGCTAATTTCTATTTTCACATGTAAAATAATCTCATGTTAATTTGTTCATTATTAGATTTATATCCTGCCTTTGCTTTGTACAACTTCCTTGGGCAGTTGGTTGGCAGCTGTGAGCTGAACTAGCCAGGGGTCTAATTTAGTAGGGCACCACTAATGTTCCCTACAACAACAACCCTGTGATGTGTCAAAGCTTCCTTGTGGGTTTCTCAGAGTCACCCAAAAGATAAAATAGAAAGCTCTGGTTTGAGTCAGCAGTGTAGTTAACTTATGACAAAAAAAGCATTCTTGTATTAATGATGCTGTCATTAAACCTTTGCTTAAAGTTATTAGCAATAGTAATAATATACAAGTATTTTGCTTTTCTCTTTGTCTTCTCTTCCATTGAAAGGCGTTGGCAGAAATGATAAAAGAAAACAGCGTATTGAAGAGCTTAAATGTGGAATCAAATTTTATTACTGGATCTGGAATCCTGGCCCTGATAAAAGCACTGCAGAATAACACAACACTAATTGAACTCAAAATTGACAACCAGGTAACCTGTGTAGAATAAGATCAGTTTCCATCAGATTTTACAATCCAAGCATTAACTAATATTTCATTTTGATTCTGGACTTTGTATTACAACACTGAGATAGAAGGACACTTGAGGATATCAGAGGGAATAGCCAATGAATGAGCATTACATATGCTTGTCTTTTATATTCAGCTTAGAGATGAAACAGGTCTGTCCAGATCAGTATTTCTTAATCTTGGCAACTTGAGGCTGTGTGGACCTCAACTCCCAGAATTCCCCAGCCAGTATACTAGCTGAGGAGTTCTGGGAGTTGAAGTCCTCACAGCCTCAAGCTGCAAAGGTTGAGAAACACTTTTCCAGACTGTAGGCAAGGATGATGGATGCTTCCATGTGGCTATAGTGCTGTAGAAATGCTATGTGTGCTTTCACTCTTTGATATCCTCAATCAAAGGCTTCTTCTTGTATGGGGGGAGGGTCACACCTGGCATAAAATGTCTATCATGTGACTCCTTAAATTTTTGATTGCTAGAGCAATATATTATTAGAGCACTGGTTCCAGAGAATTTTGAGTCTAGATTCCTTTAGGGTCTAATTTCTCTGGGTCTTAATTTCTCCCAGACAAACCTGGGACTCCAAGATTACAAATAATCTTATTAGCCTTTCTTTATAGTTTCAGTAGGTTATCATTCCTCCCATCCCAGTCACGGGCAACCCTTCCTCCTATTGTATCTCTCTCTTCTGTACTGCCACATCATGTAGGCATAAACCTGCAAGATAAGCAATTAACATTCAAATTCTATGCTATTTTTTTCTATTCTTTTTAAAGTGCCAGCTTTTGGGCAACAAGGTAGAAATGGAGATCGCCAGTATGTTAGAAAAAAACACCTCTCTCTTGAGGTTTGGTTATAACTTCACTCAACAGGGACCCAGACTTCGGGCATCCAATGCTATGATGAACAACAATGACCTAGGTGAGATTTATTTTTTTCATAGAAGTCTTGGGGTGGACGTGACCATCCTTCTTGATCCGTTAACCCAAGAGATGGCATGGTTATATATTAGCTTTCTTTAACTGGTCATCTCTGGTTGAAAACTCTGGGAGTTGTAGTCCAGCACTACTAAAGAACATCAGGTTGGGAAAGATGTTGTTTATTGGCTCCCTAGTGGGCAGAAGAAATTGCTTTCTTGTTATCTTTTTGTAGTTGCGTCAATTTTCCTTCATTCAATATTTATGGGGGTGGGGGAGTGCTGGATTCATATGTGGGCAGGGTTTTTGTGAGGAGTGGAGGGTGAATGTTGTTTGAGATCATATTTTTCAAAGGAATATCACAAATTGGCATATTAAAAGGAGGGAGACCAAGATTCTACCTAGAAATATAAAAACAAACAAACAAACAAATACAAGAAATGGACTCCTTGATTAGAGTTGCAACTAAAGTTCCTGTTTCAGTTGGAAGCTTTGAAATATGTGGAAAGGTAGATTATTATTTCTGTTTTTTTAAAAATGAAAAAGTATCAGACTTTTAAAATGTGGTCTCTTTCCCTTAATTCCCTGGCTGCTATTCCTGCAGTATTCAAAGTGTGAGTTTGGGATTGATTTTGTTTAGTTTTTTGATGTTGCCAAACTTTTCAGGGGGGAAAACAGCTTCTACCAAGTGGGATGTAATTAGTGGTAGATGAACCTGCCTTCAGATGATTCAGGTCATTGGTCTGGACCAATATTACCTGCTATCTTAACTTGCAGTATTTCTTCATGGACTTGGAGATCCTTTGATAGAAATTATTTGGATTCAGTCAGGAACAGTTTGCATGTAAAGCATGCAGCTTATATAAAGAATATACAGATAGATTACAAACTCTCTAGCTCACAAACAGTGGAAAATCTTGACCTATTGTAGAACTGCAAATTAGCTTAAGCAGTTCACTAGTGCTCATGGAAGATCAACCCTATTAACAAAGGACCTGCTCTGCAAAATAAGTTGTGCCTGTAGTATACTGCATTCATGGAAATATGAAGAAGAGACTATATTGTAGCTCAGGGTTGAACTGTGGAGCCTTTGGTACTCTCTGAGCTTGGTTGTTTGCTTTCAGACATTTCATTACTGATGATATTACCTAGTTAGATAATGAGACATTTGCAGTCAAACAGCCACGTTCACAGAACATCAAGGATTCCACAATATATGAAGCTTCTGTCATTGACTGGATGAGCATAGGTAATAGCAAGGAAGAGTCCTATTACATAGGGAGCAAGCTATCACAATTATTTATTAGTCCAGATTTTGTAAGAAATCAATTGGCTGGGGACTGGTCTCAGTTGAGCTCCTTGGTGCAAGGGCTCTACAGAAAATATCTGACTTAGTTCTTATTTGCAGCTCGTATACATGGAAGTGGCGGTCCCTGACATAACACCTCAGCCCTGGAACTGGAAGATGTATAAGTATTTCCCTGCAATCCCCTCTTGGCAATTTCTTTACTCTCCTTCCCAGATTGGGAAGTAGTAGTGCTTCTCTGCTATTCCACTTGGTTCTGACTGTCCCCTTCCACTTCTGTTCATAGATTTCTCTAGGATGTCCTTTGATTCTTCAGAAATAGCTGCCTTATGGGAAGGAAAATACCTCCTATCTTCATGGTTGAATGACTGTGACTCACTCTTTCATTCTGTCCTTACTCTTCCTTTGCCTTCTGCTTACTTATGTGATTGACTTTTGCCATTGAATATCATGTGATTTCAGCTGGGAACAATAGTTGCTTAAAAACAACTTTTCTCAATGTAGAGTCTACACTGTAGACAGTCCCAAAGGTTTTCAGCCCAAGCACAGAACATGCGGCTGGCCAACCAGGACTAGGCCAAATGAGGTTAGATGATGTTCCCCAGATATCATACCCTCTCTTAAAGCTCATTTCTACATTAGGGTTGCCTTTATTGTAATGCCAGCGATTCAATCCGATAAAAACAGGGCAGCGCTTATTTTTGTCAGGAAAAAACACCTGGTGTGTCTGTTTTGTGAAGTGCTACTCCAACAGCTGGCATTTAACTTGATTTTTCCAACTAGGTGAAGATTTTTTAAATGTTTATTCCCATGTACAATGTCTAGACCTTCCACGGTGGGGGGGGGGAATCAAACTGTTTGATCGTTTCAGCCGTAAACTTGAGCTGTTTTTGTACCGTTTTCTTTCAGTTGCAACTCTTCTAACTAGAGTTGCTTTTCCCCAAAGAATCGTAAGTGGGAAACTGCAACCAGAGTTACTTAATTAAGAATCCAATTGGAACTAATTTCTGCAGAAATTTGGATGGGGAGAGAAGGGGTAAAACAAACATTGTGGAGTCCGGTTTTCTTCTTAGTCTAATTGCAATGGACAGTTACATATTCTAGGCCACGGTTTTTCAAACTGGGTTCTGCAAGGACTTAAACTGAGTTTTATGGAACTAATGGGATAAAAAAAAACTCTGCAAGGAACAAAGGAGAAAAAGAAAAGTTTGAATACAGTTGACCATCTGCTCCCACCTGAACAGGGGCATCGGTAGCAACACTGTCAATAGGGCAGGGCTTGTCAGTTGACATGCAGAAGCTCTTTTGATCAGGGATTCTGGTTTGTTTGTTTTTAACGAACAGGTTCTGCAGCCTGAAAATTTGAAAACACCTGCTCTAGACAGAGGGTGCGGTCTTGTGCAGATTTGCTTTTTAGTTTGGTTAACATAAGGATTACTTCCAATTTGATAGCTATAGCATTGCACTGTTAAATTGAGTTTTTAGAATTCTAGGAATTCCAGTTTCAGTCCTGGGGAAAAGGATGTAATAGTCCTTTAGTACTTCACAAAAATATGTTTTCCAAGAAAATTGATTAGCCACAATAAGGGCACAAAAGGAGCCCTGGCAATTAATTCAGCCTACAGTGTTTTCAGACATTTGATTTCTCTCTTTAAATATTCAACATTAAATTGGCGAGGTTTGTTCAAAGATGATTAGAGGTTTTAGTATGGACCTCCCCATTTCTATACATAAGAAATGTATCCTGACCTCAACTGTGTTTTTTTTCCTCAGTGAGAAAAAGACGACTTGCAGACCTGACTGGACCCATCTTTCCCAAGTGTCGAACTGGGGTGTAGTTTTGGTTGTGGAGATGTGTCCGTAAGCTTGCACTGGTTTATGATGGCTTACAGAAGCAAGGCAACTGTGCGATGATTTTATGCAGCTTGTTTTTCGTACGACACCCTTGCACATGAAAATTTAAATTAAATAGTTATTATAGGCAAAGGTCTTCATCATCGATTTGTCGAATATAACATTTTTATTTTTAAAGAGTAATCCAAAGTTTTAGCCTGTCAACCATAAGGTGCAATTTTGAATTCTGATGAAAGATATCATGGCTCGGGAACAGCTTGAAGTTAGTTAGATCACAGCCTAGTTTTTGTATGGATTTGTGTGTGTGTGTGTGCGCGCGCGCACGCTGATATGCATGAGTAGTTAGTAACAATAAAAATATGCAATACTGCTCTCTAAATGTAGCAGAAATGTTAAAAAAATACTTTATTTTCATCTTGAAAGAATTAGAAAGATTCTGCTAATCGGACAGCATTTTTATCATCCCAATATACATAATCACTTTAAAGACTTGAGAATTGCAATCAGCCAGCAACATCCAGAATCCTAAATTGCAAGTGAGCATTAGAATCATCTATTATACTTAAAGCAGTCCTCCAGCACAAAAATATGTAAGGCCACTGTTTCCCTAAGCCAGGGTTTCTCAACCTTGGCAATTTTAAGATGCTGGCTGAGGAATTCTGGGAGTTGAAGTCCACCAGTCTGAAAGCTGCCAAGGTTGAGAAACACTGTCCCAAGCAATAGTCACAAGAAAGGCAGCTGCTGAATGGGATGTTGGTTATTTCTAATTTTCCTGAAGAACGGAACTTAAAATATAGATTCAATCTGATAAATCACACAAGGGTGTGTCAGGCCTCTTTATGCTTGCGAAGTGAATGTTTTATTTTTGTATTATGTTTCTGTTTCGCTATCTCGTAGCGACAGTCTCCCTGATCTAACATGCTTTTGCAAAAAGCTGCTTGGGATAGAATGCTTGAAAGCTTTATTTGAGGTTCTGGATTCATTCCAGTCCATTTGCTCTGCCAGATCAGAGTAATTAGTACCTAGGCAAGATCTCCCTACACTGTTGATGGGGATTCCTCTTCTCACTGCACAAGTCTTGACGGAGGGTGACCTTACATTCTGCAGACAGTGGCTGAAAGTTGAAGCCATATAAATATGATTTTGCCTCTCTTGCCAAAAGAGGGTACCATTTGCTTTTATGTCTCCCACTTGACAGTGTCATATTCTTCCCTCCCCAAATGGAGATGAGAATTCCACAGCTAAAGGGACATGGGGAATTTCCATTGATGCTCATAGTATCATTAGAACCTGTAATGATTCAGAGCGGCGAGCATCCAGGAACAGGCATAGCTTTAATCTTTGGACTCATTGTTCATCTGAAGAAAGATTGGAGGATTTAAAACAGCAAAAAGGATGACATTATTATTAAATTATTATTATTATTATTATTATTATATCTCTGTGCAATTTAAGGCGGTATACATAAAGCTTCCTCCTATTTGCAGATAGGAGATATTTTAGATATTCAACATGCCCTTTAAACTCTGAAACATCTCTTCCCTAAAACTGGGGCAAGTTTGACTTGTTTTACAGAAATTACGGAGCAAAAAGAGTACCTGTTACTTCTGTCCCTAACACTCCTGAAAATGGATCAAAAGGTTGAACCGCTCTTACTCTAATTATATATTAGCAATCCTAATTCCTATGGCCCAAAGTGTAATCCTCAGGATGAAAAAGCTCGTCTAACTCTGCAATACAGCCCAATTCACAGTCAACAGATGATATCCCATTAGTTCTGTTACTGCTAATCGGCAACATTCATAACTGGCACAGAATTCTATGCAACTTGTTAAAATTAATGGTGAATGCATTATAGCCTTCCCTGTTGAGATCCATTTTTCTATTTTTTTCATTGTTTGTAAATTAGGCCATCCTAAAGCATCACATGTTAGAACCTCAAGCTGTCTTGGTGGAAGACTCTAAATATGGTCGAATCTTTTTCCTCCATGCAATTTCTTCTGAGAAGAATCCAATCACGCACTGAAACTTTGACTGCAGCTGGAACTGAAGAGCTGCTCAACTGCCCCACACAATTAACTCCCTCAAATCCCATTAAAACATGTCTCAGAACCGGCACCTCATGCAATCATGAGGGAGTATAACTTCAGGGGTTGTCAAATGCATTCCACCGGTACCCGCTGTCGGGTCCCTGTACATTCACACTCCTCTTTGAAGGTTTGTCCTGAAGGTGCCAGTGTAAGACCTTTCTCCTGGCAGAGAGGACAACAGGCTGTAAGCCCTTTTTGTTGGCATTGCTGACATGTCAGGACAAGCTGACGGCAGAGCTGGGTAGAGCAAAGACGATACTGGTCCCAGAGTGTCCCACAGTAACGGCAAGCTGGAGGGGAGGAAAGCAAGCTTAGATTGGTTAGGGGAGCAGTTGTTTTATGGTTGCTGCTGACCCTATTTTTCCGATCTTAGGCAGAGTATGATTGGGTTCACACAGCTACCAATTACTATCCATGGTTTATTCAGTAAGACACAATGAATTGGGATTAGTTGGGACAGCTAAGTCATAAATTGTGCTTTATGAGCACAGTGGTTGGGATCACACAGCACATTTAGCCTAAACCAAACATTTCATATTAGTTATTATGTACTGCATTTAGGCCCCATAATTATTCTGCAAGCTCATGCTAGTCATGAGAGGCTCCTCCTTTTATAGTAAGCCCTTAATTTAATAGACTATTCAGAAGGAGGGGACATCTGTTAAATCCAAATGTCCGTTAAATCTGAATATAGGTCATCTGTATCAGTATACATTTGTGTAGTTACATAATTTAAAAAAAAACTGCTTAAATGGTTTAGCAAATTAATCTTAAATGGGGTTGAAGAACAAGTAAAAAGAATGCCCATTGTATCTGAAGTCCATTAAACTCAGTATATTAAACTGAAGGTTACTATATTCCTACAATCACAACCTTGTAATACAAATTAGTTGAAAAAGCATGGCTTGCCTTCCATCTTCTAATGATGGAAGGGCAGATATTTGAACTTGAATTTTTCTGGTCCAAACTCAACATCTTAAAACACTTGGGGGAAGAACAGTGTGCGACTTATGAGGTACAGTATGTTCATTCTGGGTTTTAATTGTGACTGACCAAACCATAGTTAGTTGAAATGCATGCCAGGATAAAGGATTTGGGCAGCGAGTCAGTCTCTCATTAAAAAAAAACCTAAGTATAAAGGAAAAAACCCTTAGTGCTTCCAAATAATTTCCCCCAACTAAATGAACTGGACTACAGCCTCTCATTCGGCCCAGCCATCTTGCTCTTCATACAAAGGGCAGCTAACTGAAGGAGGCTGAGCAGGAGGGAGCCCTCCTATAGCAATTTGCAAACTGCTGGCTTACAGGATGCATACAGCAAAAGTGCCACTCAGACTGGAAACAGCATACTTTACCTGAAATGACGTCACTATTTGAGGAAATGGCATAACGTTCATCAAAAACAAAAAGCTTCCCTCTGTAGAACCCATCAGGAAATTCTTCTAGGTACTTGTGGATGCCACCCTTGAGATGATACACTTCTGTGCATACACCCTGGTCGAAAGCAACACCACACCCAATATAGTTTTAGAAATTCTGAAAAGCCAACAAAAGGTTCTACAATCTATAACAGTGATGGCGAACCGTTTTCTTCTTGCGTGCCAAAAATGGGAGTGCGTGCGCGCGCTAGCGCGTGCGTGCCAGAATAGAACCCCCCCCCCCCACCAGGCCACCCTGCGCATACNCTGCGCATACGCGCATCCCTGCGCATGCCCCCCCCCCCCGTTGGGCAGTTTTTCACCCTCAGGCTTCCCTGAAGCCTCCGGAGTGCGAAAAACAGCCCAACGGGCAAACCAGAAGTCCGTTTTTCCGAACTTCTGGTTTGCCCGTTGGGCCATTTTTCGCATTCCGGAGGCTTCAGGGAAGCCTCCTGAAGCCTGGGGAGGGCGAAAACGGTCTTTCCCAAGGCCGAAAATCAGCTGGCCAGCGCGTGCATGCACACTGGAGCTGACATAGAGCAACGCCTCACATGCCCTCAGATACGGCTCCGTGTGCCACCTGTGGCAAGCGTGCCATAGGTTTGCCACCACGGATCTATAACCAGTTTGGTTATCAGAACACATGGATTATATCACTGTGCTGTATTTTGTTATGAAAGATTTATTTCATGAGAACATATAAGCCAAGCAAGATGTGAATTTTCTACGTTTTTCTTCTTTTTCAACAGACTGAGAAGTATTGGATTCTATATCAACTAACAGCGGAAGCTAACCTGTTCCATATCCTAAAAACTAAACTCTAGAATCATGATAGGCCATTCCGTATGAGCTCAGAGGCCTAGCTCTAGAGCAATGCTGCTCTAGAGCAACTTTATGATGTGTAGACTTCAATTTACAGAATTGCCAGGGAAGCCAGTCTGACAGAGTGATTAAGGCACCAGGCTAGAAATTGGAACAGCGTTAATTATAGTCCCATCTTGGGTACAAAGGCAACCGGGTGATTTTGGGACCAGTCCCTCTCTCTCAGACCTAGGAAGCAGGCAAATAGCTAACCACTTCCAACATTTTGCCAAGAAAACTGACTTGTCTCCAGGAGTCGAGATTGAACTTGAAGGCTAAAAAGGACAATACTGCTCTGTCAGTGTGAGTAATGTATATTTGTGACCTCACAAAAATTAGCAATTTAGTTACATCTGAATTTGTTTTGAAGAACTTGTTTTTTTCAGAGATTGACCCAGGAGTGATAACAAAATACTAAGACTGAACAAGGTGACAAAATTGCCAGAACAGCCTGGCTATTAATTACAAAGATCTCTGAATCAAGCTTCTCCCCTCCCCTCCTATCTAAAGAGAAAGGGAAGACTGGGGTGCACAAGATCTCCAGAATATAACCCCCCCACCCCATGCCCCTTCCTTTCCACCTCCCCTCCTATCTAAAGAGAAAGGGAAGACTGGGGTGCACAAGATCTCCAGAATATAACCCCCCCCCCCCCATTTCTATTCTTAAACATCCTTTCCCCAACCTCCAACCCCAAAAGCATAAACAAGGGCCCGAAACATTTCAGCCCCATTACATCATTGGAAAGCCTGTCAACAAGTAGGAAGCTGAATTGCCCCCCATCAAAAACTCGCCTCCTCTTGAGCAGAAAAATTCTCAGTCACTAAATTAGATAAGAACCCAATTAAGGAGCTAGAATGTCTTCTAGGTCACCCAACTGTAATGAAGGTAAGCTCTGTATTACATCAAAGAAGGCTGGGTGATGCTAAATGATACTATCTTTTACATAAGATTCTGGGGTCTGGTTTGGCTGTTTGCTCCTCAGTAGAATGGCCGTATGCAGAATACATTTTGCAGCAAGGGCAAGATTTGCTCCATTTGTTTTTCCTGCATTGAACAAAGGTGTCTGTTTAATGCACAGTTGGGTTCACAAAATTATTAAAGGATAACTCTGATCTTTATCTAAACTGCAATGATTCATCCCTTACAGGTCGTGAAAGAGCAGGTGCTCTCTTCCAGCTCTTTTTGAACAGTAATTAGTTTAAATATACTTCAGGCCATTTTGTGCAGTTTAACTTGTAGTTATATAGAGTCTGACTTTGTTCAGCATTATGTAACTGCCAGAAGATTGGACCTATTAGATCTGCCAGGGAAACTATGAATGCCTTGTGCAAATCCTGCTGTGTTCTACACCTGATCAATTCCAAGTCAAGTCCTTTCCCCTGAGGTGACTCACCTTAGACCTGAGGTAGGCTGAGCCCCGCTCACAGCGGATTCCTCCCGTGCAGTACATCAGGATGCGCTTGTCCTTGAAAAGGTCCAAATTTTCATCTATGTAGATGGGGAAGTAGCTGAACTTCCTAATGTTGGGAGCCAGACAGCCTTGGAAATGCCCCTGCAATTAAAAAAAAAATAAAAAATTACTTAACCTGTGATATTAAAAGATAAAATCAGGAACAAATGCAGATATTATGGTACCATGTCTCACTGCTGGATTTCTTCAGAACATAGAAAGAATGAGTTGGAAGGATATTACAGGCCATCCAGACCAGGCTCCTACTCAGTGCATCCCTGACAAGCAGCCATCCAGGCCCTGGTTGAAAAGCTCCACTTAGTGAAGGAGCGGCCCGCAGTGCCTCTGCCAGCAAAAACGGAGCTTGCGAGGGCTGCATGCGGCCCTCCCAAGCTCCGTTTTCGTTGGCAGAGGGTTGCAGGAGGCTATCACAGCCAAAAACGGAGCTCAGGAGCCCGTTTTTGCTGGCAGAGCACTCCGGTCCCACAGGCGCCCCGACACGAGTGACGTCAAGCTGGCCACGCCCACCCCGGCCCCCCAAGGTCAAACACAACCCTGATGCGGCCCTCAATTAAATCGAGTTTGACACCCCTGATTTAGAACATTCACACTGTATAGCTGCTCATCTTGAGTACATAATTCATAATTAATTACAACAGAGTGCAGGTGAGCTGGATTGAATAAAGTTCCAGCCCTGCCTGTAGGCTGAAGCCTGATATTTTGTTAGTTCTTCCAGTGCTAATGTTCCAAAGGTGCTTTTTCAAGAGGCAACTGGACTTTCTGGTTTTTCTTTGAAGACGTTTCGCTTCTCATCCAAGAAGCTTCTTCAGCTCTGACTGGATGGTGGGGAATGGAAGGATTTATACTCCTTGCAGACAGCTGGTCATTTGCATTCTTTTAGCGAGTCGTTAAGGTCACCTGGAGGTTTATCTGTGTCATCGGGGTCACCTGAGTGGTGCTAATTTCCAGTGCTAATTGCTGACCACACACACTTCTCCTTACCTCACCATGCAGATCAGGACCGCTTCTGCAGTGTTCATGCTGAAGAAGTGACTGTAGTATCTTTCAGCATCCTGGTAGCTCTCCTCCAAGCCCAGAACTGCCCCAAATCTCTTCCAAAGTGTAACCCCTGAACCAGGCATAGTATTCAATTGATGTGTGCCATCCAGTTGGTAGTGACCACATAAGCCAGGGGTGTCAAACCCGATCGCATTGCGGGCCGTATCGGGATGGTTTTTGCCTTTGCGGAGCCGGGGTGGCCATGGCCTGCGTGGGCCATATCCGGCCCGCAGGCCACCAGTTTGACAGGCCTGACATAGGCAGACTGTCCCCATTCCAGTTTTCCAGCAGTGCATCTATTGTTGTTGTAATCAAGTCCATCCTCCTTGCTGATGTTCATCCTCTTTCCTTCCACCTTTCCTAACATTATAGACTTCTCAATAGTATTCTAACTGTGGTTTAACCAATACAGAGTTCAATACAGCACTCACCTGTCATGGTCTGCACGTAATGCTATCATTAATGCAGTTCATGATTACGCTGGTCTTTTTAATTGCTATATAACACCGAGGGTCTACTGGTATTCCCATATGCAGCTCACATATACTGCCTCTCACCTGGTCTCCCCAATTTTGTATGAATGCATTCAGTTTTTCCTACCACATGCACCACCTCACCTTTATCACTACTGCTGCATATGACTCAGAGTTCAGACCTCTGAAGGGAATTTTGTTTTGCCCTGTAAAGAGTTAGCCAATCTTTCTAACTTGGTATCATCTACAAAGCTGATAACTACCGTATTTTTCGGACTATAAGACGCACTGGTGTATAAGACGCACCAAGATTTCGAAGAGGTAAGTAAAAAAAAGGTTCTTGTCCTCCCCGGCCCCCAGGAGCAGTCTGCAGGCTTCCCAAACCCTCTGCGCGCCCCGTTTTTTGCAAAAACGGGCCTGTTTTTCACCCATTTTTGCGAAAAATGGGGCGTGCAGAGAGTTTGGGAGGCCTGCAGAGTGCTTCTGGGGGCTGGGGGAAGGCAAAAACGGGGGCGTTTTTGCCTTCCCCCAGCCCCCAGGAGCACTGTGCAGGCCTCCCAAACCCTCTGCACACCCCGTTTTTGCAAAAAACGGGCCCATTTTTAGCAAAAATGGGATGCGGGGGCGGGGCTTCGGGAGGCCAAAAATGGCTGTATTCGGTGTATAAGACGCACCAACATTTCTACCCTCTTTTAGGAGGGAAAAAGGTGCGTCTTATACTCCAAAAAATACGGTATACCTTGTCTTCCATCTTCAAGATTATGTAAAAACCCAATTTTTAAAAGACAGGCTATACATCTCAAAGTTTAAACAAAAGGGAGGTGTCAGGTTTGCCATTTTAAGCTGCTTTGCTTTGCTGGCATCCTGCCATAAACCGACGGGGAAGGAAAGGAATTTGGGGGAGCTTGGGCTGGAGAGAAGACAAATGAAAACGGGAAGGGAGACAAGCTGACAGGGACCAGACGTGTCAAACCAGAATAAAGCAGCCTCCAAAGACACCTGATCTGGGAATGGAATGTGAAATTACTTTGAGAAGTGCCCAGCTTCAAAGCAGTTCCCTGGGGGAGGGCCAGGGATAGGGGAAAATTGTAACCTTTTGAAAGGGAATACTCAGATCTAGCTTTACTTGCAACCACTTAACTTTAGTAAAAGAACTTCAACCAAATGGAAGTTGAGGGTTTTTCTTTCCTAAGAATCTAAGTTGGGGCAGGTCTGGCAGGAGGAGGAACAGGGAACAGGCAATATATTACTGAATGGTGTTTAAAAGCCTCTTAACAAGGATATCGGGTGGGTTCCACTTACCTTCCCTACCAGTTCGCATCGTGACGGAAGTAAGCGTTTTGCGTCACGTCGCACAAAAGACCCGGAAATGACCCTCTGCGCATGCGCAGAAGCCTTTGCGCATGTGCAGAGGATTTTTTTGCAAGCCGCGGCGACCGGAGGACCGATTCGGGAGTGTGGACTGCCGGTCATCGCTGCCAGTTCTGCGAGCGGCGGTAAATTTCCGCTACCTGTTCTAAAGAACCAGTCCGAACCGTCAGCAACCCACCACTGATGGATATGTATGTGCCATGTACATACACAGTTCCTATTATGTATTCATACAATCTCAGGTGTGTAAATACAAAGGAGGAAACAACACATCCAAATTAAGGGTACCTACTATTTTACTTTCATAGAAGTTCCTGCAGTCCAGCAAAATTGTATCCATCTGGGCATTATGACCCTGAGAAAGGTATTTCTCTACTTCTGCATGAAACTCCTTTGGAGCCAAACGGATTCCTACAAAGAATTAAAAGACTTTAATAAGGTAAGTCACTGCAGTGAGCCAAACTTGCATATTTAACACACACACACACCTCCTCAGCAAATCCTACTTTATTCCAGAAAGTTTTTTTCTAAATAATTGTATAGTAGACTTCAAACATGAGTTTAATCCTGCTCTGCAGCTGCTGTTTTTTGTTCCTTGAGATCACTGCCTCCCGTTTGATTCTTGTAAAGCACAATTGGCTTAGTTTCAAAAGGGATAAATGTTCTGAGTTCCCCATGTCAGCTCATCGGCTGGGGGGAAAGAAGATGGAAAATAAAAAGGGGCAGGAAGAAGAGAGAGACAATATAGTGGCCACACCCACTTTATACTTTTATTCCACCTTTCACAGCACGTTTGTTTCCACAAGAAATTACAGGCACATTAGTCCTCAATGACCACAATTGAACCCAAAATTTCTGTTGCTAAGAGACACAGTTGTTAAGTGAGTTTTGCCCCATTTTACGACCTTTCGTACCACAATTGTTAAGTGAATCATTGCAGTTGTTAAGTTACTAACACGGTTGTAAAGTGAATCTGGCTTCCCCATTGACTTCGCTCGTCAGAGGGTTACAAAAGGTGATCACATGATCCCGGGACACTGCAACCGTCATAAATATGAATCAGTTGCCAAGCGTCTGAATTTTGATCATGCGACCATGGGGATGCTACATCGATCGTAACTGTGAAAATCGGTTATAAGTTCACTTTTTTCTGTGCTGTTGGAACTTCAAACGGTCACTAAACGAACTGTTGTAAGTCGAGGATTGTACTCTGGGAGAATTCAACCCTTGACATAAAAGAAAAACCTGATCACCGATGACCAGTTCCATACCAGTTTCTTTGTAAGAGACTTTTTCTGGGTGAATTCCCATAGGCACTATTTCTTCAAACACACCAATTCGAAGATCTGGGAAACAATGGGCTCCTCCTGCACTGGTCTGAGGAATCAAGGGAAGGAAACCAAGAAGCAGTTACAAGAAACTTTAGTTGCCATGTCGGCTTTAAGACAGTCAATAATCTTCCCTGCCCCATCATCCCCTCCCTTCTCATCTGCCCCAATCCTCTGGAAATCAAAGGTGAGAAAATCAGTGGTTATGAAGTCCACCTCCAGCTTAATTTAGTCAAAAAGATTTAGAAGCAACCCTCTTGAATAAAGTTTGACAAGGTTTGATTTTCTAAATAATTTACTCGTCCTGTTTGAGAGTGAAAACACTCAAAGTGAAGACATTTATAGGAGCTTTCCTGAAGGGCACAATTCCCTTGGAGACCTAGCACAGTCCATTAAGCTGTCAACTAACTTTTCTGCCTTGATAAGCTAAGTTTGCATTAATTCCAGATGAAATTATCTCAGCACAGTTTGGCTGGCTCCTCCTTTTTGCCAAGGTACGGTGTGGAGTGGGTGAAACCAGCAGGAGCACACTTGAGAATGATCCAACAGAACACCTACAAGCAAAACTAAACTTTAGGTTCTTATTTCTTACATAGCCCTTATCCATGCAGGAGAAGATGGGAGATACTATCTGTTTTTTTCTTGAAGATGAAGAATATTTCTCTACCCAGGAAAAGGAAGAGGGGGAGATCATTGCCCTCCTCCTTTTCATGTCTGCAGAGAAACATCACACAAGATGAAATAAATCATACATGGAGCCAAAGGCCTTTCTCCATTGCTCCGTATATACTCCTCTCAATGGTAAGAACATATGTGGTCAGAGAGCAGTAGTTCCCTTCCCCAAAATTCCACCTGCTGACATCAGCTTCTATATACGCTGACATCAGCGTATATAGTAGCATATCCAGCCCTTGGATTTGATTCAGTGCCCAACTCATAATCTATATCAGGGGTGTCAAACAGGCGGCCCACGGCCCAGATGCGTCACGCGCAGGCCACGCCCACCCCAGCTCCGCGAAGGGGGAAAATGTCGCGAAAAGTCATGTGACGGCAACGTGACGCCACGAGTTTGACACCCGTGATCTACCAGTATATAAGCAATACATCAACCAAGAAGCACTTTTGCTGGGTTGTCAATCATCCAATCAGTGGGGTAGAGGACTCAGATACGGGCCTGAACTTATTGAAGAAAACAGGTGAGATTTCTCTTGATTTCTCTCTGGGAGAACTGTACGTTCATACAGCATAAAAAAATTACACAAAGCAAAAGTTTTGGGGAAGAAAAAAATGGTCATAGTTGGGTCACAAGGCAGTCAGATTGCTTTGTCTATCTCTCACCTTGAAATCTTCCTTTGTCAAAATGCCTTTGAAGAGGGGGTGAGATAGCATTGCGTCCACATATAGGTTAGTAGATGTCCTGCTCCCACCTACAGTTCCATTAATTCCTTCTGAAGCAATTCGCACCTAGAAGCCAAGCAGGAAGAGTCATTACAAAATATGCAACTAAGAGCTGTGGTGGCGCAGTGGTTAGAATGCAGTACTGCAGGCTAACCTTCTGCTGCCTGCCGGCTGCCTGCAATTTGGCAGTTCGAATCTCACCAGGCTCAAGGTTGACTCAGCATTCCATCCTTCCGAGGTCGGTAAAATGAGGACTCAAGATTGTTGGGGGCAATATGCTGACTCTGTAAACCGCTTAGAGAGAGCTGTAAAGCACTATGAAGCGGTATATAAGTCTAACTGCTATTGCTATTGCTATCTACAGATAGTCCTCGACTTACAACAGATCATTTAGTTAGAACAGCACTGAAAAAAGTGACTTACGGCCATTTTTCATACTTACAACTGTTGCAGCATCCCCCTGGTCACGTGATCAAAATTTAAATGGTTGGCAACTGATTCATATTTATGACGGTTGCAGTGTCCCGGGGTCATGTGATCTTTTGACAAATAAAGTCAATGGGAAAGCCAGATTCACTTAACAACCATGATACCAGCTTAACAACTGCAATGATTCACTTAACAACTGTTGCAAGAAAGGTTGTAAAACTCACTTAACAAATGTTTCACTTAGGAACATAAACTCTGGGCTCAATTGTGGTCATAACTTGAGAACTACCTCTATATTCAGAAGGGATCCTAACAGAATTCACTAGGACTTTCCCTCAAGAAAGTATGCACAACATTTCAATTATGCACAACCTACAACTTGTTCTTGTTCAACTGCATCTAAATTTAATCCAAATCAAAGGCAACATCAAAAAAAGGGAGAGGCTTAACATATTCTTAAGAGCTATCTTGGGATTGTCTAATGAAACCTGCTCTGTATCTGTGTTAGAGATACTGGCTGCTATTTCCTTCCAAGCTTGATTTGTAGGAAACACTTAAAAAACACCCAAAAAGGGTTCTTTTCTCATCAACCGTGATAAGCTTGTTTTGAAGCAGCCAAATAATACCCAGGAGTCAGGCAGGATATGCCTTACGGTGCCCAAGAAACATCTCTGCTTCACCCTGAAAATGAAACAATATTTTTTAAAGTTGCAAAAATCCTGCAAAATGTTGACAGCTGCTGAAATCCTGCAAGATCTTGCAGGAAATGCATGTGTTCCCTTGACATTTTGATTATTTATTGGTTTGTTTAGACCAGTGGTTCTCAACCTTTCTAATGCCGCGACCCCCCCTGTGACCCCCCCGCCGCCGTGACCCCTCCGCCGCCGGGGGCCCCCTGCCACCGTGACCCCCCCCCCCCCCCCCCGCCGGCTTCTACCCTCTGCGCATGCGCAAAGCGTTCTGCGCATGCGCAGAGGATAAAAGAACCCAAATGGCGGAGTTCGAGTGGGTGGGCGAAGTCTCCCGCTTCTGTCGCTACCGGCTATCCGGCGACCCGCAGGCACGGCCGAACCGGGAGCATTTCACCCCTGCAGTGACGGTGGCACCAAGATGGCGGGCTAACGCGCGCGGCGACCCCTGTGAAATGGTCGTTCGACCCCCAAAGGGGTCGCGACCCACAGGTTGAGAACCGCTGGTTTAGACAAATCCAGGGCCAGAAAAAACTGTGAACCTGTTTCCTACATGATGTCTGGATGTGAACAAGAGATGAATCAGCATGTCCAAAATTGCTGTCAGGGACAATTCTAGCTAGGTATTTAGAACAGTTGCCAGGCTGTCTATCATAATGATGATGATGATGATGATGATTTGTTGGAACTATAACTATGTTCCCCCCCCCCAAATAATGGTGTTTAATATAACTAACATTGTTAATATATAGTTAGTCCTCAACCTACGACCACAATTGAGCCCAAAATTTCCACTGCTAAGCAAGACCGTTCTTAACTGAATTTCGCCACATTTTATGACCTTTCATGCCACAGTTATTAAGCGAATCACTGCAGTTGTTAAATTAGTAATACGGTTGTTAAGTGAATCTCGCTTCCCCGTTGACTTTGTCAGAAAGTCGCAAAAGGGGATCACATGACCCCGGGACTCTGCAACCGTCATAAATACATGCCAGTTGCCAAGTGTTCGAATTTTGTTCATGGGATCACGGAGATGCTGCCACGGTCGTAAGTATGAAAAATGGTCATAAGTCACTTTTCGCAGAGGCATCGTAACATTGAATGGTCACTAAACAAATGGTTGTAAATCGAGGACTACCTGCATAGGAAAGAACAGAAACACGCGAACTACAATCTCAGCTAAAGCTCAGATTATAGAAGAGTTATTTCAAAGAGGGGACAGTGTTGAATCACTTACCTTGCCAGTTAGATGCAGATGCTGACATAAAGCCTTCTGCCACACACAAAGTCCCACAGGATCTGCCACCTCGCAGTAGCAATAGTATAGCAAAACCTCCCCAACTTCACTGAAAAAAGGGGAAGGAAGATGTTTTTAAGAAGAAACTGGACAGTCACTTATCTGAAATAATACAGTTTCTCCTGCTTGAGCAGGGGGCTGGACTAGAAGACATCCAAGGTCCCTTCCAGCTCATTCATTCTAAGTCACTTAGAAGAGTTAGTGTCAAAAGTCTAGATCTGCATGACTAAATGTACAAGCCCCTTAACAGCTTGGTGCTAGATTCTTGCCTTGTGTCTACTTTTGATTTTATGTCTGCCCTCTTGATTGATGCAATTGCATGTCATAAGCATTGCTTTTTCTTTTTCTTTTTTAATAACTTTGCTTGGGTAGCATTTTGTTCTGCAAAACTGTATTTGCATGCACGAACACATATACGCACACCTCCCTTTGAACCATTCTGCCTCTTCTTCTCATACCTTCCTTTTAGATTTTTGCAGCAGGTCACAAACATTACAAGTCACAAACATTTGCAGCATTTGCAAGTCACAAACATTTGTAGCAAGTCACAAACAGCTTGCCTCCAGAAGTTGTGAATGCTCCAACACTGGAAGTTTTTAAGAAGATGTTGGATAACCATTTGTCTGAAGTGGTGTAGGGTTTCCTGCCTAAGCAGGGGGTTGGACTAGAAGACCTCCAAGGTCCCTTCCAACTCTGTTATTCTATTCTATTCTATTCTATTAATTACAAGCATTACGATTTCAGACACAGAGAACTTGGAGGGAAAAAAGAGAATACAGGTAGTCCTCAACTTACAACAGTTCGTTTAGTGACTGTTCAAAGTTACAATGGCACTGAAAAAAGTGACTTATGACCGCTGCTCAAATTTATGACTGTTGCAGCATTACATGATTGAAATTCAAGCACTTGGCAATTGGTTCATATTTATGACAGTTTCAATGTCCCGGGATCAGGTGATCACCTTTTGCGACCTTCTGACAAGCAAAGTCAATGGAGAAGCCAGATTCACTTAACAACCGTGTTACTAACTTAACAACTACAGTGATTCACTTAACAATTGTGGCAAGAAAGGTCGCAAAATGGGGCAAAATTCACTTAACATCTTTCTCACTTAGCAACAGAAATTTTGGCCTAAATTGTGGTCGTATGTCAAGGACTACCATAGTCACTCATTTATAGGGATACTATTAGTGGGAACGATGGATTGAGTTGTTGTCACCTCCCAAGTTTTTAAAAAGAGAAGAAAATTGTGCAGTTCACTCTTCAGGTCAAACCATCTTGTTGGTCCTTACTTTCCCAGAGTCCCTCCTCCACCCGATTTTGTCTCTGAGATATTGATAAAGACCTTGCAATGGATGGTAACCTGAGTACACCAGGAAGACCTTAAGAAGAGCCTATTCCTACCCTGCTTCCATTCCCCCATCGCCATTTCTCCTTCCTTTAATCGAGGAAGCTGAAGTTCATACAACTCTTACCAGACTTTAGATGTCCAACTCTTAATTACCTACCAAATGTTAATTGTTCAGTTTTGTAACCACTTATCAAACTCAATTCAAGAAACCATCTCTAATCCTTTATAGTCAACCATTACATTTTAAGTAAAGAAATAGTTTCCTTAAGGAACATTAAGGGGTATAAATGGGATGCGTTAAAAACCTAGCCATGACAACTAAACTAACTGGAGGGCAAGGGCATTTGAATAGGAGATCAACCAAAGTCCTTTGGTGGCAGTGATAAATTCCCAAGAACATGGAACTGATGCTCCTCGGTCATGGGCAGAAGATCATCAGTCTCTCGGTGATCAGAGGTTTCCTCTAATGAATAATCACCAGCAGAGCAGAAGATCATCAATCATTAGGAAGCGGGGTGAGTGAAGACAGAAGAAAGTGAACAGATTCAGACTGGCTCAAGGTAAAGATAATTATTTCTTACCTTTTCATTTCATTAGTAGCAACGTGGCTTATATCCGGGAGCTTGTAAATCACTTCTTGGTTTCTGTCTGGAGTCTTGTTGGGCCTAGATGTTTCATCCACAGAAGCAGGGTTAATTCCGATGCCGGCCATCTGCTTTAAGATCACAGATGCTTGCTGCCCAACGTCACCTGAATGTTGAGAAGCCACATGTCTGTGAATGCCAGTCAAATCTTTGAAAGTCTGTTGGCAGCATCTCCAGGAAACTTCCCTTTGGCAAGCAGGCATGTCTACTTCCAGTTCCTTGGCTTTCACAAAGAGAGCAAACGCCTGCAAACAACAGCAAAGGAGGCAGAGAGAAGTTTAAGAGCAAATGTTAAGGGCAGTGCCTGTGAATCATCTACAGCAGGGGTGTAAAACTCGCGGCCCGCGGACCAGATGCGTCATGCGCTGGCCACGCCTACCCCCGGTTTAGCGAAGGGGGGGGAGTCGCTATACGTCACGTGACGATGTGACGATGCAAGTTTGACACCCCTGATCTACAGTAAGGTCTGAGACTCAAAACCTATGCGACAGCCAGCAGAATGCTGACTAAGCAAATATAGCCTTTGTGTTGCATTGCTTCACAAATGCTTATAGTTTTGAAGTTGTCTAATTAACTTAATTAGTGTTAGATCCACATATGACATCACTAGCAAAACCAGATAAACACATTTGGTTGGAAAAAAAGGCAAAGAACCCAATTTGCAATTGACTAAGCAAGTTGATTTCCTTCTGTGCAGGCAAGAGGCTTGTATTTATTTAAAAGGCAAAATTCCCTTTTTATGATGCTGTAATCCCTATTCGGGGTAGACTCGAAAGGCTCTATTATTTAAAAGACAACCCATACAATTATTGCTTATACAAGGCATTCATATATACAACACAATCCAAATCTTGCAAACTGCAAAACTTCTTTAGACTGGAATCAGGTTAAAAAGGGAAGATGGTGAGTTGGTGATAATCTCTAATGAATCACTATCCCTCTCCAGTTATTTCTTTCAATACTCTATACTTTCTATACTCTAAAAGGTATAGAACATGCTCCTCCTCCTGATTCCCCCAGCAAAGACTTTTTTTTTGCAATCAACCTTCAACAATAAATGTGGATCATTTGGTCTAGATATGAACACATCTTTCTGAATAGGCACAATGAATTGACGGGATACAGTATGCATTTCTTTTAAAGTTTAATTTATGATTTAGTATATGGAGCCAGGAGGCAAAGCTTCATTTGCCACAGCCTTACCAGCTTCAACCTTTTCAAACCTGGAAAGAAATAATGTTGAATGTTGCTCCAGAAAAGTAACCACTTACGCTCCATGATCGGATACCTTTTTCAGACAGCAAATGGGAAAAATATAGAAAGGATGAACCAGGATCCCAGGGCAGGAAGAAAGATAGGGTAGCAAAGGTGACAGATGGATAATCAAAGGGTGACAGTAACTGGAGAAATCAGACAAAGTCATAGAGTCTGGGGAAGAAGTAGAGGGAGATGATGGATTGATGAAAGCCAGCTTGGTGTAGTGGTGAAGGTGATGGCTTACAAACCAGGAGACTGTGAGTTCTACTCCTTGCCTTAGGCATGAAAGTCAACTGGGTGACCTTGGGCCAGTCACTCAGCCAAACCCACTTCTGTTGTATGGAGAAAATAGGAGGAAGAAGAGGTATTAGGTATGTTTGTAAACTTGAGTTGACGATACAGTAGATGATAGATGATAGATAGATAGATAGATAGATAGATAGATAGATAGATAGATAGATAGATAGATAGATAGATAGATAGATAGATAGATAGATAGATAGATAGATAGATAGATAGACAGACAGACAGACAGACAGACAGACATAGACAGATAGATAGATAGATATAGACAGATAGATAGACACAGACAGAAAGAATCTATTAATTTTAAAGAATAGGCAAATAGAAGACGTAAATGAGGGTCAGAAACGGCATGGTGAAGAGGATGGAAGTTCACACTATTCATCTGAAATACAGTAATCAGAAAAACATTTTATCATACAATGTTATTGTGATACCAATTCTCTTGTAAATTCTGGTCATGAACTTCTCTCCAAATACCATCTTGCTCTAGTGTAACCAAGAAACAGAAATCTATGATTCTGTACTACCTGTCTCCATTCCTGTGTGTGTGGTGTTTTTTTTAACCACATCGCAAACAGGAATCTTTAATCCTGGCTATAAAAGGAGGATGGCAGAGGACAGAACATCCCTCGTTTTCACATGCAAACACCCCCTTGCCACTTCTTCCTGCTGCTTTGCAGTCAAGAGAACCTCCAGTTTGCCAGATAGTCTGGTTACTCAGGATTTACAAGTAATTATACAAGTATAATTCAGATTACTAGAGCAGAAATTGGAATGTATCTGAAATAATTTGGCACATCAGTCGTAACACTAAATTCAGAATGACCATTTATGATTGGAGTACAAGTGGGATGAAGAAACTCAGCTGCACAACCATTTTTTCACTGGTAATAGACACTGATGAACAGTCAGCAAAAAGCCAAGTACCTTCTTCTTTGCAGATGCGTATTTCTTTTTGGCACTGCAGTCTACTTTGGTCTTGAGATGGCTTCTGGGTGGGAAAGGAAGGTGCTCTTTCAACTCAAGGTCTGCAGAGGTTAAGATGCAAACTCCCACTGCATCGTCTCCATCAGGCAATGGCAAAGAGATCATTTCTATGTCACAGCAGCCAGGCATACGTTTTTCTCAGTGTCCTAAGGAAGAGCGTTCCAAAATAGGGATTTATTAACAGGCATGCAAGGAAAATAAAACAAAACAAGGAAATAACAGACCTGCATGAGCATTTCCACACCAGGTCTTAAAACTGGAACTGGGATCAGCTTCAGAGCTACCTGATTGCAGATCAGTAGAATCTATCTACAGGTAGTCCTTGACTTGCAACAATTCATTTAGAGAATAGAGAATACTATTATATTAATATTTGATTCAGAAACAAGTTGATATGCTGTTTTCTCAGCTATGTTAACTTATATTATTCTTCATTGAACATCTTATGCAGTCAAGTGCTGTATTTTTGCTCCTTCGTGTGCTGGGTAAATGTAATTTCTGATGGTAAACATCTTAAGAATATTGCCAGTCGCTAGTTCACACCATTTGCTGAGCCACACTGAGCCACAAGTTGGTTGAATCTGAGTTTATGCAACTTATTAAGCAATAAAGGGCTTTTTTTTCTTAATACCATATGCAATCTCAGCCATCCACTCAGAATTTTGGTTTTCCTACTCCAATATGGTAGCCAGTAGACATTTTGCATGATATCCTGAACTACAGGTAGTCCTTGACTTAATGACCAGAATTGAGTCCAAAATTTCTGTTGCTAAATGAGACAGTTGTTTAGAATAGAATAGAATAGAATAGAATAGAATAGAATAGAATAGAATAGAATAGAATAGAATAGAATAGAATAGAATAGAATAGAATAGAATAGAATAGAATTTTTTATTGGCCAAGTGTGATTGGACACACAAGGAATTTGTCTTGGTGCATATGCTCTCAGTGTACATAAAAGAAAAGATACGTTTGTCAAGAATCATAAGGTACAACACTTAATGATAGTCCGGGTACAAATAAGCAATCAAATCGTATTAGGAACCAGTCAATATAAAGTGTAAGGATACAAGCAACAAAGTTACAGTCATTCAGTCATTAGTGGGAGGAGATGGGTGATGGGAACGGTGAGAAGATTAATAGTAGTGCAGACTTTGTAAATAGTTTGACAGTGTTGAGGGAATTATTTGTTTAGCAGAGTGATGGCGTTCGGGAAAAAACTGTTCTTGTGTCTAGTTGTTCTGGTGTGCAGTGCTCTATAGCGTCGTTTTGAGGGTAGGAATTGAAACAGTTTGTGTCCAGGATGTGAGGGGTCTGTAAAAGGTTTGCCCCATTTTATGACCTTTCTTGCCACAGTTGTTAAGTGAATTACTGCAGTTGTTAAGTTAGTAACACAGCTGGTAAATGAATTTGGCTTCCCTATTGACTTTGCTTGTCAGAAGGTTGCAAAAGGTGATTGCATGACCCCTGGACAGTGCAATTGTCCGGTGCTGTCGCCGGGGTGGGGTGGGTGATTTTAGTATATTAATTTATTATATGACTCTATTATTAGTTTTATTGTTTTTATATGGGGTTTTATATTCTGTAAGCTCTCTACTTCAGACGCAGCTATTAGCTTCCGGTTCCGTGTTTCTCAAGCTCGGCAACTTTAAAAACGTGTGGACTTTCCCTCCCAGAAATCCCCAGGCAGCATTCTGAGAATTGAAGTCCATATCTCTTTAAAGTTGCCGGGATTGAAAAGCACTGTGTTACCTGGGTTTAGAGATCCGTTTTAGGCGACACGTGTGCACGACTTTTGCCGGTCGACCGAGCAAGAAAGTTAACTGCGAGGGCGCATATTCCGAATTAGATTCATAGCTAACGAATCCTTGATTTAGAGGGGAAAAAGGGAAAAAAAACAAAAGGGAGACGCGGGGTACAAGTTTTGGACTTTCTCCCAACTGCAAGCTATTGACTTGTGTCCGTTCAATTCAGTAGGAGCCATTAAGAGCCAAACCAGGGCAATCGCCTTCTGGGTTGTGCTTCTTCGTCTCGCGGTTTCCTTGGCATGTGCAACCCCGCTAGATTCCTACCTCCGTTTCTTCTTCTTCCCGCTCTCTTCCAGTTGCCCCCCCCTTTTTTTTTTTTACCTCGGGACGCGCGATCGGTACGCAGACCCTCCTTGTCCCGTTCAGTCGCTCCTTCCTCGCTTCCTTAGCCGGCTGCTGAATTGGCTGACTCTCTCTTCGAAGCGAGAGCATGGCTGGCGGCTGGCTCCCTTAAGCCTTTACTCCGCCTCCTCCTGGAAACACTTCGCTTGAGGGACTGCCTGCAATTCTCAGCCTTTTTAGACAGGACTGCAAGCAAGCAGATGAAATAGTTTGGGCGTCACAAGCATGGGGGTACTTGTGATACTGGGAATGAAAGCCAGTAAGAATGACAATCCGGCACTTTGTCAACCTGGCTGGCTTGACAAAAAGACCACAGAGGAAGATACATATTGCAGCCAATTGAAACTCCACTCCACTCCACTCCACTCCCTCCCCTCTCCCCCTCCTCGCCGCCCTTCCGATCTCTTTCCTCCCCTTTCCTTCCCTTTCCTTTCCTTTCCTTTCCTCCCCTTTCCTCCCCTTTCCTTTCCTTTCCTTTCCTCCTTTCCTTTCCTTTCCTTTCCTTTCCTTTCCTTTCCTTTCCTTTCCTTTCCTTTCCTTTCCTTTCCTTTCCTTTCCTTTCCTTTCCTTTCCTTTCCTTCTTTCCTTTCCTTTCCTTTCCTCCTTTTTTCTTAATCGCCCATCTCCCTTTAGCTAAAGTACAGCGGTGTTTTCCAAATGTTAATAGGTGAAGCTTTCTTTTTTGTTTTCACCTAAAACTACAATTATGTT
This sequence comes from Thermophis baileyi, assembly GCA_003457575.1. Taxonomy (NCBI): domain Eukaryota; kingdom Metazoa; phylum Chordata; class Lepidosauria; order Squamata; family Dipsadidae; genus Thermophis; species Thermophis baileyi. The sequence continues at coordinate 1,963,226 of QLTV01002279.1, forward strand.
GCCTTCTTTTTACACCCAAAGGATTTTCCTCGAGGATGCCTAAGAATTTTTTAAAAGCCCACCCTTAGAAGACTCCCCTTTGTGTCTCTGCCTGAGTGATCATTCTGGAGTAGTACTTGGGACTGTCCCAAAGAAATATTTCATACAGCCAGTGCCTTTGAGTGGGTAATCTTCCCCTTCAAGCACAGCTAGTATTGAGATTTTAGAGAACTAAATATATATAAGCATTTTAATTTTTAAAGTTTTGTAGTGATTAGGAGGCATGAAATACCAATCATTCTTATTCTTGGACCCAGGAGGCCCTGCTCATGCTCACTCAGTCACTTCTTGATGGAACTGCTTGCCTTCACAAGTTGTGGGAGCTTCATCACTGGAAGCTTTCAAGAAGAGACTGGACTGCCATCTGTCAGAAATGGTGTAGGGTCTCCTGCTTCGGGGGGGGGGGGTTGGACTAGATGCCCTACAAGGTCCCTTCCAACTCTGTTACTACTCTGGCCTTGAAGACTATGTGAAAGCTTCAGTTCATCCAGAGTGCAGCAGAGCAAGTATAGTGCATGTCGGTTTGCCCATGTAACACCACCTCTGCACTTGTTTCCAGTAAGCTTCCAGGTGCAATTCAAGGTACCAGTTGTCACTTTTAGGGCTCTACAGGGCCAGGATCCCTCGCTGGATCATTTTCTACCAAGTACATCTGTACCTCCCACATGCTCCCATAGGGAGTGCTTGATTCAGGTCCTGTCTTTTACATTTTCTCATCGGGACTAGGGTGGGTTTTTTTCTGGGCTGCCCCCAATTTCTGGAATGATGTTCAAGCCTGTGCCCCCTTAGCCAGAAACCTACTGAGAGCCAGTGCTGCTCATGCAGCAATGGTTTTACACAGATGTAGAGTGGGCCCACTACTGCCATGTTGCTGCTACCTTCTGGACCAAATGTAGCTTCTAGGGAGCTTCTTCAAGGGAGCCCCATGTAGAGTTCAACTGGGAGGTGACTGAGGCATGAGTGACTGAGCAGTACTCCCTATCTAGGAAAGGATGCCGCTGGAGCACATGATGTACAAAGGCCCTCCTGACTTTGAGCACCTACTCTTTGATCAGGACCCAATAAATCCAGAGAATTCCAGATTGCACACCAGCTGTGACTAGGGAAGTGTCACCCCAGCCAGAATTAAAGATCTCAAATCACCAGATGCAGGTACTTTAAAACCCACAGCACTCAGACTTGTCAGAATGAACAAAAGCCAAACCTTCCTATTCAGGTTCAGACAGCCTCCAGGCACTGGGGAAGCATTTCCACAGCATCATCTGGTTGGCCCAGGGCAGAGATATACTGTATAGCTGAATATCACCAACATACTGATGGTATGTATGTGTTGTTTTTAACAACACTAACTGAAATCCAGAATTATTTGAGTATATTCTTCAGGAAAACTCCATGAACATGTCATGCAGTCCAAGGAGTTGAGCTGAATGTGTAGGAGTCATCCACTCTTGTTTAATCTAGTTTGCTGTGGTCTAAGGTGTTTGACATTAGGAAGCCAAATGTCATTGGGGTAGCATATTAATAATATGCACAGAGAAAATATAAGACACAATCCTTGTAGCTGGTAATAAGTCTCCCACAGAGCTACAGTATATCTCAGTAGATGTGGATAAGATTGGAAATATATAGGATTATGCTTCTTTTAATATCCTTCATAGTGCATTTGTATTTGTATTTAATATGTGAGCCTTAGGCACTCCTCCAGCAATGAGGATTAAATAATGGATGAAGACCTCTAGAACAAAATACCGATAGTAAATCATTTTGGTAACATACTGCCTCTAGCTTGATCAAGGACTTGATCAGGCAACGTAAGCAAGAACTAAAACTGGAACCAGGAGAAGTCCATAACACTGACAACAGATGATTTGACAGTATGTGCAAACAAACTATATAGTATAGTATATAGTAATAAGCAGTTTAAGGAAATATCGAAACAAATGTCTAATATAGCTCAAACAGCTAGCTAAGCATTTATCATACTCATACAGAATGCATCTGACATAGAAATTCAAATAGAAATGTTGTTTATTTGTGTATTTATTCATCACATTTCTATACCGCCCATCTCATCTAAGTGATAAAGATACAAAGACTCAGAGACACCAGAAAAACATTTCTTAGGCTCCCATGAGAGACAACATTATTCAAAAGGCACATTTTCTAGAAGAAACACATTGGGAAGGAAATAAAATATTATATCAGGATATCAGCCAAAGTGGCGTTCAATGATCCAAAAAGCAGACCCTGCACTTGTGGGAATACGCTAGGAAGAAGAAGATCAGGATATCAACCAAGCTACTTTATCAAAAGAAATATTCAAACTGCACATTGAGCAACTGACTAAACAAGGAATAAGGTAAATGGAGGGAAGGGCGGGTGGTGGTGGTTTCAATTTATTTGGGCCTCAAGGAAAGAAAATAATTTTTACTCTTCAAGAAATGAACAGAATTTTGGATGAGCTGCAAAACCACCTGCACTGTAACAGAAAAAAATTACCTTTGAACTCCTAAAAGAGATATACTGTGCCTGTAATAAGGAGATGGAAAAGGTAGCAGAAACAATTAGGGCTATGAATTTTGTTAAGTTCCCTAAATATATATGAGGAAGGGGGCAGAGAAACAAAAAGAACTCAATGGTTAAGAGACAAATAAAATGTTCAGGAAGCTTTAATTTCTCAGCCCTAGGAAGAAGGCAATGGCAAAGCATTTCTAAAAACCTTGCCAAGGAAACTGCTGGACTTGCTAGGCTGTCTCCGAGAGAATTGGACAAGATTGAACAGAGGAGGGGGGAAAATTGCATAGAGCCTTGTAACCATGACAAGTTTAATGTATAAGTTCCATTCTCAGAAAACTCAAATAGCAGGTGAAAGAAACTAGCATACAAATGGAGGAGGAATATGTTAAGGTGGCAGCATTCTTTGGGTTGGCATGTAATAATCCCAGCATTTGTATCAAAGGACTCTTCAAACAAGCATGCTTAGGACTGCAACCATAAAAGTTTTTCATTTTGACCTATTAATGCTAAACCACGGTTTCCCAAATAAGCATGTGTTTACCCAACAAACTTAAAGCATAGATTGCATGGTATTGTTGGAAGAAATGTCCATCTGGGTTCAGTTCCAAGTGGGGAAGAAAGACACTGGAAACATGGTGGCTGTTTGGAAAGATGGTTTTAATGGTGGACAGGATCACATGCCTTGAAGATGTTGGGTGAAGGAGAAAAAGGGAAGAGATGCTGAGAGTGCCTGAGTTTTATACCCTCTCTGGGCTTTTCAATTTGAGCTTGTATTCTGATTGGTTGTCAGACTCCCATGGGGCCATGCAGGGAAAACTCTGTAGGCTGTCCTGAGTCCCAAGCTTGGTTGAGCCTTGCTGGGAGATGTAATCATCCCAGATGCATGTGGTGAGTTTCTGTTGCTAGATGGGTCCTATTATGTCCTGGAGGCCATGTCTTTTGTGTTGCAGATGAGCTGGCTCAGGCCTTAATGGTCAATTGACAAAGTGTGTGTGTGTGTGGGGGGGGGCAGAGTTTCTGCCTTTAACTATTCTGCCCTTTTAATATTTCCTAAAATATCTCATTTTCTAGGAGAGGGGTGGGTTTTAACTTCCTACAGTATAAAGCACAGACATTCCACTCCACTGACACATAGTTAAGAGATAAAACGTATTCAAAACACATAAGATCAAAAAATTATTTTTATTTTATTCAGAAAGCTAAAATATATATGATTTTGTCATTTGTCCCTTTTAATGCACATTTCTAATGTTTTGTCTATTTGGGGGGGGGTTGTTTGTAATGATTTTTGGATAAGATCAAAAAATTATGAAGTAATGCAACCTGTAATTCAGTATCTCAATCATGCCCACAACTGTGTCTGTATTTTTTAATAGCAATAGCAATAGCACTTAGACTTATATACCGCTTCACAGTGCTTTACAGCCCTCTCTAAGCGGTTCACAGAGTCAGCATATTGCCCCCAACAATCTGGGTCCTCATTTTACCCACCTCGGAAGGATGGAAGGCTGAGTCAACCTTGAGCCGGTGAGATTTGAATTGCTGAACTGCAGCTAGCAGTCAGCTGAAGTAGCTACAAAGAAGATATTTAAGACTTATATTCTGTTCTTTCTCGAAACCAGATTTTCACTGTAGGCATGTATATTGAGTCATAAAGATCACGAGAAGATTCTCTATGGAAAAATTAATGAAACCTTACAGAATTTAATTATTGCCCCATAATAAGGAATATCAGAGCGATATATTGAAGATTGACTCTGAATTTGTTTGTTTGTATAGCCATCCCCACATCCTCTCTTTTAACCACTAAAACATCAGAAGCCTACATTATCAGGGGAGTTTTCTTTCTTTTCCCCTAAAGAAGCACAACAAAGATGCATTGCATACTACGGGAGGGAAAGAGGACGGGGGTGTTTTGTTTGTTTGCTCCAAAGGTGCTTTTTCAAGAGGCAACTGGACTTTCTTGTTTTTCCTTGAAGACGTTCTCATCCAAGATGAGAAGCGAAACGTCTTCAAGGAAAACCAAAGAAAGTCCAGTTGCTTCTTGAAAAAGCACCTTTGGGACAACCGTGACCGGGATGACCGAGAATCTCCACAGACATTAGTTTGCTTGCGTTTCTCAGGAAGTCTCCCAAGTGGTAGACCGTCCCTTAGCCTTGACATGCCCCGGAACAGCTTCGTTCGTATTTCGTCCCACTCTAGAACTCCTCGCTGGTTCCCCCCACCAGACCACCGGAAGAACCTGCCGGCGGGCCGGAAGCAACCAAGGGCGGAGAGAAGAGGAGGTCCGCGCTGAGTGGCTCGCTCGCTCGCCGTCTTTCTCGTGGGGGCGTTTGCGCGGCGACGGCGACTTCCGCCGAACGCTCCCGAGTGTCGGTTGCTGCTCTCATCCTTTCCGCCCCCCCCCCCCGAGCGCCCTAAGGTGGTCCGCCGAGCCGGAGGGAGGATCGAGCCATGTCGCGCAGGCGGCACAGGGACGAGAATGACGGTGAGCGGGAGGGAAGGGAAGCGGAGGGCGAAATCTCTGCGAGGCCGATTCTTCTCCTTGAGCCCGCGCCGTTGCTGCTCCGGAACACCTGGGCGCTCTCCAGAGGCGCTTCTAGGGAGGAAGCGGGGTAAATCATGGTGGCATCTCCATCGCCTCCGTCCAAGCCGTTTGCAAGAGTCAGAAAGCAGCCGGACTGTCGGTCGGGCCAGTTGATCTGTGCTTGGATTGGCCAAGTCGGGGGGGGGGGAACCAAACCCTCTGCTCGCTGTGTCTGAGCTCTGAAGTAGAGATGCCAGCACTCTTCAATCGGGAGTTTTCAGTGCGTGCAAGATTTTGCCATGGGCAAAAATCTTGTGTTCTGTTTAGGCTCCTTATGTGGTTACATTACCAGGTAGTCCTCGACTTAACGACCAGAATTGAGTCCGAAATTTCTGTTGCTAAATGAGACGTGTTAAGTGAGTTTTGCCCCCATTTTACGACTTTTCTTGCCACATTTGTTAAGTGAATCGCTGTTAAGTTAAGTGAATCTGGCTTCCCCATTGACTTTGCCTGGCAGAAAGTTGCAAAAGGGGATCGCATGACGTTGGGACACTGCAGCCGTCACAAATACGAGCCAGTTGCCAAGCATCTGGATTTTGATCACGTGACCATGGGGATGCTGCAAAGTGTGAAAAACGGTCATAAGTCACTTTTTGCAATGCTGTTGTAACTTCAAACAGTCACTAAAAGAACTGTTGTAAGTTAAAGACTATCTGTACTGAAGAGAAGATTATTTTCACCCAGGGTTCTATTTTTATACAGTTTAAAAAATAGCCAGATAAGGCCTTTGACAATATTTGTATCCAGACTAATTCTGTAACATCAGAAACAGATGAATGCCAGAATAAAATTAGGTGGCAGCATCCTGAGTGGATATGGAAGACTTTTCTCTGAATGGCTTAGAGGCCTTCTTTACTTCTGCGATCTGAAACTTCTGTCTTACAACATCCCAGTTTCAGTTTTCTGGAATGTTTATATGTGCAAATAGATGTCAGTGTTCCAGTGTAGAGAATCCATTGCAGGTTTCCATATGAGATTAGGAATAAAAACAATTATGGTTAATCACATAGTCAGAGAGATACTTAGATTGGTTTTGCCATTTTTGTCCTCTTACTGAGTCTTCCCAAGGGCCTGTTTGTTTAATAATATTAAAGGTATCATCGCAGGATAAAACTGCTTTTTGTAGTTGACTGATGGTGATTTTGTCAATATTGATGGTTTTCAGGTGGTGCTCCAGATATTTTAAAATATAAGGTTCTTATTGTTGGTACCAGCTTTGTTTTCTTTTGCCACAATCACTCTACTTCTATCTGCAGGTCTTAATTTTTTATATATTTACTCAGTTTCTCCAGGTATTGCAATGTTCACTACCCAAACTTTTTTTTGTCTTATCAACAGTTGTTGAGTCTGGGATGTTGTATGGCACTTATTATGGTTGGTTGTACAGTCAGCCAGATGTTTAGATTGGTTGTTGTTATTACACACTTTTGAGCCTGGGATTAGTAATGTGGATATTCTGGGGAAAAATTGAACTGGAGAGAAAAATTTGATTTTCTGGCATTAGTTATGAAGAGCAGAACAGACACTTCCATTTCTGAGCACATTTTAGGATTATATCTAAACTTAACATTTATTCCCAAGTGAGTACAGTCATAATTTGTTGTTTGCCCTTTTTGCATCTGTGTGTGGGTGCTTTGTGTTACCTGTGTTCAATTGTTAGCATTCCCTTCTCCCACACACGCACATACAACCTGATACGGAAATGAATTGCAGGACTTTTTTGTTTTGTTCAGTTCTCTCTGGGTAGCTCTGGTGGGTGGCATAGCTGATTTTTCAAAACAAATGAGCTGAGCGAAAGTGTTTGATTTCCCATTCCATTTTATGGTTGAGATCCAGGGAGGCCATTGTGTACTTGCAAATAATTGCAAAAAAGGTTGGCAAAATCACAAGTTCGGTCAAGTCTTCTCCCACTTAACCAGCCATATAAAGGCAGCAGATTCTATAAACAGAGCAGACTTTTATATAGATACCTTCAGGTCATCTAATGGGTAAATTAATAATAAGTTCAACTTTATTTGGTCAAAAGTAAGGTACCTTTTTTTGTAGGGAGGAAATGCATAATATATATCATGTAGCTAGATATTCATAGTATATAACGGCATATTATTCATAAATAATGAGATAACCAAGAAGCCTAGCTTCTGACCATAGAGCCAGACAGTAAATTATTGCAACTTTTCAACCTATGGAGATGTTGCCAAAATGAAGGGAAAATGTCATTTGTTGCTTTCTGAGAAATTTAAGCTACAGCCCTTCTGCCAACAAGCTTTTTCCTCTATTCATTTTGTTCAACCAAGAGACAGAAATATAAGAAGTTTATAAATCTGTGCATAAAAGTGTTGTTTCCCTTTTATAACAGAGAGATTTGTCTATTGAGTGTGAATGCTTGCTCTGTTGCAAAGAGATGAGCATTCTATTTGAGAGATTCTTGAGCCTATTGTAATGATTTTAACAATCAGTTTAACAAATGCAAATCATACGCTCTTTGGAGGAATAGTGACAACCAATACAATGTTAATGCTAAATCCTTCTTGGACAAATTTCATTTGCTTGGAGGCAGTGTTGAATATAAATGAGCTTTCCCAGTACCCAACCTACTGTGAAATTTCCTTCTGGAAAGAGATCCCAAAATGCTTTGTTAGCCTTGGTAAAGACAAGATCGTTTTTTGGGCTGTGCTGCTCAAGATTTCTGCAAACGTAGGGCACTTATAATCAGTAATTCCTTATTTATTCAAATTTATATATGGCTGTAAGAAAGCTATTGTGTTTCTCTTATTCTTTTTAAATCATAAAATAATGTTTTATAACAACATATTAAACTATTAATATTAGAGCCAATTTAGTATAGTGGTTAAGGCATCAGGTTAGAAACTGGAAGACTATGAATTGTACAGTACAGGTAATCCCTGAGTTACGACAGTTCACTTAGCGACCATTTGAAGTTATGACCTAGAGCCCCCCCAAGTACTTACGACCCAGTTCCGAAGTTACGAATATTGCAGCACCACAGCCATCGTTCACACTTACGAATTACAGCAGAGGCGCTGCGACGTTCGCCCTGCCTATTCCCCCCCCGCTGGGTCTCCACAGCCGTTGGGCCTGTGGAGACTCACTTACCGTGCGACGATCTAGCGAGCCGTTGGTTCCTTTGCCTGCTTCTGGGCATTTGCAGAAAACAGAGGCCTAAATATCGCGCTACTGATCTTGCGTGATCTTGCACTACAGTAATTTAGGCCTCTGTTCTTTGCGAACTGAGGCCTGTACCAGATCTGGCCGAAGAGCGCTTGCAAGACTTTGGGGCAGCGAAATCGCCTTGCTTCAAGCCTCCCATCGCCTTGCAAATGCCTTTCACACTGTTCCAGTCTTGGCGCGAAGAGCATTTACAAACCAGTGGGAGGCTTGAAGCAAGGCGATTTCGCTGTCCCAAAATTTTGTTGGCTTGCAAGCGCTCTTCGTGCCGAGACTGAAAGCAGGCAAAGAAACCGCGGGAGAGAGACTGGAGAGAAGACAGATCTCCACAAGGTAAGTGACCCGGCACGGCAGGATGGTAGGGGGGAGCAATTGTGGGGACCTCAGGGGAGGGAGCATGAAGTATCTCAGTGGGTCGGGGAAGGCCTTGGGTGGTCTGAAGCAGGCGGCCTGTTCTGTCCCTAGGCCCCAATGTCCTTCTCCACCCTGAGATACCTCATGTGCACTTAACGACTAGCGCATTCGATTAGCAAATGTGTGGGCGAAAGGGAGTGATCGCAGTCAAGTTATGCGATTCACTCCTACGAATCCTCGGGTTATGAATAATTGGCAGGCTCCATTACATTTGTAACTCGAGGACTACCTGTAGTCCTGCCTTAGGTATAAAATCAGCTGGGTGCACTTGGGACAGTCACTTTCTCTCTGCCCTAAGAAGGAAGCGATGACAAACCATTCTGGGGAAAAAATCTTGCCAAGAAAACTGCACGGATTAGTCTAGGCAATCTCTGAGAATCATACATGATTGGATGGAAGAAAAAACAATTGGCACTGTTAGATTGTAAATGAAATGTGGATAGAATCCATGTGATCTACATGGACTTCCACAGACGTTACACCGATACACTGTGGAAGACTAAGGGATCTTGGCAGCTAATGTTTTCATTTCCAAGTGCCCAGATTGATTAAAATTGTACATGCCCTACTTAGCTACTGGACCTTGAAAAGTCATGTGAAGGTTTGCATATTCCCTGATGCTTTCTTGTAAACAGAGAACTTTAAAATGTGTTATATAGGTTTAGATATTCTTCCATTTTCATCTTAGCTTGATTGGGTTTGGGCTCCTTTTCTCCTAGCATTAGCATTAAACCAAATGATGAGTAGATGTGAAGGGTTCCTTAGTTTGTATTTGCTTGCTTAACCCCCCCCTCCCCATTTCCCCTTTCCAGAATCCCCTTTTTCTTTGGAGTGTGTTAGTTTATATGACTGGCACAAAATGTGTAGCTTTTTACTTTGGCTTTACATTTAAAAAAAAATTAGCTTGACTTGGGAGTCCTTTTGGGAATCCTTTCCTGTGAATTACTCCTTTTGTAAAATGTGGCTTTTTTGTTTCCCCAGTCCGGGATTTGATTCCCCCTTCAAAAATACAGAATACATAGAATTAGAAAGGGACATCATGGTGGGCACCCTTCTACCTTCTGCCATGGCATTTTTAATAATAATAATAATAATAATAATAATAATAATAATAATAACTTAAGGAAACTTGGCTTAATTGCACATAAATAGAAACGGTGTGGTGGATAGGAACCTTAGAACTGGATTTCTTTTCATATCATCCTTTTACATAGTGCTGCTGACATTGTTAGACTTAAATTGTTTCAGCTTGATTTTTGTTCAAAGGCAGAAAAAAGGANTAATAATATGACTTGTACTTATTTCTTACTTCTTCAGTTGAAAGGATTCTGATGCAGCATATATGTCAGTTAAAACAAATGAACAAGTGGTTCTTGTTTTCAGCTAGTGTTGTAAAAAAAGATAAATAGATGGAAGAGGAGGAAAAAACAGATTTCTGTTATTATTAATTAACAAATTATTCTAGTCGGATTCCAAATAAAAATAATTTAAAGGGACAAAACTGTGGAACTGAACTGTGAATAAAAAAATCTTTTTTTCTAGGTAAACAATGGGATCATTGCAATGTACCGTCATATAATATGTCATTGTACTGGAATAAATTGTGGAAACATGTATAAGTGCAGCCTGTTTGAATCTTACTACTGTACTATAATTGAGACAGCATCTCACACCTTAATTGGCACCTCATTTTTGCTCCTGAAACAGTGTTTCTATTTTGTCTCACTGAAATAGAACAACCATACAAGAAAAGGAAAGTATCTATTGCAGAACGATTGGAATCTCTAATATGCAAAGTGGGAGAAAAGGTATGAAAGACTAGCATCATATTTTTGTGGTTTCTGTGTGTGAGCATAATGCAAATATTGAAGTTTAGGATGGATGGATGGGTGGGTGGG
>QLTV01002279.1:1983154-2016615 GCA_003457575.1 Thermophis baileyi
TCCTCCTCCTCCTCCTCCTCCTCCTCCTCCTCCTCCTCCTCCTCCTCCTCCTCCTCTCCTCTCCTCTCCTCTCCTCTCTCCCCTCCCCTCCCCTCCTCAAAAACCAGAGTGGGGCAACTGAACTTTCTGTATGCTGAAAAGTACATTATAAAGGTTACATCCCCACAAACTACTTTATTAAAACTGTTGGGAAAATGTTATAATGCCAATATGTCATCACACATCATGCCTTTTGGGATGAAGATGGATTTATGGGCTGTGCCAATAAATTAACCTCTGTTGTTTCTTTTGTCAGGGACCAGTTATGCCTGGGAGCCACTCTGTTGAAAGATTTGTGATCGAAGAAAACCTCCACTGCATCATCAGATCATTTTGGAAAGAGAGAAAGACATGGTAGGGCTCTTTGCTTTCATGTATATTTAATTCAGCCTCCCCATTGGATGCCCTCCTTGAGTAAATCATTGTCCACATTTTCAATCAGATTGGATACAGTGTCAAAAGTGTTATAATTCAAAATATTTTGCAATACGCTAAAAGTATTTTCGCACAAATCAGTTACAGTTTTGTCCAAGCAGAGTTGTTTGGTAGGAAGTCTGCATTCATAACTGGCTGTGCTGCACTGTTGTCAGAAAGGAAGGGAGGGAGGGAGGGAGAGAGAGAGAGATGGAAATTAAATGGGTCCAGTTGAACTGGCATTAGCCATCACATATAAAATTTGAGTATTTTTGGAGGAGAACAGCCTAGAAAAGTGATATTGATCTGTTTTCCCTACATTGAGAAGCGTTCTTTAAAACTTTGTGTGTTAAATTAATGCTTTAAAATGCAGATTTACATCATGTTTGTTAACTGTGAACAGCGATTTTGAAGGAGCTCCTTCCCTGGTTATTAATGGCATCTGGAACTGTCATATCTGTTTCTATATCAGTCTATCCAAAGAGGGACTGACACTGCATGGTGACAGAACCTTTGGCAACTATTTCTAAGACTTGCTTCCTGCAGGAAAAGAGGTTCTTTGGAGGAATGGATCCCGGCACATAGCACAAAAAAGTATGTTTTTGCTACCTGCTTCCTGCTTGCCTTTTTTATTCTAAATTATACACCTATCTTTTTCTGTAGTGCTGCCCAATTAACAAGCTATCCAGGAAACAACAAGATCCCTCTGAATTACCACATTGTTGAGGTAAACGCTGTATTTATCAGGTCACTTTTTCTTATTTAGTGCCAATGATCTTCCTCTCTGCTAATAGTTCCTCATCTCAGAATGGAGCTTGAAATGACCTATTTTGAGTTCAAACCATTTCTGGTTCACCTAGAAAGCCCATTGTGGGATTGGAATGGGACATTTTAACATTGACAATGAAATATTCTGTGCACTTTTATTGTTGCAAGTGTGCTTCATCTTATTGCTTTCATATTTTCCCCAGGTAATTTTTGCTGAGTTGTTTCAGCTTCCTGTTCCGCCTCACACGGAGATCATGTACACAACGCTTTTTATTGAACTCTGTAAACTTCAGCCCGGATCTTTACCTCAAGTTGTATCCTTTCCTCCAAAAGTCTCTCGTAACAGTTAATACCTTTTTATAACAAAAGGAATGGTCTGTTTTCAACTGTATTGCAATTAAACATTATAACATAAACAATTTAAACCTTAATTGAAAAATGACAGCTTGCACAAGGTACGGAAATGCTGTACATGCGCTTAGATACAATGAATACTATCTGCATAGATCGGTGAGTAAAGACATTCTCATCTAAATTTCCTGAGGACTTAGTGACTTGGGTTTCTTTAGCACAACAAAATCTATGATAGCTATAAAATGCCCCTGCTTTTACAGGCTTTCATATTTTAGGTCACTCCTCTCATTGAATTAGTATTGCAATAATTGATTTCTTTTATTACGTTCCTCTGAAACTTTCTTATATGGCCCAAAGATCTTTTTCAAAAGGCAACTGGACTCTGTTTTTCCTTGAAGACGTTTCACTTCTCATCCAAGAATCTTCTTCAGTTCTGACTTACAGTATATGGCATTCATAATCAATTAGTTAGACCTCACTGCAAAGTTAGATTGCTAATAAAAATAGGACAGTCATATTAAAATCTAGAAGAAAACTACACAATTATTATTGGATGTTAGGCTAATTATTTGAAAATGATTTTAAAAAGGTACTTTAGAACAGCGGCCCCCAACCTTTTGGGCACCAGGGACTGGTTCTGTGGAGAGAGATTTTTCTGTGGACCGGAGGGGGCATGGTTTCGTGTGCTGCCTGCATCCCGCAGATGGGGCTTCGCTTGTTTGCGCAGCCCATTTTCTGACATGCCGAGGCCCAGTGCTGGTCCACGGACTAGGGGTTGGGGACCCTGCTTTAGAATATGCTGGAACTGCAGCACTATCAAGGCATTTGCAAAGCATGCAGATGCCTCTGAGATAACTCTTCAGAAGATTGTGTTACTATAAATGATTGGAAATTTTCTATTCTTTGGTTTTTAAGAATTTGCATCTACTCAGACTTGTCCACCAATTATTTTATATATTTTAATATAATGTCAATAATAGCACTGCAAAATTAAAAGGTTTTGATATAATAAATTTACAGATTTTTTTTTCCTCCCATCAAGGTTTATCAATTGGTTTTCCCACCATCTTAGTAATTTTGAGTTCCGTTGGAGCTGGGAAGATTGGTAAGTGTTTGATTCCATATATATATATATATATACAACAACACTGAAAAAAGTGACCATTTTTCACACTTATGACCATTGCAGCATCCCCATGGTCACATGATCAAAATTTGGATGTTTGGCAACTGGATCATATTTATGACGGTTGCAGTGTCCTGGGGTCATGTGATCACCTCTGGAGACCTTCACTTAACAACCATGTTACTAACTTAACAACTGCAATGATTCACTTAACAGCTGTGGCTAGAAAGGTTGTAAAATGGGGGAAAACTCACTGAACAAATGTCTCACTTAGCAATATAAATTTTGGGCTCAATTGTGGTTGTAAGTTGAGGAATATATATATATATATATATATATATATATGCATGAACATGAATATAAATATATGTTTGTGCACATTTTCATTTCTGGCAGCTATTTGGGTTATCTGTGTTAGGACTGTGCTGTGCTTCAGATTCAAACACAAAATGTGTTTTTAAGTATTCTGCAGTGCTTATGTAGCAGCAGTTTGTAAGTCTCTAAAGCACTTGTACCATACTTAGACCAGTTGTTGATTTTCTCCCTTGTGATAATGAGTGTTTTCTGAATACCATCTTTTTTTATATGTAGGTCAGATTCTGTTTCTGAGGATCTTGACAGACCCAGGCCTAAGTTTGTAAGAGAAGTACTGGAAAAATGCATGAGGTAAGTGAGAGATAGCAGCATTTGTGTACATATGTATCCATCATGCTATTTCCATTAGTATAAGCCAGTGCTTCTCAATTATTTTCTGTTACGCCCCCCCTAGGAAGAAGTAAACATTTTGCGCCCCCCAACTCTCTGCCACGACTGTAAATAGTATCATTTGTGCATTTAACTGGAGTGGGTGGGGTGGGGGGGTTGATTTTCATGGGGGCAGAAGAGGGACTTGGCACTGAAGGCTCCACTCCCGAGACGCCCCTGTCTTCCTACCTATAGCCGTAGGCGTTGAAAGCCTGGCTTTATCGCAGCAAGGGCCGATAGAGACGCAGCACTTCAGTCCTCCTGGACGCTGCCATCTCATAAACACACTGCCGGGCTTCCCGGCAAGCCCCCTGTGCCTTTGCTGGCTTTATCGCAGCAAGGACCGATAGAGACGCAGCACTTCAGTCCTCCTGGATGCTGCCATCTCATAAACACGCTGCCGGGCTTCCCGGCAAGCCCCCTGCGCCTTTGCTGCCTCGGTCGGAGCCTGATTCCTGAAGCGGCCCTGGGAAGCGTGGAGATCGGGACTTGGTTGGCGAAGCAGGCACTGCGGAGGAGGCATAAGGCAATCGGGGAGAAAAGCATTTTCGGGCAGCAGCGTTGGCCGCATGCCCTGTTTTTGGAATCGGGAGGAAAGCATTTTCAGGTGGCAGCGCTGGCCGCACGCCCCGTTTTTGCAATAACAAAAGAATGTTCCCTGGGGTCACACGTGCCCCCCCTGGCATCGCTCCGAGCCCCCCCAGGGGGGCGCACCCCACTATTTGAGAAGGACTGGTATAAGCGGTGTTATGCAAGTACTGACAAGGAGTAAAATAGAATAAGCAAAAAAAAAATAAAGACATAGAGGAATAAAGAGAAGAGGAAAGATTCCTGAACGCATTTACACCAACACTCAGTATGTGTGCTGCCCCACTCACTCACACTCACATGTCAGTGTGGTTTATGGAAGGTTTTATTTGTCTTCCCCAGCACTTCTCTTCACCCGGCTTTATAACTGTCCCAACCAAAGCCAGCCACGAGCAAACCCAGATTAATTCCCCAGGCAATGGCCAATTAGTCCAAAACACAAACAGCAAGCTGCTCAAACAGTGAGATCAATAAACGAACAGAAAGCCCCACCCCACCCCTGGCAAAACTTAAAGTACATCCACGTTAGCTCATGGGTTATACAGTAGAGCCTCTGGTCACGACCATAATTCGTTCCATAACTTTGGTCGCAAACCCGATTTAGTCGTGACCCGAACCTAACCCAAATTAATGCAAAATTAATGCAGCGGCCGCACGAGGTCACTGTTGTTTGGCGCTTACAAAAAAAATGGTGCGGAAGGGGAAATCGGCCGCGGCCGTGTTTGATCGCTGCCCGAATATGTGTTTGTGACCAGATTCAAAAATTTTGTGGATTTTTTGGTCGGAACCCAATTTGGTCGTGGTCAGAAGCGTTCGTGACCAGATGTTCTACTGTAGTAATTCAGAGTCTCAGGAAACACAAACGAACACACAGCCATGATCCATACACATTGCTTCCAGCAATGCCTCCCTCTGCCTGCCATGCTAAATAGCTCCTGGTGCAGCCCATCAAGAAGGGTTAGGGTTAGGGTTAGGGATAGGGAGCAGGGGAGTCACGTGCGCATGCAGGGGGGGTCGTGCACACATGTGCAGGGGCAGGGGCAGGCGCATTGCATTATAGGTGCCGGCATGTGTGTGTGCTGTTGCGCACGAGTGCGCGCTTTCGGCACATGACGAGAAAAAGGTTAGCCATCACTGTAATATACCATCCACATTCTTTAATTAGGCTCCACAGTAAATTAGTCCTGTTCTAACCAAAAATGCAATACCTGATTCCCAACAATCCCTGTTCTCATATTGAATTAGCAGGCAGGAGTGCTCTCAATTTCTCACAGCAAAGTCTCCATTCCAATAATCACCTCCAAGTCTCAGCTAGGAAAGTTTTTTTCTTCTCTAGTTAAAATCTGCAGTTCAAAACCAGCATCCTCTGGTCAAAACTATGGAACGTACTTGAGATTTATACAGAAGGAGCATATTGATCCTTTGGCCATTTCTTTCCTATTTTATAATTTACTGAAAACATACCTAGACTCTAACTCTAGAAACTAACTAGAGTTAGTTTCTAGGCACCATGATTGCTTCTAAGAGTTTGGAAAACATGATTCATTTGAGGACTAGCTTAATTAGCAAGAAAATAAAATTAAAATTGCAGAAGACTAAATCATCTTAAGATTATTAAATAATGTCCAGTATTTTAGAGGTTGGATAGATAGAGGGTTCACTTTCAGTTAATCAAGTTAATAGCATGACAATAGCAGGAAGATTCCCCCCCCTAACTTTTTCTAGCACCCTTATTTGAGCGCCCATGTTTACAAAATGTATTTTGCTCTTAATTGAAATATCTTACCCCTTTAACTGCTAGAAATTCTCTTCCACTTCTGAGAGTTCAGTAGGCTTTGTTGTCTTTCCCTTTTTAAGCAGAGAGATTGGCAACAAGCTTTCTTCAAACAAAGAAAAGGAAAGAAAGTAGCATTAAAATCTTAAAGGAAACTTATCATTTCCCTGTTTCTGACAAATTATAGTTCAGGCACAGTGAGGAACTTCTTCTGTGCATTCAGGATCAGGGTGTAGATATTAGCTTTGGGGTGCTTTACCAGTGAATGTATGTATGCCAAGTTATGAATGATTGTTTGGGTTATATCTGTAGTATAACCATAATCATGTGACATAATTGTGGCAAGAACATCATCTTATCAACCTTCTGCAAAATCTTTTTTTTCCCCCCCAGGCTTTCCTACCATCAGCGAATAATAGATATCGTTCCTGCTAGTTTTTCCGTTCTTACTCCTGCAAATCCAACATGTATTTATAAATATGGAGACGAAAGTAACAGTATGTAGTAGATGATATTTATATAATTTACACTTTACAAAAAAAAAACTTGGACTGTGACAAGGAGCATTTGTTACTGTTGGAGTCAAATGGTATTTTGTCTTATTAAAACAGGTGGGGATGGGGGAGGCAATAGGTAACTCCATCTAAAGAAAATTGTTGTAGCCATGGGCAGGTATGAGATGGTGTCAACCAAGGACCATCCAAAGCCCAGTGGTCATGATGACATAAGGGGACATTGCTTAAAGGGGTGTCTTCTCTTCTGAAAGACATATAAAACCCTCTAGTATTTTTATTTTTTTATTTTTATAAGAGCCGAGGTGGCACAGTTTTTAGAATGCAATACTGCAGGCTACTACTGCTGACTGCCGACTGCCAGCAGTTCAGTAGTTCAGCAGTTCGAATCTCACCAGGCTCAAGGTTGACTCAGCCTTCCATCCTTCCGAAGTCGGTAAAATGAGGACTGAGTTTGTTGGGGGCAATATGCTGACTCTATAAACTGCTTAGAGAGGGCTGTAAAGCACTGTGAAGCGGCATTTAAGTCTAAGTGCTATTGCTGTTGCTATTCCATTTTATATATGGTCCAATGATTTCTCTGACATGGTTGATTTAGCAATAGCAATAGCACTTAGACTTATATACCGCTTTACAGTGCTTTACAGCCCTCTCTAAGCGGTTCACAGAGTCAGCATATTGCCCCCAACAATCTGGGTCCTCATTTACCCACCTCGGAAGGATGGAAGGCTGAGTCAACCTTGAGCCGGTGAGATTTGAACTGCCAAACTGCAGCTAGCAGTTGTTCTGTCCCAGCACGGCAAACCCCCAGAAAGCGACACACACACACACTGTTCTTTAAACAAAAAGGCTTTAATACTAATAATTGCTTAGTATTAAAGTGAATACTAATTCTTTGCCAAATTGTTTGTTTTCAAGCACATTTCTCTTTCAGGTCAATTAGTCCATCAACTACTCATTACTTGCTGAAGTTGGCCAAGAGCCCGGACTGGAGTCAATCCAACTGATAGGGACGAGGTTCAGAAGGCAGCCAAGATGAATACAAACAAAATTGTCTTCAGCAAAAGCGTGTGGTGTGATCCACCCTTATATAGTCTTAGTGCGTGGCCCCTCTGCCGGCAAGCTTACTTTCGAGGAGACCTCCTTCTTCTACACAGCCACTCTTGCCGGCTAGCTGTCCTGCGTGCTCTGGCATCAATCAGAGGCCCCTCCTCCTCACTGGAGTCACTGAACTCCTGCTGAGGAGGTGCAGAAGGCCCTGATTGCGCATCATCCTCTGGCCCTGCTTCCTCTTCGGTCTCGGACTCCGGTGCCGGCGCTACAGACCGCTCTTGCCACCCTATGGACTGTTCCTGGTCATCCGGATCCATGAGCAGCTGCACGGGATGGGGGCAAGCCACAACAGCAGTCAGCTGAAGTAGCCTGCAGTACCTGCATTTCCAATAAAATTTAACGTGCTTTTACAATGTAAACTTGTAAAAAGCTCAGTTGTAAAAAAAAAATGCCCAGTTTTCAAAGATGGTAATTTTGCTTCTTCTATCTTCGGGTGTAGAATCTCTTCCTGGATATAATGTTGCACTCTGTTTAAGCATTGCCATTAAAAATAAAGCAAGCAATGATGAAATCTTCACCATTCTGAAGGATGTGCCCAATCTTAATCAGGAAGAAGACGATGGTAAGCCTTCTGATATTTACTGTGTTCCATTGCTAATTTCCATTTATGGAAACATTGCAAAACCTCAGGGAAGTTAGTTAGGTTTTAACTAGGATATGGCTCCTGTTCTTATTTTCACACAGCAATTTGTACTAGCTCAGTAGAATTGTATTTACCTGGGACTGTTGATATCCAGCACCACTCCATACGTACAAACAAGCAAATGTGCCTTTGCATTTATGGTTTTTTTAAACAGAATGACACTATAGAATTGGCATGGGAAAAGGGAGAAGCTGCAATTCAGATAGGAGGAAGAAAATTGCCACATTTTGGAGTTTCGGTTCAGTTTTATCATCTATCTTAGTTTATGTCTGAAATTCATTCATTGATATATACGATTTAATTTGTCTTAATGAAATTGTAAGAAAAGCCTATTATGAAATTTCCTCACCATTTTTTTTTAAAAAAAGAAAAGAAAACTAAAAATATTTAGTCCTTATCAGCCTTTGGTGAATGCCCACATTGCTTATTCATTGCTTATTATTGGTATTCAGATGTATTTGTAACTTTTTTTTCCAGATGAAGGCTTCTCATTCAATCCTTTAAAAATAGAGGTTTTTGTCCAGACACTATTGCACTTAGCCTCAAAGTCATTCAGTCACTCTTTCAGTGCTCTGGGAAAGTAAGTATTTATCATTAAGTACATTAAATTGTCAGTGTGCTCATGTTGTTGCCATTTTATTTTTGTCTTGTAACTTTATGAAGAAAAGGCTAGAAGCAAGTGTGTTCTGTCCTGTCCTTTATTTTTTATTGTTTTAAAAATTAGCTATCTTATCTACTTTTCTTTAACCTACTGTTTCAAATGGATTGTTTCCTGGATAGTCTCTGATCCCTGGGACCTTTATTTCTGTCTATCTGGATGAGTCTTGCATTCAGCAGCTTTCTCGCACACTACAGCATAGACAAAAAGTTCATCAGTTCTTTCTCACCTCTTTGTGATCTGCGGCAGAACGTGGTCCCTGTATATATTTAAGCCCAAGATACAGGCTAATAAGAATGGCCAAAGAAGGTCTGCAGGAGAAGGGAAGTAAAAAAAAAAAGCTTGCTTGTCCAGAAGAACCCCCTTTCTGCATTAGATTGTAGAGTGGTGGGTAGAGCTTGGGCACAAGCAAAATTAAAAACAACCTCTCTGAAGAAAAAGTTGATGACTGGGTCCCATTATGCAACGAGAGAATGTCAGCCCCATGATGTAAACCAAGCCAAAAGATCAATTCAACCAGAAGACTAAACTACTTTTGTTAAGGTTGGCAATCATAACAGAATCTTCAAAGTCTGGCTATGTTTTAATGCCCTCTGCCTCTTATGGTCCTGTGACTGAGGGAGGTGTCTATCTGAGACATTTTTGCATACTGTAGTCAACTGAGAGAATAATCTTGAGGGAGAGCTGCAGCCAAGGCAGTGGTCAGATAAGAAAAATCTCAGCCCAAAGCAGGAATGGACTTTGAGAAAGCATCTCAGACTTGACCCTCCCTGGTTCTCTTTAGGAAATGGCAGGGAGGTAAGATTCTATTACTGTAACTCTATAACAAAAGTAGTATTAGTATTCATTTCCTTGGCGTTCAATTCTCATCTACTTTAAAGGGTTGGCATATGCCTTCTGCTATGACTTGGATTTAAGCCATGTTTTTCTCACATTGCTTTCGCAACAAATTTCTCTTACCTCTGTCTCACCTACGGGTGTGTGTGTGTGTGTGTTTAATGTTGGCATTGATTTTGGGGGAAGAGATGGGTTCTATAATTCACTTGCTGAGTATTCACAGGGTACTGTAATGTGTAGCTGGCCAAGGTAGCAGGAAGAACTGCTATGTTACAGAGCTCTTTGTCAATATGGCAATACTGCTGGTCTCTCAAACTAGAAATCCAGAGTTCAGAATGATCTTGACCAGTCCACTTCTCTTTCGCTCTCCCCTCTCGATCAGTTTTGCCATTTTGATCTCAATTAAATCACAGGGGTCCATAAGAATTGATCTATAAGAATGAGCGACATGTTCTATTCCTTTAACATCCTTGGATTATGTTCTTTCTGTTTTTATAAGATTTCGAGAAGCCCTCAGAACTTTGGCTGAAAGTGATGAAGGGAAGCTTCACATTCTTAGAGTGATGTATGAAGTATGGAAGAATCATCCTCAGGTAAGAATGAACATTTACATCCTTCCTTCCTTCCTTCCTTCCTTCCTTCCTTCCTTCCTTCCTTCCTTCCTTCCTTCCTTCCTTCCTTCCTTCCTTCCTTCCTTCCTTCCTTCCTCCCTCCCTCCCTCCCCCTGTGTAGTTTCAGTAAACTGGGATTTCAGTCTGTGAGTTTGTGTTGAAAGTTTGTGCCCAGATGACAACACACACTTCTGATGAACTGAGCAAAGTGTCTGCATTTGCACAGATGATTGCTGTACTGGTGGATAAGATGATTCGAACACAGATTGTGGATTGCGCTGCAGTGGCAAACTGGATTTTTTCTCCAGAGCTGTCTCATGATTTTACAAGGTAAAGTAAATGTAAACCAAACATTTTTTTTTTTTAATCTTCAGGTTATGCTTCAAATATCTTTCATAGAAGTGTGAGTGATCTTGATAAGGGAAATTTTGCTTAAATTAAAAATATTCCCTGAAAGTAAGCAACCTTTTGTAATCTGATTGAAATTTTGCATGCTTTTTTTTACAGTCCTAGAGAATTCTGATACTGAAATTTCTCCTCAGAGGGAAGAGACGGAGAGAAAGTTGCACCATTCTCCTTGTGTTTTCATCCATTTCACTCATTGTCTTGAGAAAAGCTTAGATATACAAGTGTGTATCATGCCTTTTTACTGACAACAATCAAAGTGTTTTCTCCGAACATGAGAGTTTTCTTTGCTTCTTTTATTGCTAGATTTTATATTTGGGAGATCTTACACTCTACCATTCGTAAGATGAACAAGCATGTGATGATGATCCAAAAGGAGCTAGAAGAAGCCAAAGAAAGATTAGCCAAGCAACAGAAAAGAGTAGGTCACTTTTTTTCCATGCCTGTATGAAGAAATAAGACTTAAAAGATATTTCATCAGCTATAAAAAACGTAAGATTTGCTTTGCTTTGCTGAGATAGGCAAAGATAGGCAGCAGGATGGGAAGATGGAGGTGGTCATCCTTCTGTTGTGCCTATGGCTCAGGCGTTCTTGCCTTTGGATACTTTTAATTGCTGGATAACTAACTTTTTGAATCCCCGTGATGTGGGCAAGTTGCTTGATAAAATGTGATCAACTCCCCTATATAATTGAACATGAATGATATATCATCACTTTCTACCTCATAGACTTGCAATATTTTTAAACAATAATGAACACAATCTAAAACAATAGCTGAGACACCAAACCAATCTAGAACAAATGTGACTTTATTTGCCAGTTCAGTGTACAGCAGAAAACTGTGTTGCGTGCTTTCAAGCTATTTTTTGACAATATCTGCAACAGTGCCTTTTATGTTTGTTTTGCTTTCCATCTTGATTATTTATAAAATATCTTAAAATCATTTAAATTTCAACTCTTTCCCTCCAGCGTGATGATTCTCGAAGGAATGAGAGGGAAAATTGGCCCATTGAAGAACAGATCGAACGCTTGCAAGAAAAAGTTGAATCAGCTCAAAGTGAACAAAAAAACCTTTTCCTTGTAATATTCCAGGTAAAAGCAGACATATTGATGGACCAGTGAAAAAGGCAGATTTATTTAGCATATAGCATCGGTACATCAAAGCCAAAAGTCTACAATGTTAATACAGAGTAGTAGTTTGGCTGCCTAAGATTGCTAGTTTGTTCAGTTCACACTTACAGGCTATCCAGGATGCACCACAGGGAGCAAACTATTTCTGTAAACAGAGTAGCTAACAGTGTTCTGCAGGAGTGTCAGTGTTATCCGGGCCTTTTTCTCTGCTGGTTTTCGCTTTGCATTTGGACTGAGCCAGCGCCAGTTTGTTTCTTGCTTCCTCCGCTACTCCCACCAGAGTGGTACCTATTTATCTACTTGCATTTGTATGCTTTTGAACAGCTAGGTTGGCAGGAGCTGAGGCAAGAGACGGGAGCTCACTCTGCCATGCAGTGCCAGGGCTTAAAATACTGGAATGCGAAGAGTCAGCCTTCTCCAGCCGACAAATACAACATTTTTAAGCCACTGAGCCACCACTCCCCTTGCAATCTTAGAATCTTAACATGACTGCAAAAGTCTGGAACAAGTGTTTCAGCTTCATCCATTTCTAAATTAAAATTCTGTACATTTGACAAGTTCTGGAAATAGCAACTGGTACCACGGTTACTAAATTGATGTTCTGTACTAAATTATATCCTACTTAATTCAGAGTGGCTTTTTTCTATAAGTCTTCTAACCCCTGCTCAAAAAAAAAAGTTATCTTGTCTACGAATCTAACACCAACAATTTCACTGTTTTTATTCCTTCCAGCGTTTTATTATGATCCTAACAGAGCATCTAGTACGATGTGAAACCGGAGGGATCGATGTAATTACACCTTGGTACAAGAACTGTATAGAGAGGCTGCAGCAAATCTTCCTACAGGTAAGTCTGACAGATGTCAGAATTCATATGGTTATTAAAAGTGAGATTATCCTGATACAGCCTATCTCAGTTTGTATATTCAAATAGAGAAAAGAAGCCAATGAATACCTTCCTGAGATCTATCAAATATTTTTCAGAGGATAATTATGTATCCATCTGGGTTTGCATAATTTGCATGTTGTGTCTGTTGCTAATTAAGTCATAGCACTTCCGAGATTGATACTGGGTACTTAAGATTTTTCCTTTCCTAAAACCTTAATGATCTAAGCAGTTTTGATTTCTGCCATTGAATTTTGGGCACAAATGTGACCACTGTTGTCTCTAAAGCCTTTAATTATCAGGACTGCCTTTTATTAAATATGCCTCCCAATCTTTGGTTTTTCATTGAAGATTCTAAGTAAGCAATTAAATAATAATAATAAGATTCAAATCCTCTTATCTAAAATTAGATACATGGTCAATAGAGAGTGGTGCTGGCATAGTTATGGAAAGTTCTTTCAAAAAAGCTTGCCTGAAATCAAAGTTGAGTCTTTTTGATTTATTTGTAAAGGTTGTAACTGGAGATGAACTGTTGGAATTAAAAGTTTATCAATCTTATGATTTTTCTTTATTTTATACAGTACTTTTATTGATTTGATTGCTTTAATTGTCAAGTGCTGTGGAAATTGCACACTAATAGTTATAAAGGAAATAATATTTTACAACGACCATTAAACCTTTCATATCTGTGTAAAACAGGTGGCATGATGAAAACCTCCGGCTCCTAATTTCATAATTAAGATTGTCCACCCCCTTGCAGTTCAAATCCTGATGTTGTTTTCAATTTTGTTGACTTGAGTTTCACATAATGTATCATGTACTTGTAGATATCATAAGTATCAAAGAGGTGAAAAATATAAATAATAGATTATATTTTTTAGACATATATTTTTATTTAACGTGCTACGTCATTTCCAAGCTTAACTGAAATGCTTTTTCATGTCTGTAGCATCATCAGATCATCCAACAGTACATGGTGACCTTGGAGAACCTTCTATTTACAGCCGAATTGGATCATCACATACTGGCTGTATTTCAGCAGTTCTGTGCACTCCAGGCCTGAGTAACTTTTTTGGGTTTTTTTTGTATAGGACTTAATTTCGTCTTGTTAAGTTTAAGATGGAATCTTTGATAAGAAAGGAAAAAAATCTTTTAATCTGAAAATACATTAACTGTGCTGTCCTAGATAAACTACGCAGTGCTTGAATGGGATGACTTGGGGCAGTAGGGGCCTTATGCTAGTTATGATTGCTGGGTGATTGGGATGGAATAATGCGTGGATTTCTAATTTTGAAATGGTTTGAATGTTGACTCTGCCATAGCATCTGCTTTGTTCCCTATTGTTTGTATAAAAATAAAAAATAGATAATAAACATAATTGGCTCTTTGCTTGCTTTTTTTGCATATGAACGAATTCTATGATAATGTAAAACAAATGTGAATATGAATTCAGATTAACTTTTCCTAATACTCCATATTTTATAAAAATGTTTAAATGTTTAAATGATCAGGTTTATAAAGCAGCCTAGACTTACATTGACCAAAGGGGACTTCACTGGTTCTGTCCTTTTTGAGATTGATCAAATATATCAAGCATTCTACCTGGAATTGAACATATAATTTGTACTGCTCATTCTATATTTTAGTTGAATTAAGCAATTAAGGTTATTAAAAACTATCCAGGCAAACAGCTGAAGTGGAGAAGGAGTTTCCTAAAACAAAGCGGTTGGTGGCTCCAGCTAAACCTATCAATCTGTAGAAGAGCATTTTGTGAGAAAAGCAGTTTTGACCACAAGGTGCCTAATTCAAGATTGTCTGAATACAGAGGAAGTATACTGGTCTGCCAAGTTTTGGTTTATCAGCTTAAACATTGTTTGTACTTTAGTGCTTACTCAGGAATTTTACAAGTTCAGTCATTAAATGAAGGCTGGCTTTGTTAATATTTTTGTCAGATTCTTAACTTGAGAATACAATATCACCCAGAGCTCCTTAAGGCTCTATTCTCAACATTGGAGAATATCTGTAGTTTATCTGGGATAAAATGGCTGGACCCTTGATGCTCTCTGATCTTGCTTTTCTTTTTTCAAATGTTTCATTCCCAAGCTAGGTGATAGGATATGAATGTTCCCTGCCAAAGACTTGTACCTCTAAGGAGAATTGGGCAGAAAGACTTCCAGCATCATAATAGCTTAAGCTATATAGCCCTAGGTCCTGGTTTCCAGAGCTTTGATGGCTCTGGACTTCAGTTGCTGCTACTGAATGCCAGGTTAACCTGTAATAAAGTTACCTCATTCACATTCTGATTGTATATGAAGGGCTGACCTAGCTTGCATCACTGACGCCTGATTGGGCACTGAAAGGGAGACTCCTGTCTCAAAAATGTGCCCTCCTGGATTTCAAGTGTGTCATCAATCATGATTCCAGGACAGCAGCAAGAGGAGGCTGGCATTATTTGTGTCTAGTGCTTCCAGGGCCCCTGTCCTGACATCACGTGGATGTGAAACCCTTTTTGTGAGGTTGGGCTGTTGGGATCAGTGAGAACTGCTGCTCACTTAACTTCCCTGCAGTATAGCAGCATCCCTGTCTGGGCCCCTGAACTCTCTGGGTTGAAGCTCTCCAGCCTTTATAGTTCTGGGTGACTATCTCTGGGCCTAGGGCAGTGTTGGCGAACCTTTTCAGCACCGAGTGCTGAAATGGGAGCGCGCGTGGGAGCACCAGAAACCGGAAGAGCAGTTCCCCGGCGCGCATGTGCGTGCTGGGAAGCTGAGCTTCCGGTTTCCAGCATGTGCATGCGCACCGGTCATCTGGTCTTCCGGTTTCTGGCGCGCATGCGTGCACGAAGACCAGCTGGCTGGCGTACATGTGTGCGCCAGAAACTGGAAGCTCAGTTTCTCAGTACGCACATGCGTGCCAGGGAGCTGCTCTTCCGGTTTCCGGCGCTCCCCCGCGCGCAAAGACCAGCTGGCCGGCGTGCATGAGTGCGCCAGAAACTGGAAGCCCAGTTTCTCGGCGCGCGCATGCGCACCAGAGAGCTGCTCTTCCGGTTTCCGGCGCTCCCACGCATGCAAGGACCACCTGGAAGAGCAACGGGCAACGGCTGGCGTGCCCGGAGAGATGGCTCTGCGTGCCACTTCCGGCACGCATGCCATAGGTTCGCCGTCACTGGCCTAGGGTCTGAGGTAGCACCATGGCCACCATGGCAGCCAACACCTAGTCCAACTCATTCACAGCCTAACCCACAGGGGATGGGGTCACACAGTAGATCTGTTTGCCTCAGGGAATTTGTGTCTGGATTTGGGGGATATTAATGTCAGTCCTTTGCCATGGGCAGATTACTCCTTTTGACCCTAAAGTTTTCCACAGCAGCCTCTCACAGGAAGGCAGGGCCAATTAGATCAGCCCACCCAAGGTGCCTCATGGAACCAGTGCAGTTTCATGTAATTTAGCGGATGTTTTCATTGCTGCTTTCAATGAGGAGGCAATAGGGTTGCTGGACCAAACTGCATCCTTGCAGACTTTCTGTGCAGGCAGATCTTCTAGAGTCCCATGGTTTACTGAGTGGCTCTAAAAAATGAATAGACATGCGATGTTTAGAGTGCTGCTTGGGGAAGACAAAGAATGAAGTCAATCAAGCATTGATAAGAGCTTTTGTTAGGATGTATTTTGGGTTGATAAGGAGGGAAACATTTGCAAATATTTCATCACCAAGCCAGGTAATATAATACAAATGTTCCCTGCCAAAGACTTGTACCTCAATAAGAATTGGGGAGAAAGACTTCTAGCACCATAATCAGTTAAACTATACTGCTTTATACCAGGACCTGGTTTCTGGAGATTTGATGGTTCTGGACTCCGGTTGCTGCTGCTTAATGCCACGTTGACGTATAATAAAGCTCACCTCATCCACATTCTGATTATGAATACAAGCACCTTCATTAGGATGTACCTTGTTTTGATAAGGGCAGCAAAGCATACTTACTTTTCCACTCTTATTAAATCAGGAGATAGTCCTAATGGCCCTGTTTCACCTGATCAGATCCCTCCTGGATAAGGAGGTCCTGAGGAGCTGGTTCTTGCAGGGCTATTTTGAGGAATATTTGCAGCATTTGTCAGTTAAAGCTGCTTGGCTTCTCTCAGAGTTGAACTCTGGTTAGGCAGATCTTTGCAAGTGACCAAGACACATTTTGAGTTCTGTCATCTGGGAGGAATTTCAGATGGCTGATCCCGAGGA
Source organism: Thermophis baileyi (assembly GCA_003457575.1). Taxonomy (NCBI): domain Eukaryota; kingdom Metazoa; phylum Chordata; class Lepidosauria; order Squamata; family Dipsadidae; genus Thermophis; species Thermophis baileyi. Next base: position 1,999,988 of record QLTV01002279.1, read on the forward strand.
AGTGGGCAGAGTCCTTGTGGCTGTGGACTCTTGGCCACCTACATTCTGGATCTGTCAACTTTAAAGCAGGGTGCATCCCCTTTTCAAGAAGCCATTCTTGGACCCAACAGTCATTCCTAGCATATCTTCAGAGCATCAGCCCTCCCAGTAGCATTCTCCATAGCATGCACATGGTTCGGACTTAAATTTTGGAGCTTACAGGTTTGTGGCTCTATTGAAGCAACATTATATCCTATAATATATATGTGGATGACCTGAAAATTGGAAGGTGTTTTTGTAACCTACAAGCAACTGCAGATACATATGAAAAGCTTTCAAGTATATATGCAATGATAGATACGATTGTGCATTATACAGTTAAATATATTATTTAATAAATGCTTGATAAAAGATTCTTTTCTAACTGATTTTAATGTAGTATTTTACTTCTGGATGCTGCAAAAAAAAAAAAAAAATTCAGAGAGAATGAGATGAGCTCCGTCTATCACTGAAATATTCTAACCTTGCCACTGTTCAGCAATGCATAATCCAGCATCTCAATCATTCCCACATCGTTTATGTATTTTAAATTACAAAGAAGGTATTTCAACATTTATATTCTACGCTTCTTCCAAATCAGAATTCACTGCCCAATGTACATGGAGGCAAGGCTCAGAACTATCAGGGAGAAGATTCCCCATGGAAAAAAATTAACCAAATAACCTTACAGGATTTAGTTATCTCCCCATAATAAGGAATCTCCCCATAATAAGGAATCTCAGAGCGATGCATCGGGGATTGACGCTGGGTTTTGTTTTCGTTTGTATAGGTTATCCCCTTGTTCTTTCTTTTTAAAACCTCAGGAACCTGCATTATCGGAGTTTTCCTTTCCCCCCCCTGCCCCCCCCCAAGAAGCACAACAACAAAGATGCACGAAACCTCCCGCCTGATAGACCGTCCCTTAGCCTTGACCTGCCCCGGAACAGCTCCATTCGCATCCTGTCCCACTCCCAGAGCTCCTCTCTGGTCTTTCCCACCCCGACCAGAGCCCACCGGAAGGACCAGCCGCCGGGCCGGAAGGTAACGAAGAGCCGAGAGGAGCAGACACGCGTCTTTTGCCCCTCGCTGTGTCCCTCGGCGGCGGCGTCTGAGCCGGCGGCTTCCGGCGAGCGCCCCTCCGAGCATCGGTGGCTGCTGTCATCTGGCCGTGGCGCCGGCTGCCCCTTTCCGCCCCGAGAGAGCCCTTCGGCCGGTCCGCCGAGAGAACCGAGCCATGTCGCGCAGGCGGCACCGGAACGAGAATGACGGTGAGAGCGGGAGGGAAGCGGAGGGTGAGGATCGTCGCCAGGCCGCCTTCACCACCTCCACCCTTGCGCCTCCTCTTTAGAGATGCCGGAGCTCTTTGGATGAGCAGTTTTCTAATCCGATCCCGGATTTCTCTCCCGGGTGATCGGGAGAATAATCTGAAAGCGTTAGTTTCAGGTGGACTAGCCAAAACTTGACTAAATGTATTTGCAGGTGGCATCTGTACACTGAGCCTAATAAAGTAACCACGGCCATCTCCACACACCCCCACCCCATGTTCCAGGTCTTTTGTCTTCTGCTGAAAGTTGAGATGTGCCTTGTAGTTATAGAAAGGGTGTGACAGGTTCCCAACCTGTAACAATGTTTACAGTTGACATTTTTTATACGATCCTATTATAAATTCCCAGATTTTGTGCACACGCAGGAATTTTGTACTTTTCTTCACAATCAGTTTGGATCTGTTTAGATGAATGGAAAGAAGGAACCCATTATTCTGAAAGATGCTTCCCCTTTGGTAGATGATGTACATTGTTCTATATTGTTCTAACAAAACACTGTTAGTATTGCAGGTGTAACTGTCCACAGTTTAATTTTGCCTATTTTAAAAACTCTGAACACAGAGACACTCTTTCTAGGTTTGAGAATTGAAGAAAGGAATAACTTTCAGCGTGTGTGTGTGTGTGTGTGTGTGTGTGTGTGTGTGTGTGTGTGTGTGTGTGTGTGTGTATTTGGGCATTTAGAGGTTATGTTTCATAGATAGGGCTCTTCCCAGCATTTGAACTGTGATTTCACATTTCCTTCTCTACACTTGGTTTTCTGGCATTGGTTGGAAAGAGGGAAAACTTCCACTTCTGAGGGACATTGTAGGTTTATATCTAAATTTAAATTTTATTCTCAGGTAAATGTAGTCAGTGATCAACCTGTGGTTAGCATCTGCCCCCTCCACACGTACAACCTGATATAGAAACAAATTGCAGGACTGGAAAAAGAATGAAAGCTTTTTGTTTTGTTCAGTTCTCTGTTGATGTGCTGGCACAGCTGATTTTTCAAAAAAAAACAAAACCCACCAAAATGAGCTGAGAAAAAGAGTTGGTTTATCATCCCCCATTTAATGGTTGAGATTCAGGTGGGCCTCCGTATACTTGCAGCGCAAAGATATCCCACACACCTTCCTCCTCTTTTTCCCCACAACAACAACCCTGAGGGGTGAATTGGGCTGATAGAGAGTGACTGGCCCAAAGTCACTCAGCTGGCTTTCATGGCCAAGGCGGGAGTTGAACTCACTGTCTTTATTGCTCTTTGGAAGCTATGTTACATTATAGCCCTTGAGCAGACAAGTCTTTTCCTCTATTGATTCTATGTAACCAAGAAGAAAAAAATATACAAATATGTATAAATCTTTGTATAAAGGTGTTATTTTCTTTTTATATTAGGAAAAGTGAAGCAGAGATATTGGTCTATTGATTATCTGTGAATTCTTGGTCAGTGAACACCAGACCAGTGTAAAGAGATGAAAGTTCATACAGACATCTTTTTAATTTTTGCCACTGGATTCTGCTCAAATAACAACATTAGGTTATAAGATGGACATAAGATGTGTTAGTTTTGTCTTTGGTATATTCTGCTTTGGCCCAGTCCAGGAACTGAGCTCCCATTTCAGAAATGTGGGAATAGAAGCGAAGATCATGATGGGCATCTTTTTATTTTCTGCCACCGGATTCAGCCAAAATAATAATATGCCTTGTGCTTTTATTTTTTTAACCTTTCTAATCTCTTCAGTTGAGAGGATTGTGGTTTAGCTTCTAAGGTCAGTTTAAAAAAAGAAGAAGAAGGCCTTGTCTTCAAAAGGATGGAAGGGAAGGATGGTTAGAATCAACTTATTTTAGTCACGTTCAAAATAAACAGAATGTGAGGGGGAATTTTTTTATGAGTAAATAGATATTTTTTCTAACATCAGTATCATAAAATGTCAGTGCAGTATCTTATGGTATTTTCCTGGAATGAGTTGTGAAAATGTACATATAGATGTCACGTTTTTGATATTTAATATTACAATTCCACAATATTTCCAACCATATTGGGATTTTCATTTTAACATCTGATGTTTTGTCTCGCTAAAATAGAACAACAGCACAAGAGAAGAAGAACATCTGAAACAGCTGAAGATGCAGAGATGTTGGAAGACTTAATAAGCACATTGGGAGAAGAGGTAAAACAACTAGCAGCTTCATTTTGAGATCTTTGGGTTTTCCCAGTCTGAGAATAACATAAACACTCAAATACAAATGATATATCACAAATATATATTTTTAGAAATGGGATAAACTGTACTGTGTCATTTTTGGTATTTTTAAAAAAGGAGTTTTCTCCTTAAGATACTATCCATCAGAGTATCTGCCTTAATAATTTCAAGAACCCTAAACAAATACTCTTTAGCAGTTATGTGGAATGTTTGCACCATCATTCTATAATGGAAGCTTAACATTTTTTAATTGTCAATTACAAATGGAACCTGCAATAAACTATTACACTATATTTACAGTTTGTAATAATATTGTGCTAACCAACTTTCCATGCTGGGTTTCAGCATACCATTCCACTTACTTAATAGTAAGAAATGTTTTATGACTGCTGATCTGGTCAAGTTGTCCTCATTGATTTGATTGAAAACTCTCAAAAGTTCAGGATTATGGATTTTTATTACTCAGTGGCCTTGTTTACTTGCAATCCTGTCACTGCTGACCCTATCTGAATCCCTACTTAGTCCTCCTTTATCAATGTAAAGACTGAATTATTATGAAGGTTTGTTTCATTGAAGAAATAAAACCAGTTTGCAGATGAGGCTATTATTGAACAGTGTTTTAGGATGATCAAGAAGAGACATTTATTTTTAATTTTCTTACATTTCCCAATTTTTTTTCTTTGTGTATGTGTGTGTGTTTCAATAAAGAAATTAGGTAAGGAGCGAAAGAGAATAGCAGTAGAGTATCCTTTAATTGATAGCTTTTGGAGCTACTGTAGCTGACATACTGAAAGGACATTTTAATGAGAAGTGTCTTTGTAACATATATATATATATATAACAATAAGATAATGACTTTCTAATATCTTATCCCCTCAGAGTTCTTCTCCTTTGGAAAGTAACGTAGATAATGTGACTAAGGTGTTGGAGGCACATCTGCCAAACTTCAAAAGCAAAATACTGAGACTCCTTTGTACAGTGTATGTATGCAAAAGATTTATGGATCTAGGTGATGATGCATTAACTGTCAAGCGCAGGAAATCAAGAGTCCAGGCAGTTCAACAGAATATAGGTTTATTGTATTCTAAAGCTCCCCAAGAGAATCTGAAGTACTAATGGTCGAAGCCAATAGGTGGTAGATAAGGGTCAAGAGAATTCAAGAGGGGCTGGAGATAGATCTCTTATGGGCGAGAAGGTCCTCGAGACTGATGACGCATTTGACCCCTCCCTCAGGCTCAGCCTGGTCATCTTCTACACATGTATTCATAGGGTTTTCAAACAATGGCTGTCTATTGACAAAAGAGATGCCATAATGAATACAGTCCCAACCAGGGAGAGAGTAGGTAGAGAAAGTCAGATGTCTCCTACATTAGCTACAGTAAAGGCTTTTAAGTAATTACTTTTGAAAAAGGTTTCTTTTCAAAGCTCTTTGTTGAATATATTGTATGGCTACATATTTTTCCCATTTAAAGAATGTTTGAAGCTTGGAGACAATATGGGATAATTAGCAAGGTAACTAATTAGGATGGACAGTGTCAAAATAGTTCTCTCTTGCTGCTCGTTCAGGCTTGGTAACTGCAGTGCCGCCCTCTTAATTTAACCTGTTTTCTGTAGCTGTGCGTTGAGACGCTTATTCGCAAGTGCCAGCTTCCTCTGGAATTTTCATAAGAGCTCAAAGAAAGGATTACATTTTTGCCTGAGCTGTTGCTTATCCGACCTTCTCCTTTCAACTTTGCAAAGAACATACTGACACCTGAATCTGAAGCAATGTAAATGCTGTGATCGAAACATTGGAAGATATATTGTTACGTACACAGTATAATGTTTCCCATAATTATATACATTTCTGTGTAATTTCCCACTGGGATTTGCAGTACCTAAACAGTTAAATGAAGACTGAATTGACTCTCATGTTATCTTTTTTTCCAATATATAGTAGACTTCTTGTCAAAGAAGACACTGCTTTTCAAAATTTAGGCATTCTAGGTAATTTGAAAATCACACATGGGGTAATGAGATGGCGCTTGTGATTTGAGTTAATAATTGATGCTGTTTTTTCTCTCCTGTATGAAAAAAAAAATCAGTGCACGTCTGCTACCACAAAAGATGACCCTTTACACAACTCTTGTTGGCTTGCTGAATGCCAGGAACTACAATTTTGGCGGAGAGTTTGTAGAAGCCATGATACGTCAGCTGAAAGAATGTTTGAAAGTCAACCTGTACAATGAAGCTGTATATTTAGTAAGTAGTTTTCATACTTTAGAGACTTTACTTGGTTTGGTTTTCAGTGTATTTGAAGAGCTCACATTTTACCTCACAGATTGTGAAGATAAAAAATGTAATTCCGTGTGACCATTTGATACACCCATCCAAACATTTTCACTGGCTTATTTCTTCTGACTTTGTCATAGCTGCTCTGCAGTATGAGTGGTGTGCCAGGTTTTGTGATCTAGATTTGATGGCAATAGCAATAGCATTTAGTTTTATATACTGCCCCATAGCATTTTACAGCACTCTGAGTGATTTACAATGTAAGCATTATTTGCATATTGCCCCCAACAATCTGGGTCCTCATTTTATTGACCTCAGAAGGCTGGAAGGTGGTCAACCTTGAGCCCCATCAGTATTGAACTCCAGGCTGATGGCAGAGTTTGCCTGCAGTCCGGCACTTTAACCGCTGCGCCACCACAGCTTCTAATAAACGAGGTTTAAGCATCTATTCAGTTGGATATTGGTCCTGGGATTCCCGTTACCCCAGTAAAAGGTGTAGCGTAGGCTTCTGCAGGGATCTTGCCTGGCCTTATGAGATCTCTTGCTGATCCATGCTTTGGGGAAGCACATGATGTTGAAATGGCTGAATGCTCTCTTTCTGCAGGTGCGCTTTCTTTCTGATCTTGTGAATTGTCACGTAATAGCTGCACCCTCAATGGTAGCCATGTTTGAGAATTTCGTTAGTGTGACGCAGGAGGAGGATGTACCTCAGGTAAACAACAATACATTTGCTTCATAGATAGAGAAATAAATTGCTGAAAAATTTGTTACTGTGATCGTTTTATTTTTGTGTGTTGTGTTTGTAAATGTGATAAGCTCAACTAGTATTATAACAAAAGCCTAAACAGTTAGCTATAAGATCTGGCTATGTGCCCTCTGGTGCTCTTGTCACAGTCTCTTGTGGCCTTCAGACAGAACATAAGTACAACAAAACAAACTGGTATCTAAATAATGATTTAGACGGGCAAACGGGGCCCTTACCATTGTATCCTATCTCAAGTTGCAAGTCTGCAGTCCAAAAGATCCACAACGTAGCTCCTTAAACATTTCTAAAACCTAGATTTGTAGAAAACCTTTTAATCATGCCAATTGCTGTTGATGACTTACAGAAGTTTGCCAGGCCCTGGCTAATTTCATTTACACCAGAGAGTAAGTGTACATCTTAAATACAATCAAAAGGAACATGTGAAATAGCTCCTTGGAGGGAAAATGTAAATAATAGAGCATCAGCACAACATAAGTAACATTTTGGCTTTTTTGTCATATATTTTTTCATTGGTTTGTGCAGTACGTACTCTCTTGTGCACCTTTGTTTTGGAAGTATCAAAATCAACCATTCATGTGCACATATGAACCTGGCTGGGCCCTTGAAGGTTTCCACCTGAAGCATCGTAACGTAGAGTTAGAGTTGTGGAATCATAAACAGTCCTTCCTGTGAGACTCAAGTATTTGACCTGACTTAGCTTTTATGGCAAGAACAAAAAGTATTTTCTGAATGCTATTGTCCATATTTTGACTTAATAGGTTCGATGTGACTGGTACGTGTATGCATTTCTGTCATCTTTACCTTGGGTGGGGAAGGAGCTCTATGAGAAAAAGGATACTGAAATGGAGCACATCTTGTCTACTGTTGAAAACTATCTGAAGTAAGAAAATGAGAGAAAATGTTACTTTGTGTCATTATATCTTAATAGCACATGAACACAGAACTTGTAGACTTCATAAATTTGCAGAAAAGCAACTCATTGACTGTTAAATGTAGAGGTAATAAATAACTTCAGACTTTTAGGCTTAAACCAAGTTAATTTTGTTCCTTTTTTCAATCATAACCACGTGACTTTACAGCATTGAAAGACTTAACAACATTCTTACTATGGACAGAGATGCTGCAGAAGAATAATGATAAAGTCCCAAAATTTGGTTGAAAGGCACATGCTCATAATTGTTTTCCATTGACTCTGAAGTCAGGATTAGAATAAATGAGTGCGAATTCCTGGAAAGCAGTAGGCACATTTGCTGCTTAAAAAGGGATCTGAAATGATCACAGGACAGATGAGAGCCTTGGGCTGTATGATTCTAGAAGCATCTTTCTACATGGTAGCTGAGCCAACTGTCCTCAAAACCTATAGTAGTTAAGAATCAGGTGATTGAAAGCACATACTTTTACAGCCAAATGTTTACTTTTCCCAATGCCTCCTGCCAATTGAGATGTACTATCTGGTTTGAATAAACTTCTGTTTCTTTCAGAGTCTTTCTGAGTTGAAGTGCAAACCAATGATCAGTAATCCTTAAAATGTTTGTGTTCTTTTCTGGCAGACGGCGTCAGAAGAGTCATGTGCCCATGCTCCAAGTTTGGTCCGCTGATAAACCACATCCCCAAGAAGAGGTGAATATGATTAGGGCTTTGAATTCCTGTACTCACGCCCATCTGTTAGGGCAAATGCGTAATGCCAGTTTTGGCTGCATGAAGTTGACGCTGTTCTAATGAGAAAGTCTTCCCAATGGCTTTCCCTGCCTTTTCTTTATTCTGAATTTCCCACCCTGAAATGGTTCCTAAGAAAATTGGGTAGGGTGATTTCCTATAGCACGGAAATCAGTCTGGGTTTGGGAACGTCCTTGAATTCCGAATATGAAAACGTCTGATGGATGTCTGTTGCCTTCCAGTACTTAGATTGCCTTTGGGCTCAGATTCAGAAAATGAAGAAGGACCACTGGCAAGAGAGGCACATCCTGAGGCCATACCTGGCATTCGACAGCGTGCTTTGTGAAGCGCTGCAGCACAACCTGCCTCCTTTTACGCCCCCACCCCACACAGCAGATTCCGTTTACCCGATGCCAAGAGTCACCTTCCGGATGTTTGACTACACTGATGATCCTGAAGTAAGTCAGTGTTGTGGGGCAACATCCTTGTAGTGTGTTGTCTGTTGGGAAGTGAAATGTTTTTGTCTTTGGTGGGATCCACATAATACGTCCCTTTGCCTTCTGACCTTTTGGTTTGGGTCATTACTTGGCCTGAAAATAGTTGAGAATTTGCTTCACATTCTTTAGCAGGGTTGATGTGGTTCAGGGTTTGCTTTGTCTTTCTAATTGCTCCCTTTACTTCACGTATCACTGCTTTTTGAGGTTCTGCCCATTTTGTTTATCAGAGCAGGAAAAGGCTGCTTCTAAAAGAAAACATTTCTGGGGCAGCTGAACTTTGTGCTGAAAAGTATGTTATAAACATTAAATACCTACAAACCACTGTATTAAAACTCTTGGAAAATGCTATGATGCCAGTGATGTAATCCCATTATGCCTTTTTGGGATGAAGATGGAGTTTTGGACTGTACCAATAAATTAATCTCTGTTGCTTGTTTTGTCAGGGTCCAATTATGCCTGGGAGCCACTCTGTTGAAAGATTTGTGATCGAAGAAAATCTTCATTGCATCATCAGATCCTTTTGGAAAGAGAGAATGACATGGTAGGGATATAGCAATGTCTATGTCAATCTGTCCAAAGAGACATGACACTGCATGGTGATAGAGCCTTGGGCAGCTACTTCCAAGACTTGCTCTCAGCAGGGAAAGAGGTTCTTCGAAGGAATGGATCCTGGCACATATCACAACAAGTATGTTTTTTTGCACTTCCCGCTTGCCCTTTTAATTCGAAATCACATGCCTTTCTTTTTCTGTAGTGCTGTCCAGTTAACAAGCTATCCAGGAAACCACAAGATCCCTCTGAATTACCACATTGTTGAGGTAAACGCTGTATTTATCATGTCACCTTTTCTTTTTTAGTGCCAGGGATCTTCCTCTCTGCTAATACCGTAGTTCTTCATCTCAGAATGGAGCTTGAAATGACCCATTTTGAATTTGAACCATTTTTGATACACCATTGTGGGATTGGCATAGGGCATTTTAACACTGGAATTTCCTGACAATGAAATATTCTGTGCTTCTCTGCTTTTGCAAATATGCTTCATCATATTGCTTTCATATTTCCCCCAGGTGATCTTTGCTGAGTTGTTTCAGCTTCCTGTTCCACCTCACATGGAAATCATGTACACAACACTTTTTATTGAACTCTGTAAACTTCAGCCTGGATCTTTACCTCAAGTTGTATCCTTTTCCCCCAAAAGTCTCTTGTAACAGTTAATAATTTTGATAATGGTCTGTTTTCAATCATATTGTAATTAAACAATTGCAAAATGACCTTGACTATGTGTCAGAATGGTCAAACAATTGGCAACTCCAAATCTCAACCAACAAATGTTCTGTCTTACACATTGGCAAAAAAAATCAGAACACCAAATACAAGCTGGGCGGATATGACCTTGTAGACGACCCTCACTGGTGCCAGAGCTCACTGTAACAGCATTGTCAAAAAGGCATTAAGAGTTGTCAACCTAATCTTGCGAAGCTTCTTCTCCAGTAATATTGTACTGCAAACTAGGGCATACAAAACCTTTGCTAGATCAATTCCTCAAATGCAGCTCATCTGCCTGGAATCCGCACTCTTTATTGGACATTAACACAATTGAGCGAGCCCAGAGGTATTTCACGAGAAGAGTACTCTGCTCCTCTGCTTGCAATAAAATACCTTACGCCACCAGGCTTGAAATTTTAGGCTTGGACAACCTAGAACTATGCCGCTTACGGTCCGACCTAAACATAGCACACAAAATTATCTGCTACAACATACTACCTGTTAATGACTACTTCAGCTTCAACCACAATAATACAAGAGCACACAATAGATACAAACTCAAGATAAACCGCTCCAAACTCGATTGCAGAAAATATGACTTCAGTAACAAGAGTGGTCAATGCCTGGAATGCACTACCTGACTCTGTAGTTACATCTCCAAACCCCCATAACTTTAACCTTAGACTGTCTACTGTTGACCTCACCCCATTCCTAAGAGATCTATAAGGGGCGTGCATAAGTGCACCAGCGTGCCTACCGTCCCTGTCCTACTGTCTCAATTTTTTCGTACCCATTTACTATGTTCATATTTATGTTTATACTATACCTGTTAACTTGTACGTTTGACAAAATAAATAAAAAATATATAAAAATAAACATAAACAATTCAAACCTTAATTGAAAAATGACAGCTTGCACAAGCTACGGAAATGCTGTACATGCGCTTAGATACAATGAATACTATCTGCATAGATCGGTGAGTAAAGACATTCTCATCTAAATTTTCTGAGGACTTAGTGACTTGAGATGTTTCCACACAACAGAATCTATGACGGTTGTAAATAGTCCTGCTTTTACAAGCCTTCCTATTTTAGGTCACTCCTCTCATTTAATTAGTATAGGAATAAATGATTTCTTCTGTTAGACCTTTCTGGATCTTTCGTACATGGCATTCATAATCAACCAGTGATCAACTGTTAGGTCCCAGATTTTTTTTTGCAGCATCTACTGTATGTCAAAGCTTTTGCAAAGCATGCAGTTACCTCTGGAATGGCTCTTCAAAAGATTGAATTACTACAGAATAATTGCATATTTTCTGTCCTCCAGTTTTAAAGAGTTTACAACTCCGCTATATCGTATGTTTCTGTCCATTTGTATATAACGTCAATTGTAGCAGTGCAAAATGAAATGTTTTTAATATAAAAAATTTACAGATTTTTTTCCCCCCATCAAGGTTCATTAATTGGTTTTCCCACCATCTTAGTAATTTTGAGTTCCGTTGGAGCTGGGAAGATTGGTAAGTATTTGATTCTCTGTACAGGTAGTCCTCGAATTGCAACCACAATTTAGCCCAAAATTTCTCTTGCTACGTGAGACAGTTGTTTAGTTGAATTTCACCTCATTTTACAACCTTCCTTGCCACAGTTGTTAAGTAAATCACTGCCGTTGTTAAGTTAGTCACACAATTGTTAAGTGAATCTGGCTTCCTGATTGACTTTGCTTTTCAAAAGGTTGCAAAAGGGGTTCACATGACCCCCAGGGCACTGCAACACCGGTCATAAATATGAGCTGGTTGCCAAATGTCCAAATTTTGATCATGTGACCACGGGGATGCTGGGTTATGTCGTAAGTGTGAGAAATGGGCATAAATCACTTTTTTCAGTGCTGTTGTAACTTCGAATGGTCACTAAACAAATGGTTGTAAGTCAAGGACTGTCTGTCTGTCTGTCTATCTGTCTGTCTGTCTGTCTATCTATCTATCTATCTATCTATCTATCTATCTATCTATCTATCTATCTATCTATCTATCTATCTATCTATCTATCTATCTATCTATCTGCACTTACATTAGGACTGTGTAGTGGAGTATTCTGCAGTGCTTATGTAATAGCACTCTGTAAGTCTCTATAGCACTTGTGCTTGCTGTCCTGGATGGCATAGCTTCCGATTTTCACCCTCGTGATAATCAGTGCTATATGCCATCACAATTCACATTAAGATCTCATTAATTCCTGGTTTTTTATGTGTGTGTGTCTTTTTCCTGCTTTATTTTGCTGTCGAGAAGCACTTTCACTTTCTCTGTATAGAAGTTGATGGGCATTTTCTGGGTACTGATTTGATTGACATTTATAGTTGTATTTTCACTACAGGGATTTTGCATCTTACTGATTTTTAAAAGCTCTGATCTTAATTCTTTTTAAAAAAAAATTCGATGGAATCTTTTCTCCCCCCCCCCATTCGTTTGTATTATGGGAAACACTATCTCAGGGTTCTCTGCGGTTATTCTGGTATCCTATATCTAATTCCCCCATCCTTGAAAAAAATGGTTTATGCTTCGTTGTGAAAGCTTAGGTACAGGCTGTCCTGGACTATACCAAAAAATGCAAACAATGCATTAATTTAAAAACAAAGCCCTTTGGGAAGCCTTTGGGGGGGAAAAGGCTTTTCAACTTACAAGTTCAAATTGAAAACTTAGATAGCATTTTTTGATAAAATAGCAACGGTTTTAAATCAAGCCAAAGTTGATACTCAAGTATAAGCAACAGGAGCTAAACCTGATTTACAATTAAATCCAACTTATTGCTGGTGGATTTGAAGGAGAAGTAGTTTGACTTGAAAAGGCTTTTTCTTTTGGAAAAGACACACATTTTCAAGGCTTAAAATGGAAAGAACCGATGAGGGATGAATCAGACTTTCTCAATAAGATGGAGTCTGGGGAACAGATTCATTTATATACAACTGGAAAAATGTTTTTTTGAACAACAAAGGCTGTGGAAATATTTATAATAGAGACTTAAAATTTTAGTGAATGAGGCTCAATTGTTGAGAAAGATCCTGGTTAAAATTAAATGTCAGGGTTCCAAATAACACCCTCAACGAAAGAAGACTCCGAGGCTTGAAGTTCCTCAAAGTTCCATTTTATTAGAGATGTCATATTGGCACATCTGGGAAAACCCGAATCTGAAACCTTCCCATTTTCCCCACCCAAAAGAAAGTCAAAGTTCCCGAATGAGAAGGAGCAAAAGGAAGAGTATTAAGAGAAACAAGAAGCACAAAAAAACAATATAGGTAACAATGGAAGAGGAAATCAAAATATCCTCAATAAACATAAACGGATTAAATAAACCAAAGAAGAGAACACAAACATTTGCAAAATTAAGGAAATTAAATTCAAATGTGATATGCTTACAAGAAGTTCACGTCAAAAAAGGAGATTGTAAATTACTTGAAAACTCAAAATTGGGGAAACTTTATACAACATTAGCAAATTTTAAAAAAAGAGGAATAGTGACGTATGTTAAAGAGACAATAAAATCTGGTTTAATATATAAAAATGAAGAAGGTAGAATTTTAATGATTGAATGGAAATAGGACAAAAATTGATATTATTAACGATAATATATGCACCCAATAACAATCAGTTTGAATTCTATAAGAAAATACATAAAAAATTAATAGAATTTGGATATGAAAATATATGCATAATTGGGGATTATAATGCAATAGTAGATCGTACATTAGATTATAAAAGCAAGAAACAAAACAAGAAGAAAAAAATATATTACCAAAATCATTTTGGGAAATGACAGTAGAATTAGGACTGAAAGATGCATGGAGAGAGGCTCACCGGACAAAAGAACAATATACATTTTTTTCTAATCCGTATCAATCCTGGTCAAGGATTGACATGGTTTGGGTGACCCTGGGATTGCGCAATGATATACAAGAGGTTGAAATAGAATCTAATATGTGGGCAGATCATAACCCAGTAAAAATAACATGGAAAGGACAGAAAAGGAAAATTAGATGGACGATGAATCAAAATTTAGTGAAAAATAAGAAATATAGAGCAATGTTGGAAAAAGGAGTTAGGATTATTTTTCAAAGTAAATACAAAAGAAGATACATCACTGCAAAATCTCTGGGACACCACAAAAGCTTATATTTGCGGATTAACAATAGTTTACAATGCAAGAAAAAACAAAAAAAGAAGGAGACCTTACAGGAAGAATTGAAAAAAATGGAATTGGAAATGCAAAAGGATCCCCAAAATAAAACTGCGAGAGAAGAAAGAGATATTATAAAGCACAAAATTAATCTAATCACCCAGGAAGATTTGGCACAAAAAATTAAGATGTCCAAACAAAATTATTTTGAATACGCAAATAAGCCTAGTCGTTGGTTGGCATATAAACTGAAAAAACAAAAAGAGAAAAAAATGATATATCAATTACAGGATGGGAAAGGAATAATACAACATAACAGAGAAGAAAAGAAAAAGATAATAGTAAATTTCTTCACAAATTTATACGCCTGAGAGGATGTTACAGAAGATAAAATTAAAGCATATTTAGAAACAAATATAAAACAAGTTACAGAAGAGCAAAGAGAGATGTTGAACAGGACAATTACAATAACAGAATTCGATACGGCATTGAAAAAACAGAAAAACAACAAAACACCAGGTCCGGATGGGATACCCGTGGAATTATATAAAAATACACAAGAATCACTAGAAGGGATAATGATAGAATTATTTAATGAGGCACTCGAAAAAGCTAAATTACCGGCAACATGGTCAGAAGCATTAATTACTTTGATACCAAAGGAAGATTCAGACTGTCAACAAATCCAAAACTATAGACCCATCTCATTGTTAAATTCAGATTATAAGCTATTTATATCAATAATTTCAGAAGGAGTTAAAAAATTTTTTAAATGAGAGTATACATCAAGAACAAAACGGTTTCTTGCCGAAATGACAGATCAAAAATAATATGAGAACAATAATGAATACTTTAGAGTATTATGAGGAACACCCTGAAAAACAAGCGGCACTGGTTTTCCTTGACCCCCAGAAAGCTTTTGAGAACATAAATTGGAAATTTATGACTAGGCAATTAGATAATATGAAATTTGGAAGGAAATTCGTAAAAATGATAGAAGCAATTTACTCAAATCAAAAGGCAAAGGTTATAATGAATGGGGATAGTACGGAAAAATTTGATATAGAAAAAGGGGTAAGACAGGGATGGCCACTGTCTCCTCTTTTATTCATTTTAACATTGGAAACCCTTTTAATAAAAATTAGAGAAGATCAGGAAATTAAAGGATTAAAAATTAGAAAAAAAGAATATAAAATTCAGGCATTTGCCGATGATTTGGTATTTATAATAGAAGAACCACTATAATCTGGACCTAAATTAATTAAAAAAAATAGAAGAATTTGGCAAAGTGGCGGGACTTAAAATCAATAAAAATAAAACAAAGATAATAACAAAAAATCTCACAAAAAAACAGGATAAACAATTAGAAGAAAAAACAGATATGCAAGTGGTCAAAAAAGTAAAGTACTTAGGAATTTGGCTTACGGCAAAGTGCTCGTCAATAAAGGAAGACAATCATAATAAAGTATTACTGCAAATTAAAAAAGATTTAGAAAATTGGAAAAATCTCCAACTGTCATTGATCGGGAGGATAGCTTCGATCAAAATGACTGTCTTACCAAGGTTATTATTTTTGTTTCAAGTGACACCGATAAAGCCAGGGAAATCTTTTTTTGATGACCTAAATAAAATAATTTCAAAATATATTTGGCAAGGGAAAAAGCACAGGATAAAATGGAAATTATTGCACGATATCAAAGAAAGGGGAGGATTTGCACTCCCAGATTGGCAGCTATATTACCAAGCAGCAGCATTAGTGTAGATTAAGGAGTGGATGGAACTAAACAACAAGAGAATCTTGATATTAGAGGGACATGATCTCCAGGTAGGATGGCACGCGTTCATGTGGGATGAGAAATATAAATCTCATGCGTATTTCAAGAGAAACACGATTAGGAGTGCCTTATTGCAAATTTGGCAGAATATTAAAAAATGTCAGCATTAGTGTAGATTAAGGAGTGGATGGAACTAAACAACAAGAGAATCTTGATATTAGAGGGACATGATCTCCAGGTAGGATGGCACGCGTTCATGTGGGATGAGAAATATAAATCTCATGCGTATTTCAAGAGAAACACGATTAGGAGTGCCTTATTGCAAATTTGGCAGAATATTAAAAAATATCATTACACAAAGATTCCAAATTGGATATCCACAATAGAAGCCATAAAGCAACCAAATTTAAAGAAATTTGATAAAATTATAAGATACAAAGATTTATTAAATGAACAAGGAAATTTGAAAAGTAGAGAAGAGCTAACTGAGCATGGGATTAACCTAGATTGGTGGACATTCACACAGGTGCAAGCTAAATATAAGAGTGATATCAAAGTATATGAATTTCAAAAGGAACCTCATGATCTTGATAATATATTATTTGGTACTGATGAAAAATTGATTGGTAAAATTTATAAATTCTTAATAAGATATAAAATGGAAGAGGAGGTGGTCAAGGACACAATGATACGATGGGCAAAGTT
>QLTV01002279.1:2032822-2056084 GCA_003457575.1 Thermophis baileyi
GGCCGCTGCATGCACGGCAACAGGGACGGGATGGATGCGCCCGTCTGCTGCGCAAGCCCTGCGCTTGTGGGCTCACTGTACCCGACCGGCCTCGCCGCCGCCTTGCAGGCAGGAGCACGTTTCAAATTGCCCTAGGCAGAGCCCAGAGGAGCCAAGCTAGTCCCACGGGGTGTGCGCGCACCCGCCTCTCGCTTGCTCTCACTCTCCCGGCCAAAAGAGTGCCCGCCGCAAAAAGAGCGCCTCCCGGCATGCCCCCCCCTTTTCCCCGGAAAGTAATGGGGGGGCCTTATTTTCGGGGGGGGGGGCTTATTTCAACGCATGTCCCGAAAAGCCCTGTTGGGCTTATTATCGGGACATGTTTTATTTTCGGGGAAATACGGTAGAGAATTATGATTCTGACATTTCTGTTCAGAGGGAAGATTAGGAGGTGCTAGTTGTACAGTTGTGTTTTATGTTTTGGGCCACTTCAGTTATCTGAGAAAAGCTCAGGTTTACAAGTGTGTATCAGCCTCATTACTGACAACAATCAGAATGTTTTCCCCCAATATCAGGGTTTTCTTTGCTTCTTTTATTGCTAGATTTTATATTTGGGAGATCTTACACTCTACCATTCGTAAGATGAACAAGCATGTGATGATGATCCAAAAGGAGCTAGAAGAAGCTAAGGAAAGATTAGCCAAGCAACACAAAAGAGTAAGTAACTTTTTTCATGCCTGTATGAAGAAATGTAGCTTGAAACAAGTGGTGGGTTGCTACCGGTTTGGTGAACCAGTAGTGGCAGCGGCGGGAGGCTCCGCCCACCTACCCGAACGTCATCAAAAATGCTTTGCGCATGCGCAGAAGCGTTGCACACTCCCGTTCCCGAAACGGTAGCAAAGGTAAGAGAAACCCACTACTGCTTGAAACGTATTTCATCAGCTACAAGAATATAAGATTTGCTTTGCTTTGCTTTGCTTTGCTTTGCTTTGCTTTGCTTTGCTTTGCTTTGCTTTGCTTTGCTTTGCTTTGCTTTGCTTTGCTTTGCTTTGCTTTGCTTTGCTGAGCTGAGCTGAGCTGAGCTGAGCTGGGCAGAGATGGGCAGAGATGGGCAGCAGGACAGAAAGTTGGTGATGGTCATCATTCTATTGTGTCCATGGCTAAGGCATTCTTATTTTTGAATACTTTTCATTGGATAATTTAATTTTTTTGCATCCCCATGCCATGATAAAACCACAGTGATAACAGCCATGGTGGCGCAGTGGTTAGAATGCAGTACTGCAGGCTACTTCTGCTGACTTCTGTCTGCCTGCAGTTTGGCAGTTCGAGTCTCTCGGCCTTCCACCCTTCCGAGGTCGGTAAAATGAGGATCCAGATTATTGGGGGCAATATGCTGACTCTGTAAACCATTTAGAGGGGGCTGTAAAGCACTTTCAAGCAGTATATGTCTAAGTGCTATTGTGGTGAACTCCCCCATATAATTGAGTATGATTGATTTATAGTTCTTTAAAGTACTACCCTTGATTTTTTTTTTTTTTTTGCTTTCTCTACCTTTGTGCTTACTATTTACATTTCAATTCCTTTCCCTTCAGCGTGATGATGTCCGAAGCAATGAGAGGGGAAGTTGGCCCCTTGAAGAACAGATTGAACGTTTGCAAGAAAAAGTTGAATCGGCTCAAAGTGAACAAAAAAACCTCTTCCTTGTAATATTTCAGGTAAAAGCAGGCATATTGATGGACCCGTGAAGAAAGCAATCTTAAAACGTTGGCGTGGCTGCAAAATTCTAAAATAAGTGTTTCCGCTTCATAAGGTTCTAAATTAAAATTCTGTACATTTGAGAGTAAGTTCTTAAAAATAACAGGTAGTCAACCTCAAGCAGGTAGTCCTTGACTTATAGCAGGTCAATGAGTGACCGAAGTTACAATATCACTGGAAAAAGTGATGTGTGACCATTTTTCATACTTGCAACCATTGCAGCATCTCCATGGTCACATGATCAAAATTTGGATGCTTGACAACTGGTTCATATTTATGATGGCTGCGGTGTCCTGAGATCATGTGATCACCTTTTGCAACCTTCTGACAAGCAAAGTCAATGGGGAAGCCAGATTCATTTAACAACCGTGTTATTAACTTAACAACTGCAGTGATTCACTTTACAACTGTGGCAAGAAAGGTCATAAAATGGGGCAAAATTCACTTAATAAATGTTGGGCTTAATTGTGGTTGTACGTCGAGGGCCATACTGTACTGAATCCATGTTTGCTGTCATTCTGTACTAAACTATTCCCTACTTAATTCAGAGATGCTTTTAACCCCTACTCAAAAGAAAAGTAATCTTGCCCATGAATCCAAAGCCAGTCATTTCACCTTGTTTATTCCTTCCAGCGTTTCATTATGATTCTAACAGAGCATTTAGCACGAAGTGAAGCAGGAGGGATTGATGTAATTACACCTTGGTACAAGAACTGTATAGAGAGGTTGCAGCAAATCTTCTTACAGGTAAGTCTTATCTATGTCAGAATGCATGTGGTTATTGAAAGTGAGATTATCTGGAAATAAAATCTTTGCACCGTTGATTAGCAATTTCTCCATAGCAGCTTGATTCAAAAGCCTGAAGAGGGTATTGTCATATTGTAATGTTTTGTTCATTATTGGCCCAAATTGAGCTTGGATTTTAGCTGTATTATTTTTGTTGTTTTCTTAGGTAAAGCTGTGTGCATGTGTTAAATCATTTGTAGACTTATTTGCTGCACACAGATACAGAGGAGAAGCCAGTGAATACCTGTCTGAGATGAATGTGTCAAATATATTGTATAATTATGTGTCCAGTGGTTTTGCATCATTGACATGCTGTTACTAATTAAGTCATAGCACTTTCTAGATCGATATTGGTACTTAAGATCAGACTAAAATCTTTTTTCTTCATTAGAAATTCAGTCAACACAAAATATATCTGTTATTTGGGACATTTTTATTATCTCATTTTGCTAATATTGGTTTATTTAATCAATTTAAATGGCTGCCCACCTCACAGATGTGACTCTATGCAACTAACATATTAAAAAGAATACAAAGAACAGTATACATCAGAATTCAAAGAACAAGACATCAGAAACCTATGATAGTAGCCAAGAGCAAACCCAATAGAGGAAGTCTTTGACTTATGACCATTCATTCAGTAACCGTTTGAAATTACATTGATGCTAAAGAAAGGGACCTAAGTCCCGTCCTCAAATTTGTGGCTATTATAGTGTCCTCTCAATCACATGATAAAAATTGGGACACTTGGCAAGGACACTGCAACTGCCTCCACCTGCCTATGTTCCCTCCCCAATCCATCCTCACCGGGTCTCAGAGGCTTTGGGCCTCCTCCCTGCCCTCCCGCCTTGCTCCATTTACCTCTTCCAGAGATTGCTTTTCTGAAAGAGTAGCAATAGCACTTAGACTTATATATGGCTTCACAGTGCTTTACAGCATTCTCTAAGTCACGGGTGTCAAACTCGCCGTGTCACGTTGCCGTCTCGTGACGTTTCTTCCCTTCGCGGAGCTGGGGTGGACCTGGCCTGTGTGTGATGCATCCGGCCCGCAGGCCGCCAGTTTGACACCCCTGCTCTAAGTGGTTTACAGAGTCAGCATATTGCCCCCAACAATCTGGGTCCTCATTTTACCAACCTCAGAAGGATGGAAGGCTGAGTCAACCTTGAATCAGTGAGAATCAAACTGCTGGCAATCGGCAGAATTAGCCTGCAATACTGCCTTCTAACCACTGCGCGATAAGTATCCAGCTGATGCAACATGCGGCCTTTCCACAGAGACTGTTCGCACAATCCTGGAAGCGGGTCACATTCTGGAAGCGGGTGCCCCTTTCGCAATCTCTCAGAAGGATGCTATTTTCCAAAATTATTTAAGTTCTGAGAAATGAAATAATATATAGAATCAGCTCAGGAGACTGTTCCCTGATTCAATGGGAGGGACCCAGAGGAAGGGAAGGTAAAGCACAATCAGACTTGCAAGATTCAGTTTATAGTGTACTTTTGTCTAGTTCTAATCTTCATGTGGAGTCTGTTTCTTGATGTGGTCCTGATCCCTAAGACTCACAGCCACCTACAGGATTGAGCCAAATCCTATTCTTCCCCAACCACAGCTTCCAGACTCTCTGATAGAACCACCAGGGGCATCAGTTGGAAGGCCAACAACAGAGGTGTAGAGCTGAGTATCATTAGCACACAGTTTGATACCCCACACTGCGCTGTCAGATGACCTCACCCAGCAGCTAGATATTAAATATCTAGCGTGTAGATATTAAATAGAAACGGGGAGAGTGCCAAATCCTGAGGAACCCTGCAGATAAAATACTGCAGATTAGATCTCTCTCCCCTGACTGAAGCCAACCTTGGAGGAAGGTGGATGATCAAGGCAGAACTGCCTTCCACTTCTAATCCCTGGAGTGGTATCTAGAATAGGGGCCTCCAACCTTAGCAACTTTAAGACTTGTGGACTTCAACTCCCAGAAGAACTCCAATTCTGGGAGCCAAGGTTGGAGGCCCCTGATCTAGAAGACTACTGTGATCAAAGGTATCTGTGAAGCTGCAGTAGAACCACTTTCTCAACAAGCTTCCCCAAGAAGAGAAAATTGGAAATAAGATTAAAATTACCCAAAACAATCAAATTCAGCAATGGCTTGTTGAGGCAACATTACCTTTTTTAATCAGTGGTTCCACCACTTTCTTTTAAGAATGGATTCATCATTGCCAGGATTCAATCACGTATCATCTTCTGAGAAACCTTAGCTAACCAGGAGCACACAGGTAGCCTAGCTAACAGTTCCATTTAATCAGCCAAACTTTCTGTCAGTCAAATGCTGGGCTGGGCCCAACTGTGATTGTTGTTGTCTCTAAAACTTTTACTTACCAGAATTGGCTTTTATTAGATATGCCTCCCAAACCCTCATTTCAGATTCTAAATAACTAAATAAATGCAAGATTTAAGTCTTTCATCTAAAATTAGATGACCATCCCATAACCATTAGACAGTGGTACTGGCATGGTTAAGGAAAGCTCTCTTAGATAAAGTTTTACATGGGATTAAATTAAGACTTTTTGTTTTATTTGTACAGGCTTGTAGCTGGAGATGGATTTCTGGAGTTAAAGTTTATGAATCTTATGATTTCTGTTTCTAATTTCTATTTATTTTATACAGTGTTTTTATTGCCTTCATTTTACAGTGTTCTGGAAGTGGTAGGCTGATAGATATCAAGTAAATAATATTTTACAATGAATATTTAATCTTTTTTTTCTGTATAAAAGCAGTTAGCAGGTTATAAACCTACTGCTTCATATGACACTGGATTTTATAATTAAGATTGTCCACTCTGGTTTTTCTGATTCTTCCAGACCAGGTTCTGTTTTTAGTTGTGTTGACTTGAATTGCACAGTGTATAGTATAGTTGTGCTGTGCCTATCATACAAATCAAACTTGCAATATTAAGCCACAGCTGGCAAGTACAAACAAGATACAGTATTAAAATTTTTAGAAGATGGTTTATTTAACATCATTTCCAAGCTTAACCAAAATGCTTTTTCATGTCTGTAGCATCATCAGATCATCCAACAATACATGGTGACCTTGGAGAACCTTCTATTTACAGCAGAACTGGATCATCACATACTGGCTGTATTTCAGCAATTCTGTGCACTCCAGGCCTGAGTAACGTTTTGTTTTTTTGTTTTGTTTTGTACAGGACTTAATTTCATCTTGTTAAACTTAAGACTTTGATGGGAAAGAAAAGAAAAAAAATAATAATCTGAAAGTGTGCTGTGCTAGATAAGCTACACAGTGCTCAAATTTTCAGCAGTAGGGGCCTTATGCTAGTTATGATTCCGGGATGTTTTGGATGGAATAATGTGTGGATTTCTAAATTTGAAATGGATTGAATGTTGACTCTGCCATAGCATCCCTTTTGTGCCCTCCTATTGTTGGTATAAAAGTTAAAAATAGAAGACAATAAATAGACGTGGCTCTTTGTTTACCTCTTGCATACCATGCAACGGGTTCCGTAATAATGTGAAACAAGTCTCAAAACATACGAATGTGTCTGAGGATGGCCTTTCTGGTGGTAATGCTCAAAGCTCCATAAGAAACTGAAGCCTCAAATATATGAATGTTTAAATGGCCAAGTCTGCGAAGAACTTTTGGGTATGTTTGCTATCAAAATGAATTATCATGGTTGTGTGAAACATAATTGAAATTATAACACGTTTTTTTATATTGGTCAAATGTGCCTATTTTGGTTCACACAGAATAGAAACAAACTTAATTACTGAAGCAACAATCTGTGCTGCTCATTCGTAATGCAGATATAAGTTGCATGAAAGGACTTAATAAAAGCTATCAACTAGCCTGATCTACCTTCCATAGCTCAAGATTGTCCGATTACTATGGAGAAAGCATATTTTTGTTTCATCAGCCTAGACCAAGAAGACAACCAGGGCTGTTGTGCTTCTTTTTATTTATTTGTGTTTACTCATAAATTTGATAAGCCAAGTCATTAGATCAAGGCTGGCTTTGCCAATATGATTATCAACCAGGGTTGGGTTCCACTTACCTTCCCCACCGGTTTGCATCGCGACGTTTTGCGCGTTCCCTCGCGCAATTTTGCTTCCGCACATGCTCAGTAGCTGCAATCAGCCCGAAACACAGCTGAGGAGCTGATCAGCTGTGCTTCGGGCGAAGGAATAAAGGTCAGTATAAACCCAGGGGTGGGCGGGAGGGCCCAGTTTCAAGCGGCAGAACAGGAAAAACCTTCCAAACAGTAAAACATTCACAAAAAATTCCCCAAAAAAGATGGCGGCGCCCACGGACTGGCACCAACCGAACCGGATCCGTGACATCACCAGCAGGTCGCTAACGGTTCGGGCGATCCAGTCCGAACTGGGAGGAACCCACCCCTGTTATCAACGTCTTGCGAGTAAGACACTTGAGAGTTACTTAAGGGCCTATTCTTAATAGTAGAAAATATATATAGCTCAGCGTTGAATTGCTGGGCTCTTAGTATTCCCATTTATCGTTACTAGGCAAAACAGCACAATGAACAGCTAATGTCATCCAGCCAGTTAATGAAAAAAGTTGACAGACTGCTAAAGTCTACTCATTTACCAACATATGCAAGGCCCAGATGTTTCCCCTCAAAATATGTGTTCCTTTAAGAAGAACTAGGTAGGGAGATTACCAGAGGTGGGTTCGGACTGGTTCGCCCGAACCAGTAGCAACCCGCTGGTGACGTCATGGTGACGTCACGGAGCTGGTTCGGTCGGTGCCGGCCCGTGGATGCCGCCATTTTTTTTTAATTGGGATTTTTTTTAAAAAAAATTTCTTCTGCGCATGCGCAGAAGCCGAGTTTCTGGCACTGCGCATGCGTTGCCATCTTGTTTTTGGCTTTTGGGGGGGGGGGATTTTTTTATTTTTTGGCACTGCGCATGCGCACGCGCCGCGGCCACTGGAGGAAGCGAACCGGCAGCGAGGTAAGTTAGAACCCACCCCTGGAGATTACATACTGCTCTAGCCTACAGGGCCTCAAATTAACTTGGTCAGCTGTACATTCCTAGCAAATCTTCAACCCTCCCAGTAGCATTTTCCATGGCAATCCATAGCTCAATCTGAAGTTTTGGGGATTACTGTGTTGAAATAACATTAAATCAAAACCACACAAACCACACTTTGGTATATTATGTTCTCTGATGCAGCCACTATCTCCACAGTGATAAAGTTGCAAGATCCAAGTGCAAGGGTGTGTTTTCTCTTCTCTATATTCTATAATGTAAATGTGTATGACCTTCAAAATTGGAAAGTGTTTTTTCTAACCCACAAACTACTGTAGATATATATGAAAAATGTTAAGAATGCATGCAGTGATACAGATAAGCATTTAACTGTGTAAGTATTATACAGTTAAATATTTTTATTATTCAATAAATGTAACATTTTTTATAAAAGGATGATTATTATGCCTCTTTTCTACCAGATTTTCAGTTATTTCTGGATAATGGTTAGGGTATGCAAAATAGGACACAAAGAATGTGATCCATTACATAAACACTTGAATACAAAAATGCATTGAATGTAAATCCAAGCCGCACTACATCTTTTCATAGGTTAATTCATGACCACACGTGCTGCAGATCTTTCTGTACGTATCATCGCCTATCATTTCTTCAGCTCCATACTCATGTTGATGGATACTTGTGTCTTTTTTCCATAAACTACTTCTTACAGCTCGCCGTAATTCTAATACAATAGAAGGAGCACAATCATTAAAACACAGTCACACACAAATAAAATCAGTTAACCCCAATGACAGTCTGCATGTGCTCTGAATGAGAGTCTAAATCCTAATGACTTCATTAATGTTCTGTTTTTGAAAGAGAATGTGCAGATGGAATTGGAATGAATCTAGAGTGAATTTTAAAGTCAATTAGAAAACGGTGCTCATAAAAATCAGACACAAAAGAATGTAACTCTTTCCCTGGATTTCATAGATTAAGCCCCTAATCTTTCACCCAGTGGGGCATCAGCCCAGTGGTAGGATTCAAATTTTTTTACTACCGGTTCTGTGGGCGTGGCTTGGTGGGCATGGTGTGGCTTGGTGGGCGTGGCAGGGGAAGGATACTGTAAAATCTCTATCCCCACCCCACTCCAGGGGAAGGATACTGCAAAATCTCCATTCCCTCCCCACTCCAGGGTAAGGTTACTGCAAAATCCCCATTTCCTCCCGATCAGCTGGGACTCGGGAGGCAGAGAATAGATGGGGGCGGGGCCAGTCAGAGGTGGTATTTACCGGTTCTCCGAACTACTCAAAATTTCCACTACCGGTTCTCTAGAACTGGTCAGAACCTGCGGAATCCCACCTCTGCATCAGCCACCAAGAGTATGATGAGTGCAATAAAACTGGCTATCAGTAGGGATTGGCCACTTGCAGAATTCCAATTTACCTGACAGTTCTGCCATCCTTCCTCCCCTGCTCTCCCCCCCCCCAGTTAGCTTTCCTTTTCTTTTTTGAAAGGTAAGCATTAATAAGAGAACTAACTTCTAGTTTGATTTAGGCACAAAGTCAGCTGGGTCATCCTCATTCAGCCAAGGGAAACCGATCATGGAAAACCACTTCTGAAATATTTGAGCCAACATTGACTCGAAGGCACTTTAAAAAGCTGCACTATAAACAGTTGTATCAACCCACCATTTTTACTTTTGAGTCAAATATACTGGGTCTAAGTGGAATCCAAGAATGTTTTTTTAAAAAAAATAAAGCTAATTTGTGTAGACTAGTACATTGTCCTTCAATCTTAAAAGTAGAGGGACAGGGAGGTTTACTGGTATCACACAACTACTACCGGTACTTGTAACCTACCTTTAACTTTTTTATCAAATTTTTTCTGTTTCATCTTCTCTCTGTTATCTTGGCGGTTTTCTTTAGCTTCTTCTAATGCTTCCTCACTACCCCAAACTTCAAGGGAACGTTTAATTACCTGTAAATGCCAAGCATCATTTGAGTAAAATTTAGGGGACTGGAAACAAATTGTTAGATCAGCTAGGGCAGTGATGGCGAACCTTTTTTTTCTTGGGTGCCAAAAGAGTGCGCACGCGTGCAATGGCGCGCATGCATGCGATAGTGTGTGCCCACACCCATAATGCAATGCCCTCCCCCCTGCGTATGCACGCACAACCCCCCATGCTGCCCCCTCCCCCACGCATGCACGCAGGGCTCACTGAAGCCTCCGGAGCCTGTGGATGGCGAAAAATGGATTCGAGCCAATTTTCGGCCTTCCAGAGGGCGGGGGGGGAGGTCGTTTTTGCCTTCCCCAGGCTTCAGGAAAGCCTCCGGAGCCTGTGGATGGCGAAAAACGGACCCAACGGCCCAACCGGAAGTTCGGAAATGAACTTCGGGTTGGGCCGTTGGGTCCGTTTTTCGCCATCCACAGGCTCCGGAGGCTTTCCTGAAGCCTGGGGAAGGCAAAAACGACCTCCCCCCGCCCTCCGGAAGGCCAAAAACCAACTGGCCAGTGCGCACATGCGCGCTGGAGCTGACATAGGGCAACGCCTCGCGTGCCCTCAGATAGGGCTCCGCGTGCCACCTGTGCTATAGGTTCGCCATCATGGAGCTAGGGCTACTGTATCTGGGCTACAAAATCCTGGGGAAACTAGCAGGAAACAAAGGGTTTTCTGTATGTGGCCTCCTGGAGAACCCTAGGAGGCAGGGTTCTCCAGGACAAACCTTATACAAAGTAATGTCCTAGCCCCATCTTTGTGCTGGCTGCTGTACAACAAACAAGGGCTCTTGTTCTCAGCTAGCTGTCTTTAGCAAAGAATATAGTGCCATCTTTACTTAGTACTACTTTCATTCAGTATCTTTGGGGAAAGGGTTGTTTTATTTAAGAAGCCATTATTTTCATGGAAGAATAGCAATTCATACAAAGAAGCGGTCCCATTTACTCCTCCTGACAATACTACAATAGAAATCAATGCTTGTGGGAAACAGCATGGCAATCGTGCAACAGATTCAGAAAGTCTCTGGAAGTAGCGACAAGATTAGTTCCACAGAGGCTGAAGGGTGTTTTTTTTAGGAAATCGTAAATGAATCCCTCCCTACTATATATTAAACTATACTGGTAGTGTAATGGTAAATAAGTAGTTACAGAGGATTATCTGTAATGATGTCTCTCAACTGGCACCATTTGCTACATTGTTCCAAAGGGTTCCCCAAATTTTTAGAACAGATTTTGCAGGTTACAAAAAGACCTCTTCTCTTCTCTTCTCTTCTCTTCTCTTCTCTTCTCTTCTCTTCTCTTCTCTTCTCTTCTCTTCTCTTCTCTTCTCTCTCCTCTCTCCTCTCCCCCCTCCCTTCCCTTCCCTTCCTTTTTGATAGAAAACTACACTGAATCAGAAAGCCTTCCCTCAGTAGAAAGGCACATTCTGATATAATTCAGCTCCCACATAATCTACCAACAACAACAACAAAAATCGAGACAGTTGAATCAGATAGTTAAACATTCACCATGAGAAAAAGTGAAAAGTTGTTAGAATGCAAAGAAGTCATATCTTTGGAAGAAAAATATTAAGAGGACAAGATTCAATTACCTGTAGTTTTAAATAAAGTTTCATATCACCCCAGTGTGAATTATGAGGATTTTTCTTCAGAATGAATCTAAGCACTGGCTCTCTCTTGTCTAAATCACAGTCTTTGAGAAGATACTCTTGCTTTGCTTCAGTCCTTGTTAAGAGTTTATGTTTGTTTTCAACATCTCTGAAATGAAATCCCAATTCAACCTGAAAATGCATTCTATGTATTTGCATATATCAAATAATATATATGTTGCATCACTAACTAAACTAATTCTTAACTTTGTATTTTTATGTTCACTGGTACATATTATAAGTTAAGCACACCGAATATCAAGTTGGTCTATGCAAAAAAAAAAAAAAAAAAAAAAAAAAAAAAAAAAAAAAAAAAAAAAAAAAAAAAAAGGAAAAAAAAGCCTTGAAAATTGTTTGGAAAAAAAGCTTCAAACTTTATAAAAGCACAATTTTTTTCCCGACTTCCACATGAACCTGAAGAAAAAAAGAACTTTAATGAACAGAATATTTAAATCAACTCTTAAATCACATCTTTTTTCAAGCTGGTGTGGAAGCCTGTAAAAAGGGGTGCATTAAATGAACATTGAAAAGTATGCTCGGTTGAGGTCAAACACTTCTTCCAAATCATTTTTTAAGCATGCACAGTATTAATACTAAGTATCAATGCAACCACAATGTAACCTGAATTTTATCTTTAAGCATTCCACTCGATAGAAATAAACACAAATTTGACAGTTTAAAATGGAACACTTACTAGAAAGTAAGATTCCCTGGGAATATTAAATGTGCATGTATAAATGCCATTTAATTAGGTGCAACACTTAAATTAGTCTCACAGAAATCAACAGGATTATTACAAGTGCTTAAATCTGTTTTGATTATGCTCAAACTTCTATATGTATCTGTACTTAACTAACATTGGAAACATGTCCACAATGATGTATAAAGACAACACAATATTCACAATATACTAATCTCAAATACACTTACGGATTACATTATACATATAATGTAATCCGTAAGTGTATTTGAGATTTCAGCCTTTTAGTCTTTTTCTACATGCACCTTTATAAAATAAATGTCATTGTGTTCAATTGAATATATTCTTGCAAAAAGGAGATATAACATTATACATTCAGTTTCTGTTAAAATGTATGGTTTTCAAATTATTCATTTGCATAATATGCATATTACCAACATTTAGGGGGCTGGTATACATTTTAAAATATTTTTGATTATTCCTTTTTGATTATCCAAAAATACACTTGTTTTAAATGTCATTGTATTTTTTTAATTGATTGATTTTATTTGATTTGATGCTACCCAACTCCAAGTGACTCTGGGCTTAAATTAAGTTTATAATATATTTTTTTTACGCCGAGCTAGAAATTTTTGCAATACCAACAAAATGAAACCATTTGTTAAACACTAAATCCACTTAGTCATTCTTAATCCACAGTTGCCAAGAGTCAGAACTGACTTGAAAGTACAAAAACAAAATTGCGGTACCTGCAATTATCACATGTTGCCAGGTCAAAATGGTTCATGAGATATGAGTCCATGAATTCCTTCTCACATTCTTCACAGATCAGATAATCAAATTCTAATACTGGACCTATTAAAATAAGAACAGAAGCACAATAATAACAATTCAGGCTCTTAAATTTATCCAAAATAGTAAAGTAACAATAACAAGAAATACAAACACAACAAAAAAAATTAAGCTTTGGAATCTTGGAAATGACCTTTCATTGTGTTTTATTGTCTGTAAACCTTGAGAAAAAATAAGCACTGCTTATTAGAACTACTAAGTTCTAACTAACTTGCTTTTCCAGGTTAGGCAAGCTGTGCTGTTGATGTGGTTTTATGATACTCTTTACCTTGTATAACATGGGTTATTGTTCTGTAACTTTGATTTCAATCTTTGTATGCTGCCCAGAATCATTTTAAGCAAATTATTGACTCAATAGTGCAATTTTTTCCAATTTGGTGATCTCTAAATGTGTTGTCTCTATCTGCACTCGCTTTAATTCTCAGTCAATTTTTGATTAAATTAGCAAATTTATATTCTTATTTAACCAATGTTGAACCTAGAATACTGCCTACATCAGTATGGACACACAGCTATTCAGCAAGAACACATGGCTCTTTTCGACCAAAATTTCCTATGTCTTGCTTATTCAAGCACTTATCAAAATAAAGCACGAATTACCAGGAGGATGCACAATTTTCTCAGTTTGGTGTCGATTTGTCTCTTCTTCCTTTTCCTCCTCCAGAAAAAACCCTCCTCCTGTATCTATTGTCTTTGAAGGTGCTTTAACTTTTGAACTGCCTGGAAAGATAAAGTAACAATTTAATTGTGCACCTGTACAAATAAAATGACTTTGTTTTGAAATGACTCCATAACATTCATTATATAAACTACTTTCAGTCACTGAAGAGATTTCAACACTTCAACACTTTTAGACCACAGTCTAGAAATATATACGTTTACACATCTTGTATCCACCTCAAACTGTGATGCAACAGATTTAATTTATAAAACAAACTGGGAAGATATGAGTGAGTCCATATATTCACTAAGCCACTGTTTATGTAATTACACTTCACTGAATGAAGCACAAGTGGCTGGGTTGGCCCATCCTGCTAATAATATAATACAGAATGACACTGGCTTGGTATTGCCTAGCATTAAGCCAATAATATCAATGCACATTTTTTCTTCAGATTTGAATAAAATATCCTTCACCGTAGTTTGTTCCACAAACATTATTATTATGCATGAGTGCAGGCAGTGAATATAAGTCCAATGAAAGGCCTAATAAGACAGAGAATATTATGGGATCCTATCTTAGCTTCTCTGTGCACTCACTGCAAAAGAGGGTAGCGACCCTTTTTACAATAAACTTGTTTAATTTCCCAGAATGTACAATTTATTAGGGAAAGTCTTAACTTCCCTACATCATCTTCTTCATATGACTTCCTTATAAAGTACACAAACTAACAGGAGCTCTGTCATGTTGCCCCATATATGGCATAATAACAGGATACGGCAAACCTTCGCCAGGAGAAGAGTAGGGCCAGTTCGTCAGTCTAGCTTGCCTGAGCATCAAAGCCCGCTGACGGTTCCTCTCAATCTTGGCCTTCATGGTCTCGGAGAGTGTGTTTTTTTCTCCTTGGGCAGCACTTGGATCCATGGCCAGAATCAGAATCACTCATCTAAAAACAGGAAGAGGGTAGACAGAGGTAATTGGAGAATAAAAAAAGAAATAGTCGAAGACTACTAAATACCAATTTGAGCATATTTAATAAAACGTGGAGTGAGGTGGGATGGCATTAATAGAAAAAGTGCAGAGAAGAGCAACAAAAGATGATTAAGAACGGTTGCTGGAATTGGGTATGTCTAGTTTAATGAAAAGAAGGAGTCGGGGTGACATGATAGCAGTGTTCCAATATCTCAGGGGTTGCCACAAAGAAGATGGAGTCAACCTATTCTTCAAAGCACCTGAAGGCAGGACAAGAAGCAATGTATGGAAACTAATCAAGGAGAGAAGCAACCTAGAACTAAGGAGAAATTTCCTGACAGAACAATTAATCAGTGGAAGAACTTGCCTCCAGAAGTTGTGAATGCTCCAACACTGGAATTTTTAAAAAGAGATTGGACAACCATTTATCTGAAATGGTATAGGGTTTCCTGTCTGAGCAGGGGGTTGGACTAGAAGACCTCCAAAGGCCCTTCCAATTCCTCTCCTCTCCTCTCCTCATACTTGGATGAGTGATTCTTGGGCTATTTTATTGGAATTCGACCCCCCCCCAAATCCATTTTGCAACGCTGCCAAGAAAACTGCAGAGATGCATCCCCTCCCCCAAGAGGCGGCATGACTGATAAAGTGAGCTTCAGTGCACAAACGTTTGTGCCCAATCAATCTCCCGAGGTTTGGAAATGTCACAACTCTTTGTCGTTTATCCTTGCTGGCATCAGCAAGGGATATTTAGCAACTCGCCTCCCGGCAAAGGTTAACCCGTGCCGCCTGTCAAACAGGGTGACAAATGCAAGCAGGGACAGAAATTGGTTCCCACTCGGCACGACCTTCCTCTGCCCACCATCATCACCATCCGCCAGTTATTCGCGCCACGGGTCTCCCTTCCCCACGTAAGTTTGGTCTTCACTTCGCGCGTCCCGCCTTGGAAAAGCAGGAAAATCCGAGAAGAAAGACCCTCCGACGCCACGACCGCCGGCTACAGTACTTACAGGTAGCATAGAGTTGGCTTCTTGAACAGAGTGCGCATGCGCTGGTAAAGGCACCCTCTCTCTCACCCACCCACCGACCGAAGTGTAATGGGGAGCTTTTGACCATAGACTTAAAAATGAAGAAAAGACAATCCTTCCGTAGATAGCGAGATTTAAAATGGCTTTTCAAGGAGACAGGAAGATTTTTTTTAAATTATTCTCAATTTTTTTTTAGAAATAGTCCTGTACAATTATCTCTATAGTGTGCAATATAAAGTCGGGATGAAAAAGATAAGTTTGGTGTTGTATGATCTCATGTGCAAATCGTAGCTGCGCTAAGAGAGTAACTGATACAACTGATTCAGGTTGTAACCAAGATCAAAGCCAATCTCTTAGGTCTCAGTAGAAGACACTTTCTCCGCGGACGCATATGCATGTCTTCAAAAACTGAGGCAATTTCAAATTTGCAAAAAACGAAGGACGATTTCGAAAGAGCTAGCACTCCAGATTTTCTGCTGTACAATATGTGTTTGGCGGCGAGCCGCCTGGACTGTTGGGAGTTGTAGTTCGGCCACATCAGGTGTATAAATTGCCCAACCCAGAAAGTAAAGCAAGCACGTGGGGTTTTGACAACCGACAGTAGAGTGCGCTGAAACCTTTGCAAATTAATACCTTCTACTTTTATACGAATTGCTTAGTTGGCGAAAACATACAGACTTATATGGTGGTATAAGCATTACAGAAATATAACCTTCAATCTTTTAATTTTATTTTAAAATTGAAATAATTAATTACATGCCATCAAGTCCAATAGATTTACCCCCCCCCCTTAATTTAGCCTTTCAGATATTCCAATGGTACATTGTAACTGAATCCTTTCAGCTCCTCGATGACCCTTTTCTCTTTCCTTCCACCTTTCCCAGCATTACAGTCTTTCTCAGAAAGCTAAACCTTGCCATTATGTGTTCAAAATAGGATTATTTGAGAGTGGTCATTTGTGTCTGGAGTGAGAACTCTGGTTTGATTTATTTGATGATCCATTTCTTGGTTTTCTTGGCCATCCATAAGATTCTCTTCTCCCATACCAAAGTTCAAATGCATCAATATTCTTCCTGTCCTGTTTCTTCAAAGTCCAAGTTTCACTTCAATAGCGTGTCACTGGGAATACCATGGCTTACGTAATTCTGATCTTTGTAGGTGTAATCCCATCATGACATCTGGATATCTTTCTAAGGCCTTCATGGCTGCCCTCTTGAGGTCTAGTCTGCAGGGTTATTTCTTGACTGCTTATTCTTTTACTGTGCTGTTGGTGGCCTATCCCAAAAGGCGGAAGCTGACTGCCATTTCAGCATATTCTGTGTCAGTTCTAAGGTTGGTTGTACTTCTTTTCATAAATTTGGTCTTGGAGAGACATGAGAGTGGCTCTGCCCACTCAACTCTCAATAGTCCAGTGTGCTAGCTGAATATCACGGAGGGGTAAAGAGGTCTATATGGAAGGCAGGACTTCTCAGAATGACAAACACTGAAATGCCATCAGGGATTTGTGCTTTGGCAAGAGTAATAACGTATTCCTAACCAGCACCACTTGGTTGAAAGTTATCTGCATTCAGCTACTGACCAGGAAGAAGAAGAACACATATGCATGTCTTCAAAAACTGAGGCAATTTCAAATTTGCAAAAAACGAAGGACGATTTCATGATTAAAACTTCGGAGCAAGAAAACATGCCTGCCTCAAGACCATCAGAATGGTCTGGTAGAATTAGAGACAGGAAACAACCTCAAAAGTCTCTACTGTATATTTTACTGGGGAATGAGAAGTCTCGGACCACAGAAACTCACATGAAGGGTTTTTGAAAATTAGTCCTGCAGATTGCAACAAATCCTATTTTAATTAAATATTCAAAATCAGAAGATGATGTCTTAAGCCGTGATGTTGCAACACCACGGTATGTGTTAGTTTCACAATCAGAAATCTTTTTTCATTACTTATTTTCGTTGCTTTTTAATTAATAACAAAAAAGAGCAAAATATGAAAATAGTAGCAATGGTAATACATATGTTGTCGTATGTAAAGAATACTTATGGTAACACTATAGGTCTGTTGGATAAGAACATAAATGTGCATATGTCTTTCTGTATGTAGATGGTGCCATTTTATTGTTTCAGAACTTGATTTGCAGAAAATATTAGACAGATTGTATGATACAGTATGAAGTATAGTTTTGAAAACTAATATATCAAAGACAAAGTAATTGCATATAGTATGGAAAGTGGAATGAACATTAATGTATTATATATAAATGGCAATAAAATTAGCAGGTAGATGAATTTGCAAATGTTGATTGAAAGTTAATTAAAAATGGAAAACAAATGGAAAATATTTAGGAATGTAAATGCTGGTAGAAAGAGAATGGTCTATTGTTGGTTAAAAGAAGTCAAAATGCCTGTTTGTAATAGCTTGCTTTGACCCACTATGAAGAAGCCTGAAAGTCAAATGTAATATGTGTGGATTATTTGTGTGGAAAACGAGAGTGAAAGTAATGAATGGGTGATGAATGAATCTGGACTTAGTAGAAAGTGAGTGACCATTACATATGGTCTATGCATGTATATGTCAGTTGAGGTGGTTGGTTGAGAATCAAATTGCAAAACAAATACAGGTAGTTTTCTACTTACAACAGTTCATTTAGTGACTGTTCGAAGTTACAGTGGCACTGAAAAAGTGGCTTATGACCATTTTTCACACTTAGGACCTTTGCGCCATCCCCAGGGTCACATGATTTACATTCAGATGCTTGGCAACTGGCTCATATTTATGATGGTTGCAATGTCTCTGGATCATGGGATCCCCTTTTGCGACCTGCTGACAAGCAAAGTCAATGGGGAAACTGGATTCACTTAACAACCGTGTCACTAATTTAAGAGGTGTAGTGATTCACTTAACATCTGTGGCAAGAAAAGTTGTAAAATGAGGCAAAACTCACTTAATAAATCTCAGTTAGCAAAAGAAAGTTTGGGCTTAATTGTAGTCATAAGTCGAGGACTGCCTGTATGTGAAGGAAGAATAACTGTCTCAAGAGGAAGGAGAAGATTGAGAAAAGCACGGTAGGATGGAATGTATGACACCCTTTAAAAAAGTGAGGTAAAATGTTTAAAGAGGAAGTTGAAAGAGAAAAGGACAGGTGTGCACCTGGTGGAAGCCAGGATGATTTGTCAAGAAAGAAGCGAATAGAGGACTGTAATGAATGGTATTGGGGACAACTAGATTTAATTTGAGTTCCTTTCCTCTTTTTCTCTTATCTCCTGCCTTTTATTTATTCTGCCCACTACTTCTCATTTTTTGCATTTGCTGCTTTCCCCAGAAGGCAATCATGTGATGGAATTATATTTATGTTTGTATAAGTGGTCTAAGCACAAAAGACTTAAGTCTTCATCCACAACTGAAACCAAGCCAAAGTAGTATTCTTATCAGTTAATTACATCATCCTTTCCCAAGCAATGGTGCAACGGTGCTCTCTCTGGTTTTTTTAAGAGGGGCTGCAATACTTCTAGCCCTTTGCATAATACAGTATTTGTTTTGTTTATAACTGTATTGGATGTGTGTGTGTGTCTATGTGTGCATGTCTCTGTTGATGTGTGTGTGTTGGGTATACAGGATGTACCAAACACCAGGTCTCAAGACAATTTTCTCTGAAAAAAGAAATTAATAAAACATGTTGTGACTGGCCTATGGAACCTGATCTTTGATCCTCTCTGTTTACACACATGAAGACATTCTGGAGGCCTGCTCTTCAGAAGGACCAAGTAGTCTGTATCAGCTCCTGAATATCTAGAGCAGTGTTTCGGAAACTTTTCTCAAAGGACCCTTTCCCACTTCTAAAAATTATGGAGAACCCCAAAAGAGCTTTGGTTTGTATACATGATGGTATTTGTCCATATTTACCTATTGAAAATTGAAATTGACACATTCACTACTGCTGCTGCTCGCAATTGTTTGATGGGATTTCAACATTGTATTATTTTTCATCATAGACTGGCAAATAATTGTGATTTCATGGAACTCTGAGAGAGTCTTTTGGGATTTGACACACAGGTTCTAGGACCACACTTGAAGAAACATTGTCTTAAGGGAAGAAATATAAGAGGAGCCAGGGACTTAAGCCTTTTCCTCATTTCTGCTAGTATCTAGTGAGAGCCCTCTAAGTGTATTAGGGGCTGAAGAGTGCACAGTGATGTTTCAATAAATACATTTTGCCAAGATTCACCTTCCTTTTTCAAATGATTATGATTATATACTGAAAACAAGATATTAACTGACTATGGTAGTATAGATAGGTAAGCAATTACTGTATATGTGGTCCAATAAAAGATTAAGGACTAGATTCAAGATTTTGCAGGATTCGAGAGAGCAGGGTGGACCAGCAGCTCCAAACATTAAATTGTACTCCCATGTGAGTTATTTAACATGGATTTCAGAATCCATTGTATTTCCTTATATTTCTGCTGCTTCTATGGAGTGACCTGGAGTTTCATATCATTTGCATAAACACCTTTGGTTTGATAAAAAATAGAGATAAACAATTTATAAGAGACCATGCAATAATGAGTAATATAACAAAATATATGGGGCAAATACAGCAAAAAATCTAAGTCCAGGGTTTTCACCTTTAGCTTTGTTATTAAATGTCTATTTTTATGAAGAGAAGGATACCAAGAAATTGTACAATGGAAAGACAATCATTCATTCAGATTGCAAGAAGATGCAAGATTGTTAAGAAGATGAAGAGAGTTTAGGTTCCTTCAAATAAATAGTTCAGCATGAAGAAAATGGCCGAAACAAGGGGGAATTCAATATTCTTAGATTTGACAAAATTCAAAAACCTTATGCAGCTAGTCCTCGACTTATCACCGTTTGTTGCAGTTCCAGCTGTCCCAGCATTCCCATGGTCCACAATTAAGATCTAAGTGCTTACCTGGATGTCAGTCCCCACCTGAGAGTGGTAACTTCCTGCCAGCTTCTCTCCTGACTTGGTTGTGGGAAGCTGACAGAGAGTTGCTTTACCTAACAACAATGGGACTTGGTTAACAGTGGCAACCAGTGTTAGATTCGGGTCGTGGGAAGAAGAGGCAGGACGCGAGTGTGTTCAGCACCTTTTATTTCCCTAGCCGCTAGCAATACGAACTGCCGGCTAGGCTGCCGGGGCTCTCTATTTAAAGAGCTCCGGCATGCTATCCGGCCACTGGCAGCGGTTTATTTTTCCCGCCACTAGATTAGCCAATCAGCGGCGGCCATGCAAATCCGGGCTACGACCGTCCGTCCGTAACAACTAGGATTGCAGGGATTGCTTTACAACAGTATTACTCCCTTATTCTGGTCCCAATTGCCATTATAAATTGAGGGTTACCTGTAATAGATTATTTTGCAGATGTATTTGGTTTATAATTTATAAATTATTAGAATTTATACATTCAGAATAAATTATTCTGAAATTCAATACTGAACAGGTCAAGAACTGTGTGATTAAATGGATGCAGAATTTGAGTATGGTAAAAGAGGTGCAACAAGGAGAATTTCAATGGAAGAAAAATATTACATTTACTCCATATATTATATTCAGAGAAAATTGGTATTAGATGTTCTATCACTGGTATCAGAGGTGGGTTCCTACCGGTTCTAACTGGTTCTTTAGAACCGTTAGTAAACCGGCGAAGACATCACGGAACCGGTTCTTTCGGTGTCTCCGTGGGCACTGCAATTTTGGATTTTGATTGCTGCGGGGGCGCACGTGCACGCAAAGCGCGCGCGCACATGGCGCGACCCTGAGTGAACCGGCAGCAAAAGGATGCAGAACCCACCCCTGACTGGTATGTTATTCCAATCTTGATTGCTAAAAGTTATAATCTACTATACTATTGCTACTACATTGCTACTATAATGAGCAAATTAGATCATTTTTTCACACTGGTGGCAATGCAATAAAACTCAACAATTTGGAAAAAGATACATACTAGAATAAAACACATTTTGAAATTGGATTCTCTTTACATTTGGAGATATTTTAATTAAATGTTGTTAAACCACATATTCCTTCAAAAAACTCTGTATATGTTAACCATGGATACTATATACGTCTTGAAAACTATGTCTGATTCCTTTTTTGGATGAATGGCTAATCAAGGTATGGGACTATGTTCAGTATTCAAAATAAACATATTTAAAAAGTAAATCTAATGTAGAATTCAATTCTAATGTAATACATGATGTAATTTTATAAACAACTAAGGGTATATTGGAAAATTGTAACTTCCACAACATTTCAGGTTTCATGTTTACTTACTTGTATTTCAATTGTTGTATTTTAGTCTTTTATTCTTTTCATATAACTTCCCTGTTTTATGTTTTCTATTCTTTTCTA
This sequence comes from Thermophis baileyi, assembly GCA_003457575.1. Taxonomy (NCBI): domain Eukaryota; kingdom Metazoa; phylum Chordata; class Lepidosauria; order Squamata; family Dipsadidae; genus Thermophis; species Thermophis baileyi. Next base: position 2,054,577 of record QLTV01002279.1, read on the forward strand.
AAATGCTTAATAAGATTAAGAAATCTTATTTTTAAAAAAGATGTGGCAATACATAGAGGATGGTCTGGCACTCTGAGAGAAGCGATTTAATCTCGGCTTTCAGTTGGTGCTTAAGGCCTTCTGGAGAAATAAAGATAGTGTTTAGAATAGCCTCCCATATCCTTCTGGAGCACCAGAGTGTTAAAGAAAAGGAAGATGTTAGAAACCAATGTTTCTAACTAGCCTCTTGCATTGGCTTACCACATAGCAAAATCTGTATCTACACAGATCCTTTTGTAGTCATATGAGAGTGGGAAATAAGCATTATGGAGAGAGAAAAATGAAATGAGAATTATCAGCCTGCCCTTGGTGACATTGCAACTGGCTAATGAAGTTTAATTTTTTTTATATACGAAACCGAATATGTGAAACATGACCGAGGTCTACAAACACCAGCCCAAGCCATCTTTCATATATATGAGTCAACCTACAGATTTCAAAAGAGAAAAATAAAGCGTTTGTTTCACAGGTTTGCAAGCTTTGCAGTCACAATCTGTAGAAATAGGACACTATGTGGGATTTCATTGACTGAGTTCCATATTTTCAGTATAACATCTAAATAGTGTCAATACATGTCTTTTATGTGGTGAACATTTTCCGTGGCTAAATTCTAGTGGTTTAGCAACTCTGAGGCAACTCTCTGGGAGAGTGTGTTAAAAAAATTTTTTTTTAAAATAAAAAACTATCCGTATTAATGATAATAATAAAAATAATAGTCTTTCTTTTTAAAAAAAAACACAAAAACTATATAGATTAGAAACTACCAAATGCATTAAACTGATGTTAACCATTTTCATATTGGCTTGCCAGCTAGTGAGGGACACATTTTTGGTAGTTTATGCTGTCTTTCTGCTTCATTTGTTGCCTCCTATTGTCTGAGATAGACTATTAAGAAAGCATATAAGTGTTGAAAGCTGCTGCCCTAAACCTGAAAAGTACAGGTATGTGAACAGATCTGAAATGCAAATATATAAGGAAAAATTGGCACCCTTCCCTAAAAGGCAATCTTAATGCACGTTTGTTATTTTTGTTATTCTCACAAAAGACAGAGGGAGGATATGACAGGATGTGAATTTTTTTGGGGGGGCGGTTGTTCTTGGTTGTTCTTTTTCTTTTAAAAAGCAATACTTGACTGGCTTTCATAGCTGTTATTCAACATAATTTTACAGTGCAGTCACTTTGCAATATCAGGAAATTCATAAGCTATCTTTTAGACAAGAAAGTGGAGAAGGTAAAAACTAGACCCGTCTTCTTTTTTGCTTCATACATATTTTTATTGTCTGCCACCCTCCTCCCTTTTTTCCTTCCTCCCTTTTTCCTTCCTTCCTTCCTTCCTTCCTTCCTTCCTTCCTTTCCTTCTTTCTTTTCTTCCTTCCTTCATTCTTTCTTCCTATATTGTTTCCCTTCCCTTCCCTTCCCTTCTTTCCATCTTTCTTGACAGAATGTGTGCTAGGAGGTAAGAAAGTATC
>QLTV01002279.1:2056145-2077978 GCA_003457575.1 Thermophis baileyi
GACTCTCTTTCGCTACACGCCGCTCTTCCGATCTGCTTAGAGAGGGCTGTGAAGCACTGTGAAAATGGTATATATTCCTTCCTTCCTTCTTTCCTTCTATTTCTTTCCTTCCTTCCTTCCTTTCTTTTCTTTCTTTCTTCCTCCCTCTTTTCTTTCTTTCTTTCTTTCTTTCTTTCTTTCTTTCTTTCTTTCTTTCTTTCTTTTTCTCTTTCTTGTCAGTTTATAATCCAGAAATTTAAAAAGCTGTAATTTACTAGTCAAACCCCTTTTCTGCTGCCAAAGATCATTTTTCAGACTCCCTATACCCAGTATCTTTGGGCATGATGACAAAACACCACACATTCACCATTTTAAAAAAGCATTCTACATTTTAACCATTTAAAAGCACAGTTTTTGTTTTTCTAAGTACAGGAACTTACAAAAACATTTGCCTATAATTCCTGCAGCCGTGGCCCTGCTTATTTGGACACTCTCTAGCCATTTCCAGTCTAGTTATTGTGAACTGAAAATTCCTTAGTGGTGGTTTTTTTAATGTCTGTATGTAACTCATTTAATTGTCTTTTTACCATACTTATATCCTGTCCTAATCAGCATTCTGTGGATGGTTTATTATCAGTAAAGGTAACTAAAACAATCCTTAACGCCTTACAAATCAGAATCTAATAGCAAGGGTTTTAGATAAACATGCTAAAATAAACAAAGAAAAAATAAATAAATAATAAAACCAACAAAAATTTAGTGACAACAACAGAGCAGCCCAGTAAATATCGTCTCACACATAAAATGAAAGTGTCATTATTATCTTCCTGAAAGGACTATGGGTGATCTGGTCTCTTGGAGCAAACATTTAGTAGGCATTTTATTTATTTTTATGGACACTTTACTTCCTTTGGTGCACTGCTTTGATTACTCGTAACTAACCTTCAGTCTATATTAGCACAAAACATTCCACAATTCAGACTATTCCTTTCATTATATGTTTCTTCTAAATCAACAAACGTGCAATCAATTATCTTTCCTCTTTCATACATTTCTCAGTGACTTCCTAAACAGCAATAATCTTGAGTCGCCTTGAACCGCAACATAGGCGGCAAATATTCATTCAGCAAAAAACTGTATTGCACTTCCCAAATTCTGTTTATTGTAACTTCTTGTGCTCTTTCAATCAGACCTATAAAATAGCTTTCCACAAATACCCTTCATGTCATGCTTAACAAATTGAGCCACCACCTGTAGTTTTTGCATACTTGCTTATTATCATTCTTTTGTGCAAAAGGAATAATGGAATTCTTCCAATCATCAGGCATGGGTGCATCTTTGCCCACTTTAACCAACTCCATGACTTTTCATATTATAAAATTTCTCATAACTGTTCTACATGGGCAACCTTGGCCTTTTTAACATTCTTTCAGCATTGATAACTCCCTTTTAAATTTTTTTTTTTTTTTGGACAACAGCTTTTATTTTAATTCCACTATTTGAAACATTGCTATCATCCCCACGCAAATCTCTGCAAAGCTTCTTTCAGCATTTAATAATTTCACCCCAAATAATTTTGTTGCTTTTATTCTTAATCCCAATCAAGATTTCTTGTTTAGCCCTCTTCACCCCTTTCTTAAACCCTTTTTTAGTTCTATTAAAATCGTTCTGCAGGTTTGTTTCAGCTTTAATCTTAACCATTCCTTATTGTCTTTGACTATATTATTTGCAACTATCATTTTTCTTTATCTATATAATATACACTATCTTTCTCGCATCTTAATTTTGGCTGCAGTCATTCTCTTATATGTATTTTCCTCTCATCCGCAGCCTCCTTCATTCCATTCCATTAAGCATTCTTTTCCATGCTTCTCATTAGCATAACACTACACTTCTGTGACTCTTTGCAGTCTAATTTTTCTTTCTCTCCTTTGAAGCTGGAGTGTTCCATGCATGTTCTTTTCATTCATTCATTCATTCATTCATTCATTCATTCATTCATTCATTCATTCATTCATTCATTCAGGAGATTAATCTATCTTCTAATGCTTTTTCTAATCTAATGGCTACAGGGCAATAGGCTGTGACCATAGCCCCCACCCCACCCCCAACTATTGGCACATTCTGGTACACATGGTAGAAACTTCCAAGCCTGATGCATTTTCACACTTATGAAAATTGTTCTCTGAATTAAAATAGAGTATGTTTTACAAGCGTGTATGGATGGAACGCTAAAGGAGTGAAGGGGACCCAAAGGTGCTTCTTCAAGAGGCAACTGGACTTTTTTGTTTTCCTTTGAAGACATTTCACTTCTCATTGTGGGAAGCCCCACCAGAAAAATGAAATATTTTGGGAAATATTAAAAAAGGCAGGATTAAATATTTCCCCTAAAGGAGAAATGAAAAAAATCTTAAGGGAGGCAGAAACCAGCCCCAGTTTCCCTGCCCCAAGCAGAAACTGAGGAGGCCAGCTTTTAGAAATGCAGATTTGGTAATCCATTCAGAAAGACTGGGTCAAGACAGAAACTCGGATAAGCAACAAACAAAAAGTTGACAAAATTAGCTCAGACAAACACCTAGGATTTGCATTTCCTCTTTTGCCTATAGAACCAGCTATGACCCCTACATAACCCCTACATGACCCCCATAGGAATCCAGAAGGTATAAAAGCCCACCCACTCTAAGCTCCATTTTGTCAGCTGCCCCAGAACCCTGGTGGTTCTGCTTCATCAATAAACTTTCTTTCCAATCAGCCTCCAGCCTCCATTTTGTTTCCAGCGCCTCTCTCCCGGCTTGGAACTAAACCAGATGGTTTTTCATTCCAACATCATCCAAGAAGCTTCTCCAGTCCAGACATTTTTCACTGTTCCTCCAATTTTAGCTGGAAGGGCATCATGGCTTCCCTGTTGTAGCTTAAGACACAATTAATGCAAACCTGGCGTCAGGATGTCAGCTGTTGAGGAGCATCAACCATCCCCCATGATATTGTAAAAACTGAGCCTGAAAGACAAGGGGAGAGAGAAATTTTACATGGATTGAGAAGGGTGGCAGAGTCACATCTTCTTTACAACGTCGGGGCCTCTCTGACATACCTATCATTGTCAAGAGCAGACCTCTCATTCCCTGCATTGGCTGAAGTGTGGCCTTTGTTTGCTCTTCTGAAGAGGACAGCTGTGGACTGCTTTCAGAAAATAAATTAGTCACTAGCTAATCTCATCCCATTCACGGCTGCCATGCAAAAGATGCCCCTCCCCTAATCTTGATGTAAGTTTTTTTTTTTGTCAGGTGGTAGGATTTTTCTTTTCTGTCTTCCTTTCTTTTTCACTTTTTTTTTTGTCAACAGCATGAATAAGCAGAAAAGTGAACTTTGCCACTAGTACCTGAGATCTATTGTTTTCTGAATGACAGATTGAAAAGAAGGTGGAAAAAAAACCCAAAACCCAACCCCAGAGACTGTCAGCTGGGTGAAAGCATTCCTTCTCCTGCCTCTGTGTGGTCCTCTCTGAGGCTCCCATCGTTTCAGCACCATTCATCCCAAAAGAGGGAGCAGCTTGGGCGTACAAAAGCAGGCCAACTTAATTACCTGACTTTTAAAAGATCAGGTTATTGACTACGTATTTGTTCTGAGCATTGTATGCATTTGATTGCAATCTTTTAAAAGCAATAGAAGCGCCTCAAGAAAAGGCAAGATAGCAAGAATCGTTTCCAAATTTATTTAAAATATTCTTATCCCACCGGGGGGGGGGTCTTCTCTTACTGCAACAAACTTACTCCTAATTTGAATTTGATGAGCTTTATATACCTTCTTTCACTCAGTCTTCCATTTGCTCTTCCATATTATCCAGATCTCTGCAATTGTTAGCGTTTTGCTCCCCACCCTTTAGGGAGCGTTTTGCTCCCTAAATCTGTTTCTTACTTGTCTTGGACCTTAAGTCCAATTCCCCATTCTATGTGAAAGGTTAGAGCAGCGGTTCTCAACCTGTGGGTCGCGACCCCTTTGGGGGTCGAACGACTCTTTCACAGGGGTCACCGCGCACGCTAGCCCGCCATCTTGGTGCCACCGTCACTCACAGCAGGGGTGAAATGTTCTTTTACCCTCTGCACATGCGCAGAACGCTTTGTGCATGCGCAGAGGGTAAAAGAACCCAAATGGCGGCGTCCGGGCGGGTGAGCGAAGTCTCCCGCTTCCATCGCTACCAGCTGTCCGGCGACCCGCAGGCACGCCCGAACTGGGAGCATTTCACCCCTGGTGCCACGCCCCCTTTATCACCTCATCGCGCGCGGGGAGGGGGCGGGGAGGGGGTCGCAGGGGGGTCACGGCATTAGAAAGGTTGAGAACCACTGGGTTAGAGCATTACAGCAATAGCTGCCTAAACTCCAAAGGGTTTACCTTTCAGATTATTGATCAAATAAAAATAGAGAAAGGGAACCATGGGAGGATTTCTTGGGAGGAAAAGCTGAATATAAATAGAATTAATAAATAGTGCTGACTTGAACTAAGGATCCTATTGATTAATTAATTGATTTGTATTCCACCTTTATTATTTTTACAAATAACTCAAGGCGGTGAACATATCCAACATACCTCATATTTTCCCCACAACACCCTTTGAAGTGGGTTGGGCTGTGGGAGCAACTGGCCCAACTTTCTCTCTTGCTTCTTCTTTTAATTCTTTTCCGTAAAAAACAAATGTGTAGCATGCCAGCCTCTAGCATCACTTCACAGGTAGTCCTTGAGTTACAACCACAATTGGGACCAGAATTTCCATCAGTTGCTAAGTGAATCACATGGTCATTAAGTGACCCAGCTTCTCCGTTGACTTTGCTTGCCAGAAGCTGGCTGGGAAGGTTGCAAATGCCGATCATGTGACTTCAGGATGCTGCCACCATCGTAAATGCATGCCGGTTGCCGGTGCCCAAATTTTGATCATGTGACCGTGGGGATGCCGCGATGGTTGTAAGTGGGAGCACAGGTCGTAAGGCACTTTTTCAGTGCCTTTGTAATTTTGAACCGTCACTAAACGAATGGTTAAGTCAAGGACTACCTGCGTGCCTAACCATGTATCTGGGCATATACCCACAGGCACCCATTCTTATGAATTCAAAATTATGATTGGTTAGTAACTCTGAGAATGTATACACTTGTCCAGAAGAAAGCTAAAAGTAAACTGGGTGGATAGAGAAGATTCTACAGAGTTAGAGTTGCCGTAGTTCGGTAGGACTTTTATTATACTGGAGTGCCCTCTTCCAAACAGCTGTTTTGTGGCTGACCCTGTCTGCCCTAACAATATTTTTTTTTGTAAGCATACTCATTTATATTCTCTCATAAGTCCAGATGTGCTCTTGGAAGACTTGCCCAAACCTTTTCCCACTGTTGAAATACAGAAGATATTTTCCCTGGGACAAGAACATTTCTTTTGCTAATGTTAGAGACTGAAGATGTTCTTCCTAAATCCAGATTAAACCTAACCGAGATTGTGCAGATTGTCTTCATTATTTGTTGATTTATTTTGGCATTATAGTAAGCAGTTTGGGCTTGGTCGGTTCTATATGTTTCTGAGTCTAGATTAGAACTTGCTGAATCTCAGGGTTAGGGGTGTAGAGAAGCTTTATTGCAGCTGCTGAATAATGACTGTCTTGAGATGGGAAGGCAAAAACTCCCTCCCGTTGGAAAACTGAGCACCTCTCTGACCAGCAGAACTGCAGTAGGACCTCCTTAATAAACTTGGTAACATCATTCAAGAGAAAGTCTGCTTCCATCCTCCCCTCCTCCACCCGGACAAAAATAATGGGAGAGACATATCAATCGATTTTCAATGGAACCCCTTTGACATTCCGAGAATAACTAATAGGCACTCTTTTTTGCAAGACGAATGTGGGTACGTAGATGTGGCTTTTTAATTTTATGAGGTAAAATGTCCTTTTTCTCTTGCCAGCAGTTTGTGCCCGTCGTGAAGTTGAGAAGTAAAGGATGTAACAAATGGGCCAAGGCCCTTTAAGAATGGCAAACACTTTTGAGAGGCAGCTATTGCTGTATTGCTAATGCTTTATCTCACTAAGCTTCCATGTTGAATGGGGAATTGAACTTGAGGTCCAAGACAGACAAGTGGGAAACAGATTTATCAAAGATAGGGAGCAAAACACTAACAAATAGGCATCACAGGTAGTCTCGATTTGTTTTAGTGATCATCCAAAGTTACAATGGCACTGAAAACAGTAACGTTTTGAGAAATTTTGGATTCAGTTGTGCTTGTAAGTTGAGGACTATCTGTATTGGAGGATATGAAGAAAAATCTGCATTTCCTTCTCTGAAAGAAAGCCCCACCATTCCAGTCAAACCCCCGGGAGTTTGTAATTCAACATATTTGGAGTGGAACAGACAAATTATGTACTATTTCTATTCCTACATTCAAATACAGCGCATTCAAAACACAATCACATCCATTTCATTGGATGTAGAATGCTGGGGTGTTTATTGAGCATGATTATTGTTACGTACTGACGTACGGAGTATGGATTTGCATAGCCGCTGCTGATTGGCTAATCTAGCGGTGGGAGAAATAAACTGCTGTCAATGGCTAGCTGGCTTCAGGGAAGCCCTTAAAAGCAGCTTCCCTGCAGCCTGCCGGCAGTCCGTATTAGTTCAAGCTAATAGACAATAAAAGTGCTGAACTGTTCCTACGTCTCAACTCTTCATTCACGCGCGAATCTAACACTGGTGACGAAGGTGGTTGAAGAAGGACAACAGGACAAAGACACCTTGTGGCATCCGCGGCCATCTTAGAAGCAAGCACCGACTTGCTCTGGCCAAACCAAAGGATGGCTACTCAAACCTCTCCAGCTCCAGCATTCTTCGATCCGAAGATGGAAGAATGGAAAACCTACATGTCCTGGTTCCTAATGTTCCTGGAAGCAAACAATTTCCAGGATCTACCAGACAACAGGAAGAGGGCTCTCTTCCTCACCTACTGCAGTCCACAAACCTACAAGATGGCACAGACCCTGGTGGCACCAACAGACATTGAGTCCATCTCTTGGACAACATTGCAAACTGTGCTGAAAGAACACTACGTGCCCTCAGACCCTCCGATGGTCAGCAGAAACGAGTTCTACCATCGACGCCAACAAGAAGGTGAATCCATAAATGACTTCGTGGCTGAACTCCGGGAAATCGCTGTAAAATGCGAATTCATAAACCTGGAGGAGATGATGAAAGACAGAATAATCTTAGGTATGAGGGATCTCAACTTACAGAAGAAACTGCTGATCCGGAGGGGAGCCATGTTCAAAGATGTGGTCGAGGAAGCAAGAGCTGCCAAATCATCGGACAACTCTGCAGCCAACATCCAGAGAACCAGCGGAATCCATCGCACCCATCGGCAGACCAATTGGATTACCGAGGTCCCGGAGGCAGAGGAGGAATCCGACGACGATGACCACGTGCATCGCATCCAACAAGAAAGGAGGGTGAGCCCCAGAGACTTTGAGCAAAGGCAGCCCCATTGTTCTGGCTGCCTAGGGGGACATCCCAGGGCAACCTGCAAATTTAAAGAAGCCATTTGCCGCCGCTGCCAAAAGCGGGGCCATATAGCAGAGGCTTGCAGACCCACACAACCGTCCATGTACCAGCCTGCCCCACTCCCCTCCAGACCACCCATGGGTCCAGGGAGACAAGGTCAGAACCGATCTGGGGGACAGCGGAGCAGACGAAGAGATGATTATAATTACCAAGATGCAAAGGGACTCTACCACACAGTGGGTCATTCCGACGCCGGTCAAGGGGTAAAGTTCCACATAACCGTGGCCATAGAGGGACTTGCATGTGACATGGAGCTCGACACGGGCTCCGCCTTCACCATTATGGCCTGGGAAACCCTGAAACAGCTCATGCCGACCATCACAAGGCAGCAGCTGAAACCGCAGAACATATGACTGAATGACTTCCAGGGCAACCCCATTCGTGTGCTCGGCCGAGCAGAGGTTCCCATCAGCTTCAAAGAATTGAGAGGGAAGCTGCCATTAACAGTTGTCGAAGGACACAGACCGACCCTGCTGGGAGTGGAATGGCTCAAACCCCTCGGCATCGGCATCACCGGACTGAATCAAATCCAAGGAGACAAGTTAGACAAGCTTCTGGCCGACTTCCAGACGGTCTTCGATGGGAGTCTAGGTAAATATAAGGGCAAGCCCATATCGTTTAACCTAGACCCCAGTATCACCCCTATTAGACTCAAGCCCCGCAGAGTCCCATTTGCGCTCCGACCTAAAGTGGACGAGCAACTGGACAAATTAATAGCCCAAGGGGTTCTGGAACCTGTTGACCATGCCGCATGGGAACCTCCCATTGTCACCCCAATGAAGCCGGACGGTTCGATTAGGGTGTGCGCGGACTATAAAGGGACCATTAATAAAGCCCTGCAGCCAAACGCTTACCCTGTGCCTGTTGTGCAACATCTGTTGCACTCGTTGGGAAATGGAAAGATTTTCGCCAAACTTGATCTGGCACAAGCGTACCAGCAGCTACCTGTGGACGCAGCCACAGCTGAAGCCCAGACAATAGTTAAACACAGGGGGGCTTTTAAATGCAACCGCCTGCAATTTGGGGTCAGCGTGGCCCCAGGCCTGTTCCAAAGTATGATGGAACGATTGCTACACAGCATCCCTGGCGTGGTTCCCTATTTTGACGACGTCCTCATCTCAGGGGACTCGGAGGAACAATTACTATTCTGGCTGCGCGAAGTGCTAGGGCGATTCCAAGAGAGGGGGCTTAAAGTGCGAAAAGACAAATGCAAAATTGGGGTCACCAGCATAGAGTTCCTGGGATTCCTGATCGACGGGTTTGGTATTCGCCCCACAGACGCCAAAATAAAAGCCATCAAAGAGGCATCGACCCCCAAGAACAAGGCAGAGTTGCAAGCATTCCTGGGCTTACTCAACTTCTATGCCATTTTTTTAAAACAGAAGGCGACCGTCGCTGAGCCTCTTCATAGGCTCCTGGGGAAGACATGGGCATGGGGACAAAGAGAGGCCAACGCTTTGGCCGCCGTAAAGGACTTGCTTTCATCTAACAGCGTCCTCATGCAGTACAGCGAGACCCTCCCCCTATTGTTAACGTGCGACGCTTCACCTTTTGGAGTGGGGGCGGTCCTCAGCCACAAACTACCCAATGGCTCGGAAGCCCCTATCGCCTTTTATTCTAAGACATTGTCACCAGCTGAGCGGAATTACAGCCAACTGGATAAGGAAGCGCTTGCAGCAGTGGCCGGCATCAAGCGTTTCCACAAATATCTTTACGGCTGGAAATTTGAACTTGTCACAGACAACAAGCCTCTATTGGGTCTACTTGCAGGCAATAAACAAACACCGCAATATATGTCACCCCGGCTAACCTGCTGGTCCATTTTCCTATCCGGGTACAGCTACAAGCTAACCCACAGACCAGGAAAGAGCATCGGACACGCAGACGCACTCAGCCGCTGCCCAGCACCCGACTTCGTGGAAGACCCCACACTGTGGCCGAAATATTGCTGGTCGACATAGAACAAACCAGCCCCGTCACATCTTGGGACATCGCGGAACATACAGCTAAAGACAAGGTGCTGTCCAAAGTTATGAACTGGGTATTGAGGGGATGGCCACAAGAGGAAGAAGGGGAAGAAATTAAAACATTTAAAATCAAACAAACTGAACTATCTGTGCTTAAGGGATGTTTGTTGTGGGGGGAGCGAGTTGTTATTCCACAAAGCCTGCGGAGACAAGTAATAAGGACACTCCACATAGGACACCCAGGAATCGTGCGCATGAAAGCGCTAGCAAGGAGCTACCTGTGGTGGCCAAAATTAGATCAGGATATTACAGAGTGGGTGGCAACCTGCCTACCATGCCAAGAAACCAGACCAGCTCCACCACGAACCACCCCATTCAAATGGGAGACACCAAAGGGCCCATGGTCAAGAATCCACATAGACTTCGTGGGGCCTATGGTGGGGCAAACATTCCTCATAGTGGTGGATGCCTACTCTAAATGGCTGGAGGTGGTCAACATGCATTCATCAATGACTGAAGCCACCACAAGAGCCTTAAGGAAACTGTTCGTGACCCACGGCCTGCCAGATGTCCTCGTATCGGACAACGGCCCACAGCTGACATCCCGGCACATGGAATTGTTTTTGGCCGACCTCGGCATAAGGCATGTGCTCATCTAGCCATTCTGTCCGGCTAGCAATGACCAAGCAGAAAGAATGGTGAGAATGACCAAAGAGACTTTAACTAGGATGGGCCCCGGGAACTGGCAGGAACGGATTGACCAGTTCTTGTTGGCACAGCACATCACACCGTGTGCAGCCACTAACCGGAGCCCTGCAGAATTGCTAATGGGACGGAAACTGAGGTCCCAACTGGACAGACTTAACCCCACTTATAATCCAGAGACACCTCTGGAATCTCACAAACCAACAAGGACACTGTCAATAGGTGATTTAGTTTTTGCACAAAACTTTGCAGGGGACCCCAAGTGGGTGAGTGCCACATAATTGAAATCACCGGTCCCAAATCCTATAAAGTAAAGTTGGGCGACGGTCGAGAGTGGCGACGGTCGAGAGTCGACTTAAAAAGAGCCAAGGTGGCGCAGTGGTTAGAGTGCAGCACTGCAGGCTACTTCAGCTGACTGCTAGCTGCAGTTCGGCGGTTCAAATCTCAGCGGCTCAAGGTTGACTCAGCCTTCCATCCTTCCGAGGTGGGTAAAATGAGGACCCAGATTGTTGGGGGCAATATGCTGACTCTGTAAACCGCTTAGAGAGGGCTGTAAAAGCACTATGAAGCGGTATATAAGTCTAACTGCTATTGCTATTGCTATTGCTATATCACCAACTCAGAAGCAGGTTGGGAGATTCCTGGCTCCATCAACCAGAGACCTCAACAACATCCGAAGCCGCAACGGAAAGCCAGGGGCAACGCAAGTCTCCGCCCCGCAGACCATACAATACAAGTCATCCAGAAGACCACGGTGAGAACCAGGCCCTAGCTGCAAGACACCAAGAAACCCTAGTCTCAAGCCCGGAGAGGGATTGCGAACACGCCGGAGTCCAGCGAAGTCACCCGGGACCGGAGAATGATGACACGGAGAGTTCAGCCGCCACGCCTGGAGGCCGGTTCCAGATTTTTCCACACACCGGAGGAGGAGCAGCAACAGGCATGTCCGCTCCAGTTGAAGACTACCGAAGAACTGAATCGTGCAGGCCCAGTAGGACTATCAGGCGCCCTGCTTACTTACAGGACTACGTGACTCACGTAAGTTCCTGATTGGACATTCCAGAAACTAAGAGGGGAGGGGTGTTACATACTGACGTACGGAGTATGGATTTGCATAGCCGCCGCTGATTGGCTAATCTAGCGGCGGGAGAAATAAACTGCTGTCAATGGCTAGCCAGCTTCAGGGAAGCCTTTAAAAGCAGCTTCCCTGCAGCCTGCCGGCAGTCCGTATTAGTTCAAGCTAATAGACAATAAAGGTGCTGAACTGTTCCTACGTCTCGACTCTTCATTCACGCGCGAATCTAACAATTATAGAACAAATAACAAGAGTATTCATGAAGGGGCATGTGTCTAAAAATCAAATCGCAGCTGCAACCACACGACCCTCTAAAATCATGGCTGCTGCCTCTTTCATTTTTGACTCCACTTCTCCCCCTGAGCAATGAATGCACATCCTTGCTGTCCAAAAGACTAATGAGAAACTTTCTGTATGAGATGTGCCCCAAAGAATCAGCAATGCTATTCAAAGGTTTATAGTTAATTCTAGATGTTTTTGTACTATTGTGACGAAACACTTTGAAGTTTTTTTTTAATGAGCTTTTAAAAAACTATGGGGCTGGGAGGTTATAAGATAGTGGGAAAGATGTCAACAATCATGCTGGTCTATTAGTCATTCCTTGCTTTTAAAAAATGACTTACTTCTTAAATGCAATACCTTCAAACGATGAGGTTATTTAATCCATTGTGGTTCTTCCTGAATTTGAAATTCATTTAACTGAACACAATTACTACATGAGTAGAAAGAGGAGTGTGAAAATGGCAATTCACCAGATTCTAAGTTCGCAGTATACATGTAGTGACTGGTAAAAGAAAGCTTCAGGTTTTTTTTCTGAGACCTTTTTAGGTGGAGGGGAAAGAAAATATTTAATTAGAGGGAACTGTGGACAAAATGGCTGCACTTACATGTTTTTGTAGTCAATACTTTTCAGCTGCTGAAATGTAGGATACACATTTTTGTGTACTTAGTAAAGTCTCCAAACAAGTGCAGTGGTTCGGAACGCTGCCTTCTGTTGCAAGTATTTGATCAAACTGGTTTTATTTCTTAATCCCCGGAATGTAATTTTAGCTTGCCAACTCTTCATCCAAAAGACCGAAAGCTTAGTGTGCTGTATTAATTATGAAGATGTTGCTCCAATAATGTGAAGTAATATTTTGCTTTGAGTATTAAAAATACATTGGTGGATGGGGGAGAGGATTCTAGGAAACAGTAGCCCATCTTCCTCTAAAAATTGAGCATCCTTCAGGATTACGAGTCCCTGAAATCAACAGACAGCCTGGCTCTGACTGGGAATTCTAGCCTAGGGAAATTTGTGATTTTATTTGGTGGATAGCGGCTGACTGGTATTTTATGTGTATTTTTCTCTCCAATGCTTTGTGTTTGTGTATTGGGTTTTAAAACTGTATTTATACGACATTTGTTACGCTGCCTTGTGTCTTGATTTGGCAGCCTTCTATGTCCACGAATATATATAAAATGTAAATATACAGTATCGTGATGTGGCCAAGATTTGGGGATATTTGAGAAGCAGGGAAAGAAAGAGCAAGGGAGAGAGAGTGTAAACAACTACATTCAATTCCTCCTATACATTGTAAAGCTATCTTGAAAAGGACAGACCTTTTCTAAAACATGGCCTTGTGGCTCTTCAGTATTTCACCATGGAGGCCTATAGATACGGGCAAGTACAAGGAAATTCAAAACGTCAGGAGCATTCAAGCTCAAAATTTCAAACAAAACGAAACTTCAAAACTCTCCAAGCCTTGATGAGCTCTTGGTTCAAGCCATATAATAGATTGATGGAGCAGTGAATGCAGAGCTTATGGTGCACAGCTGTCCTTGACTTACAACCGTTCTTTTAGTGACTGTTCAAAGTTACAATGGCACTGAAAAAAAGTGACCTATGACCCGTTTCCGCACTTAAACTGTTGCAGCATCCCCATGGGTGCTTGACAACTGGCATGTATTTATGAAGGTGTCACGTGATCATGCAATCACCTTTTGTGCTCTTCTGACAAGCAAAATCAATGGGGAAGGCAAATTCACTTAACCACCGTGTTATTAGCTTACCCTTACTAGAGAGATTGCCAGGGAGGGCAGACAACCTTTATGTAGGCTTTCTCCTCCAGGACTCAAACCCGGCTACCACGCATGCAGTGGCAAAATTCTGTGTCACTGCAATGTCCACAAGAAAAAAATTGGTTACAGAATTATAGCTGCCAACTTGGGCCAACTTTTTGGAGGTATCTCTAACAATTTTTGGAAAAATGTATTTATTCACATACTTATCGGCTCTCCACTCACGTAAACTAGGGAGTGAACCTAACGGTCTGAGAACAGGTATTTTCTTAACAGGGACATAATTATAGACTATTAATGTCAGTACTATTTTTTAACATATTGTAAACAGTGATGTCTGTTGCTGGTCTATGACCATAATAAAGTTATATTATTATTATTATTATTAGCTTAACAAGTTCAGTGATCCGCTTAACCACTGTGGCAAGAAAGGTCGTAAAACAGGGTAAAAATTCACTTAAGAACTGTCTTGCTTAGCCATGGAAATTTAAGTCTCAGTTGTGGTTGTAAGTCGAGGACTACCAGTATGAAAGACAATTTTACTAGGTGGAATATTTTTCATCAATGAAACAGTTATAAAATATGCATACCAATGAGGTTACCTAATTCAGTGTTTCTCAATCTTGGCAACTTTAAGATGTGTGGACTGCATGCTGGGAATTCTGGGAGATGAAGTCCACAGGTCTTAAAGATCTTGCTATGGTTGAGAAATACTAACCTAACTTTCCACGTTGAGGAAGAGAGCAATTATCATTCAGTTCTAATCATTAAAAAAAAATAATCACTAGATGCATGGGACAGGTCTGTTCACAAGGATGGTGAATTCTTCTCAAAATTCTTGTCACACTGAAGCTTCTCAGTTCACCTAGGATTCATTTGTTTGGAACCACCCACAGTAAGCCATGAAAATAAGGAAAACATTTCCAGAGCCAATGAAATACAAGTAGTCCTCGACTTATGACCACAACTGAGGGCAAAATTGTTGTTGCTAAGTGAGACAGTTGTTAAGTGAATTTTGCCCTATTTTGCAACCTTTCTTGTCACAGTTGTTAAGTGAATCACTGCAGTAGTTATGTTAGTAACACGGTTGTTAAGTGAACCTGGCTTCCCCATTGACTTTACTTGTCAGAAGTTCGCAAAGCGGATCACATGACCCTGGGACACTGCAACCGTCATAAATGTGAGTCAATTGCCAAGCGTCTGAATTTGGGGATGCTGCAACAATAGTAAGTGTGAAAAATGTTCATAAGTCCTTTTTTCAGCGCCATTGTAACTTCAAAAGATCACTAAACAAACTGTTGTAAGTCAAGGACATGTATACAGGGTGTATCAAAAGTCATTAAATGTTTGAATTGGTGACCATTTTCTTCTAAATACTTCTTTACTCATTCGACACATGACCATTGAACCTTCCTAAGCCCAGTAAAATTTTCTCCAAAATTTTTTTTTATCTATATATATAAAAGCGAAAACCACTCACATATTAATCACGAAATCTCCAGAACCGTAAAGCCTACAAACTTGAAATTTGCCACGTATGTTCCTCTTGGCTTCTAGGTGCTCACTAAGAAAGGATTTTTCAAAATGACCATCGGAGCATGAGTATTTCTTATATTAATATTAACAAGCTCTGATGCTAAGGAGTTCTACTCCCCCCTCCCCACCTGAAAAGAAACCTGATCCAAATGCAAAACACAAGCAGAGGAGTTTCAGTTTCGCTTTTGCTTTCACAGCAGCAAGCAGTCTTCCTTCTACTGTAACACCAGTTAAAGGGAAAAGAGGCAAAAAATGGAGGAAAAGATTTACAGATGCGATTAGGAAAACACAAGTAAGGCACAAGTAAGGGAAGCTGCCTGGCCAGTTCTATGTGGCATGCTCCAGAGTCAGTTCACCTGAGAGCCTGGTCATCCTCCAGCCAGACAGCAAAACCAGGAATGTTGTTTACAGGGAGGTGCTGAGCAATTCATCTGAGGGACAGATTGAAAGTCTATGCTATGCAAATAATGTCTTCATCTGTAACAGAAACTTAGCTTACCACCTCTAACGAAATAATACAGTCTCTTTTTTAACTACTCATTAATTTTCAAGCTTTAAGTGTCAATTTATCAAGCCCCATCACATAGTTTCGTAGCCAAGCACGGGTATCAGCTAGTTTTAAAAATATACTGTGAATGGCTTTTTCCAATGATGGGAAGTACAATAGCTTTGAAACTGCAATAGAAGAAATGAAATGGTAAGAATTTTTAGTGTTTATCAACTCTAGTAATATGCTTTCCTTTGATTCACATGACAAATCTGTGTTAACATGCAGAAAGAAATCCTAAAGAAGAGAACTTGCCAGAAAGGACATTTCATTTTCTAATGAGACTATCAGGAAGGTCTCAAGCACACTGCAATTTGATCGTCCGGACTGTTTTGCATATTTGAAAGGGCCCCAAATATTTGGGATGGCCTTAAATGCTTTTAAAATACAGCAGGTGGCAGCATATAGTTGACCTTGGCTGATCTTGAGAAAAGACTACTGTAAGCAGTATTGGAATGGTTAGTTCTTATGAATCCTTAGAAAAATCAGGGCTTCAAACTAGACTAAGAAGCTTTAAAAAAAAAAAAAGCCTGCAAAATGGCAATGGCAAACTATTTCAGTAATGTCACCAAGAAAGCTAAACGGGCAGATCTGTGTCCACAATCTCTCTAGGTGTCAAACACAGCTCAAGGAAGCCTTTACCATGATCTTTTTCTACTCAAATGCTACTGTGACAGAAGAGGGATATAAACAGGGGTGAAATCCAGCAGGTTCTGACAGGTTCTGGAGAACCGGTAGCGGAAATATTGAGTAGTTTGGAGAACCGGCAAATACCACCTCTGGCTGGCCCCAGAGTGGGGAGGGAATGGAGATTTTGCAATACCCTTCCCCCAGGAGTGGGGAGGGAATGGGGATTTTGCAGTATCCTTCCCCTGAAATGGGGTGGGAATGGAGATTTTGCGGTATCCTTCCCCTGCCACGCCCACCAAGCAACACCATGCCCACCAAGCCACGCCCACAGAACCGGTAGTAAAAAAATTTGGATTTCACCACTGGATATAAACATTGTTTGCCATCCTGTCATGTGATTTCTCAGGCATACAAATTGTATTTGTGATCATAACCTGAGACTTGGAAAGAGGTGAGAGAGATAATAACCTCATGAGACTTGATGCATTCACAGAGTCTTCTATGGGCAGGGGAAGATGAAATGGGTTAAGGAGCTGGTAGGAAGGCAATGGTGTTGCAGAAGAAAATAGGTAGCAAGCGAAGATGGAATTGGGCAGTTTTGGACTGCTGAAGAAATGGTGGTTCCAGCATGATTCAAGAGCAGTGAAACAGAATCAGGGTAGAAATTTCTATGCAGGGAAGGCTATAGCATTGCATGAGATTTGTCTGTCCAATGTAGAGGCCCAAAAAATATGAACACTGCACTAGCTGCAGGAGTTTCAATGGAAGAGAATACTGTATTTGTAGTTCAGGATTATTTTTATTATTTGTTTGTTTGTTTGTTTGTTTGTTTATTATTCATTCATTCATTCATTCATTCATTCATTCATTCATTCATTCATTCATTCATTCATTCATATTTATATTGCCGCCTATTTGCACATGGAGACTCAAGGCGGCTTACAAGAATATAAAAACATCATATAAAAACAATAAAACTAATAAAAGAGAGAATCATATAATAAATTAATAAAATAATATAATAAAATAACCCCCACCCCCCACCCCGGCAACAACACATTATATAATGTGTTGTATAATTTAATGGTTAATTTAATTAATTGAACTGGCGGTTCCTTGGTGCTTTCTGAACTTGAGAAATTTAGTAATAGCTACACACCTATGTACAGCTTAAGGTAGTTGGATTTCAGATGAGGACATAGTGAGCTGGACATCCCTGAAGGAATAGGGATGGCATTACAGTGGATATCGGTGGTCAGTGGATGAATCTGACTGACCAAATCTCTCTGGAGAAAGGAGAGATCATGGGATCACCCACACATACTCTGGACATTTGCTCTTTGCAAGTAGACTGCAGAGACTGAGTTGAGGGATTCCAAGTAACCTCACAGTTGTAATGTATGAACATACAGTTTGGTCAAGCAGTTTGGAGAAAGCAGAAGTTATTTCTTCATATATATCTTTTTCTTTATTGTATTTTTATTTTTCTTTCCTTTTTATTTTTTTCTATTCCTTTTCCTTTTGTGCACTTTCTATTTTTTCTTCTTACTCTTTTTAAGTTTCTATTAGCTTGATCTTTTTAATTGCAACATTTAATAAAATTATTTTTAAAATGATATTAGCAGAAGGTACTTTGTTGTGGGCAATGATATAGTTATCAAAATGGTAGTGAAAATCAAGCTTTGAACCAATTTAGTACATTCCTTTGGTGGCAGAAACCAGAAAAGGGACTGGACCTGAAGCTCTGGTATATTTTAGTTGATTGCTCTCTTGTTTCATTACTTAACTGAAAAACTCAATCAGAGAAACTATCTATTTTTTAATATACAAAAAATGTTGCAAAAAATAAAACTAATATGAAAAACTTAGGAAAATTACAGTCAGATCATATGATGCTTAGTGGGGCATTAGAAACAATGTCTGTGTGAAAATGGTCTCCAAATTCAATACCTTCAACTGTACTAAATGATCATTAGTGACTGGTCTAATTCACAGAGCAAAGGGTGCTACTTGTAGATATTTGCAAGCAAGGAAATAAGCTTCTAAGAATCCAGCTGGATAATAAATTGCAAGTTCTCCTCAATTTGTTCTCACTCATTCTTTGGACTTATTTATTGATTTGGGGTTTATGGAAGACAGCTCTTACGCTGCTTTATCCCCAGTAAGCTCTCATTCAGCATTACACACACTGTGCATTGTAAGAAGCATATGGATATACAGCAGAGGTGGGTTGCTGCCGGTTCGGACTGGTTCTTTAGAACCGGTAGCGGAAATTTACCGCCACTCACCGAACCGGCAGCAAAGACTCCCGAACCGGTCCTCCGGTTGCCGCAGCTTGGAAAAAAACCCTCAGCGCATGTGCAAAGGCTTCTGCGCATGCGCAGAGGGTCTTTTCTGGGTCTTTTGCGCGATGCGATGGGCACGCACGTTTTCATCGCAAAACGCGCACTTCCGTCGCGATCAGAACCGGTAGGGAAGGTAAGTGGAACCCACCCCGATATACAGTCAACTACTGAAGTAGGTTGCCCCATAAAATGGTAAGTTGTTTTCTGCAGCATTAAGGTTAGGCTGGTTAGATACCTATAAGAGATGCTCTAATGCAGGGATGTCAAACTCGATTTCACCGAGGGCCGCATCAGGGTTGTGTTTGACCTTGGGGGGCTGGGGGCCAGGGTGGGTGTGGCCAGAGTGGCGTGGCCAGCTCGACGTCATTCGTGTTGGGGGCACCTGTGGTGGCCAAGTACTAAGGCAGGACTTCCCTCAGATCCTCCCTCACTCTCATTATAATCTTCCTTATTTTTCCTTCCTTGCTCTCTTCCCATCTTTCCTTTTTTTTTCTTTGTCTTTCCTCTTTCCCTTTCTCTTTTCCTGTCCTTTCTTGCATGCTCAAATGCAAAAGGAGAACCATTTCTCCTTTTGTTTTGTTTTTAGTTTGTTTTGCTAGCCTTCTGCCAATGAAAAAGGAACTTGGGAGGGCCGTGCACGGTCCCCCCCGGGCCCCATTTTCAGCCACAACAGCCTCCTGCAACTCTCTACCAGCAAAAACAGAGCTTGGGGGGCCGTGTGCGGCCCTCCCAAGCTCCATTTTCTCTGGCAGAGGCACCTTTGCTGTTTCCAAGGCGGCCCCGCAGGCCAGATCTAAGCACCCCACGGGCTGGATCCGGCCCACGGGCCTTGAGTTTGACACCCCTGCTCTAATGGATCCTGCGCTGAGCAGAAGTTGGACTAAATGACATCTACAGTAAGAAACATCCCAACTCAGTGATTCTACTGATATGGCAGTTATGTTGGCAAGTCTGACCTATAGCGGCCTTGTGGTATTATGAAGATAGCAAATCTTAAGTTTTTGTGAACTAAAATCCATGCATTCGAACAGAGATTCTCAAAGTATTGACCCAATCTGCCTCAGCCTCTCCACATGTACCTCACTTACTGTCTTAGAGCTGCCTTGCCATGTTACAGTCAGCTGACTAGAACGGAGCCTATCTTGCCACCCATTTTCCCACCTGCCACTGTATCCAAATTCGTCTAATACCAACATGTTTGTATTTTGTCACAGCCATGCCAACACCAGTTTTTTGACACCAGTATGTTACTGGCGCAACCAAAGGCCACGTTTACCCCAAGGATTCTCATGCTATTCTGTGCAAACCAGAACCTCTAATGCAAAGACTACAGGTGGTCTTCGACCTATGACCCCAATTGACCCCAAAATTTATGTTGCTAAGTGAGACATTTTTTAAGGGAATTTTGCCCCATTTTACGACCTTTCTTGCCACAGTTGTTAAATGAATCCCTGCAGTTGTTAACAACATGGTTGTGAAGTGAATCCCCATTGTCTTTGCTTGTCAGAAGGTCGCAAAAGGTGATCACATGACCCCGGGACCCTGCAACCGTCATAAAGATGAGTCAGTTGCAAGCATCTGAATTTTGATCACATGACCATGGGAAGGCTGCAATGGTCATAAGTGTGAAAAACGGTCATAAGTCACTTTTTTCAGTGCCTTTGTAACTTCGAATGGTCACTAAACGAACAGTTGTAAGTTGAGGCCTACCTGTACTTTGCATTTCCACTAATTAGGAGGAAAATGTAATTCTGCATGCAAAGTGCAGTATTCACTAAGGATACTGAGAAGGCAGATAAATTTGGAAAGGATTTTTGAGTTGCTTTTCCTTTCTCCATTCCTTATTTCAGCCGATCTTATCCTTGACAAGAGCATTGTCTTTGTTGCTGCTCCTCTACTTCCCAACCTCTAAGAGGTAACTCTCCCATAAAGGAGACTATAAATAATCTGAACAAAGTTATATAACCATCACTTTAAAACCTCTTCGAAAAGAGTCTTCCTAATTCTCGAGAGCCAAAGCCTGGCTAATTATTAATTTTTTAATGTGCTCAGAGTAATTTGCCAGGTAAATAAGAGAGGCGTTGATTATGCTAATATTATTTATTTAGAGGTTGGTGTTTCACTTCGGACATTTTGTTGATTGTTGATAGTTTGCCAGATCCAATTTATGGTTGTTAAAATGTATTTGGACAGTGTCCCTGCTTTTAATTCGAAATTAAACCTCTGGAGAATTTATCAATGCATTTAAAAGCCATCAATATCTTTCATCCACAGTTCTCAACTCACTATCACATTTTAAATAAGTTGATTTCTCCACCCATTCTGCCCTTCATTAGGAATAGAAATTCAGCCAAACACAGGTACTTTCCAGGTAGTATAAAGAATGACTAAGGAGACGCCTTGTGAACTTTAAAAAGTATTATGCAAGTGCTGAGAATCAATCTTTTTTACACTGAAATCATTCTCAATCAAGCACCTAACAAATATGTTACCTTTTTTTTTTTTGAGAAAATGCATTAAGAATATTTTGCAAAGTTTTTGCACTTATAAAAATGTTTTAACTTAATGTTTCAATTTAAAGTAATTTAATGGATTACTACAGATAGGTCTTGATCAGTGCAGTTAATACAGCCCACAAAATGATCACATTATTCAAATTTGCACTGTTCAAAGTGATATTTCTATGGAAAATCGGTTCCAGCTTGACAGAAATGAAATTTTTAAGCATATTTTAATGAAATATAACTCTAAACTATTAAAAGATAAAATATACCGGTACTTAAAATTAATTTTATTTTTAACAAGGCATAATAGAAAGCAAAATAAACAAAAACATTCTAAATATCATTCCTATCATGGAGATACAGTTGCAAGAAAAAGTATGTGAACCCCTTGGGATTACGTGGAGTTTTGCATGAATTGGT
The DNA here is from genome assembly GCA_003457575.1 of Thermophis baileyi. Classification (NCBI taxonomy): domain Eukaryota; kingdom Metazoa; phylum Chordata; class Lepidosauria; order Squamata; family Dipsadidae; genus Thermophis; species Thermophis baileyi. The sequence continues at coordinate 2,077,490 of QLTV01002279.1, forward strand.
CATAAAATGTGCTCTGAACGTCATCTAAGTCACAACAATAGAAAAACAATTAAAATAATACTACACAAACATTAGATATTGCCATGGTTTAATTGAACATAACATGTAAACATTCACAGTGCAGGGAGGAAAAAGTATGTGAACCTTTGGACTTAATAACTGGTTGACCCTCCTTTGGCAGCAATAACTTCAACCAAACGTTTCCTGTAGTTGCAGATCAGACCTGCACAACGATCTGGAGTAATTTTGGACCACTCCTCTTCACAAATCTGTTTCAGTGTAGCAATATTCTTGGGATGTCTGGTGTGAATCGCTCTCTTAAGGTCATGCCACAGCATTTCAATCGGGTTGAGGTCAGGACTCTGACTGGGCCACTCCAGAAGGCGTATTCTGTGCTGTTGAAGCCATTGTTTTGTTGAATTACTTGTATGCTTTGGGTCATTGTCCTGTTGCATCACCCATCCTCTGCGGAGCTTCAGTTGGCGGACA
>QLTV01002279.1:2086954-2110902 GCA_003457575.1 Thermophis baileyi
GGCTGTCCCGAGTCCCAGGCTTGGCTGATGTAATCTTCCCAGGTCCCATGTGGTGTAATGAAAGGGCTTTGGGCAATTCCTAATATGGCTCTGTCTGAAGGAGATCTTTGTTATGTAGAATAGACTGCTCCAGGCAGACTGCTCCAACAAAGTGGGGGGGGATGAGTGAGCTGGGCCATTCCTTGATGGCCCATTGACAAAGGTGGGGGCTACTAAGAGTGAGTCTGTTTCCTTTCTAAAAGCATGTTTCTCAATTTCTCTAGGGATATTCTGTATAATATTCTGCCTTTTTAATATTTCCTAGGATATTTCATTTTCCTAGGAGAGCGGTGGGTGCTAACTTCCTACAGTGTGAAAAGGAAATTTTGAAGCAAAAACAGAGTGGCTATTTGTTGAGAAGAGTCATGAGTGTCCCTGATCCCATATGCCTGGTTGAACATTTGTTCATAGTCAGCCAGGCTCTTTACATTGCAATGGTAAGGTTTTATGTGAATGGAAGTTGCCATGAACCTGAAGCCCCATTTGGTAGTCTCCTTATGACAAGTGTGTCCTATCTGTACCACTTTTATAGACTTGGGCTCTCACTGATAAACCTGAAAAGCATAATAAAACAAAGGCGATTTCAGAAGCTGGGTATCTGCCCATTCCTATCTTACTGTGATTTGGAGGTGAGCAATGAGATCAAGAAATGCATTCCATGAGGTTAACAATTCCACTGCAAAACTCCAGTGTTGCAAACAGCAAATTAGAAATCTTGCCTTTGGAGCTGTGGCACAGCCAGCCAGAAGAAAGTCAATATGGCTGCCTAAGGAGGAAAGGTCTTGAGAACATAGCAGCACACCATTCATGGTAGATCAGTGTCCTACCACATGCCATCATGCAGAAGCAGCTTTTTCAGTGGCTACTGCTTGTTTATTAAATTTAATACAGCCACTCACTCCAGAGGACTCTGGACAGCTGTTAATACCAGAGTGAGGCCTCACAACTGCATGACTTAGGAATTATGGTGCTTACTTCACAGCTTGGAAATTACTCATTTTTTTTCACTTTTATTAAATGTTGACTTTCTCCTTTTGTAACACTTAAGGCAATTTACAACGTTTAAAACAAAATGACAAATCTAAAACATGACTATACTATCCATGCCATTAAAATTAACTAACGGTAACATGTTGGGAAAAAGAGATGCATTTTTGCCCATTTTCTAAGGTCTGCAGCACTTTGGGACAAGAAAGTATTTAAACCTTGCCCTTTACTCCTTGTTCTCAAGATTTTGAGGCAGATAGAAGCAAAGATTCCAATGAATCATCTTAAACCTCTTTTGCAGAATTAGGAAATGGAAAAGATGAAAACCCATGCCCAATGGCTTTGTTGCCCAGAAGTATGCTTCCTGAATTAAAATCTGTGGCTGACCTCAACCCCTGATGACTTCGGTACCAGGCTTATGGCTAGACAGAAAGAGCTATTGGAATGAACTTCAATCACATTTTACTTTCCTCCCCACATTTTTAACAATCTTGCCTCAGGAAGTTCTTGGAAAGTCTGCGCTTATATTATTTTGTAAACCTTCAGCTGACCTGACAATGGAAGTGCTTCAGGAAGGAAGTTGGGTTCCATTCTGGTGATCAGTGAGGCTGCTTTTAACAGCACCACAACAATAACAAAAGTGGATTCTTTGCAGACGGCAGGCAACAAATAGTTGGGGTGGATGGAAGGAACTCTCCAAGGATCTTCTGTTTGTTTTGAAGGGTAGCAGCTCTTTTTCATCTGCCTAGGCATGGCCTCTTCTTGCTGCTTGTACATATGTAAATAAAAAGATAACTAAAAAAATACTGTATTCAATTCTCTCCCCACAAAGGGATCCGAATCATTAAATTGGTGCTTCTTGGTCTTCCTTCTGTTTGGGGGAAATGTGATGCCTCATATGAAACAGGTTCATTTCAAAATGTATAAAATAACAAAAGACAAAGACCAGAATAAGTGTGCCATTGCATTCTCTGCAGATCCAGCTGTAACCCATAGCTCCCCTCTCTGGGATGCATATAACCAACAGCCTTCCTCTTCTCCTGAAGTGTTCCAGTTAGGTAAACAAATGGTACTTAACTGCTTAAAAGCTGAACATAACTCAGCCAGGTATGCAGAGATGACGGATGAGGAGCCACAGCTGCCCAGAAGCAAAGTCAAGCTTGCTTACAATACTTACTGCAAGTGTGGCAGACCATGATAGTGTTGTTACAGCTAAGGACTCTGAGGGACAGGCTAGATGCAAAAAAATAATAATGACAGAAAGAAATAGAATCTGAAAAATTAAACAGTCCTTTATATCATACTAGTGGATTCTTCAAAAGCAAGGAAAGGGAATAGATTTCAAATATGTATGTATGTATATATGTATGGATGTGAATGAATATATGAATACTGCATGTATAACACACACACACACACACACACACATATACATACATACAAATTTGATAGGACTGTTTGGACAAAATAAAATTAGTTTTGGGACAGTTCTCCTGGCTTATTGATATTGAGTCAACTCTAATTTTGGTGTTGTATCTGCATTTAGATGACATGTCAACTCAGATGCTTATGGAAGTTGAGTCACTCAAGATAGAAGATGCACTTATTTAATTCAAAGCACATAGTAATAAGACTCCAGAGAACCAGTCTCCTTGTGCAGAATTCAAAGTGGTTAAATTTTGAATCACCTCTTGTTGCCATTGTCTGCATATCAAGCAACTAATAAAATCACTGGTGTAGAAATGGAATACCAGTGGGGGGGGGGAATTGTGTGTGTGTGGGGGGGGAATTAGCAAGCTATTGTCATCATGATATGATTTTCTCCAGCCTGTTTTGGGCAACCAGTCTCAGTTGACCATGTTGGTGGGAATTCTGTGAATTACAATCCCAATACATTTGGAGAACATCATCATGGGAAGGCAGTTAAATGAAGAAGGTAAATGTACAGATTCTAGCCAAGATGGATCACATGTATTAGATAGAATAAGACATTCTATCTTACGGGAATGAAAATCAATATTTGATCTCAGACAACCTATGAACCTAATACTTTTACTGTACCAGTTAAAAGCAAACATCAGGAGTATTTACTTTAGAAATTCTGTATGTACCTAAACATTTGAGCATGCTCTGTGGGATTCTTAAGTCTATTATTTAAACATTAGAGTCCTTAAACTCTAAAAAAAATTTTGTTTGAAAAGGAACTTGCCTTATGGTATAATCATAAATTGTTGGTTTATCTAAAAATAAGAATCAGTGTTTCTAAGACACATAAGCAAATCTTTAAACAAAAAAAAAGTGGTTAACTCTTCAGATTTTAACTAACATTTCACATTAGAGGTACAAATTCAAAAATTCACATTCAAAAGTTGAGTGAGGAAACTGATAAAAAAATAATAATCCAATACACACACACACACACACACACACACACACACACTTTTCATATATGCTTTCAATAGACATCCACTTAGTGGATTAGCAGTTCAAAGGCCACAGAAAGTGACAGTCCTCAGAAATACATGTGGGGGGAAAAGCCAAATAAAGCATGTTTGAAAACAAACAGTACATGCATCTGAAATAGGGTTTTCCTTGCATCTCTTCTAATATCCTTGAACACCTTCTCCAATTGTTATTTATTTATGTTACCCTATGCATCTGTTCAATACCTCTTGTTGTTTCCATTTCGTTATTATTAGCAATCACTCAGAAGTCACAAATCCAGCATGAGGATGTGTGAAATCACAAGTCTATCACATTCAACAATATGGTGGCAATAGGAAATAAATTCAGAGTAAAATCAATCACCGTTGCCATAATTCTGAGGAAGCATTGTGACAAAAAAGATGCAAACACGTGTACATGTGGTCATAGCTGTTGCCACCTCTCTTAAAAAGTAATGTAAAGAATAATATAGTGGCAGAGGTATCTGTGAGCATTATTAACACTTAGTTGACATAAAATATAAAAAGATACTGTCTTAAGGTTTAGAATATTATATACATATATGAGTGACACTTTAGGCAAACTTTCTAGCATACATGATAAACATCTGATATGGTTATCAGTTATAAGGTAGACTGTCTAAGATATCAGTTGGTTGTTCCTGATCAAGTCTGAAATATATCAGCTCTGCTATCATCATCATCGTGAAACACCATTAACGTCAATGATTTCATAATCCAAATATAAAACCAGTCTTAGCTCTCAGGCATCTGCAATACAAAATGCAAAGGAAATCCAATATGTTTATTTGAAATATGTGTCACCTATTCTGAGATCTTACATTCAGACATGCCATTACTTTGTGGGTGGTTCCATTCTTTTACATTTCCTTCCATTGTTCGTGATGTCAAATAAATGACATGGAATTGACTCAGAGCAAACAATGCTGAAATGTTGATCCATTTTTACACATAATTATCAGACATCTTCCAGCAGTGCTTGCAATATTCTCATCCATTTACAGCTAATCCTCCTGTGCATTTGCAATTTACCAAATGCTGCTCCTGTGAGAAAACTTTTAAAAAATGCAAATACCATACCGGCGGGGGAAAAAAGGCTTTTATTCTTTCTTTCCTAGGTAGGTAAAACAAGGAAGTAACCAGTCTGAGTATTAAGCAGCAAACATTTCAATGCTGAAAAGAGATGAAGAAAAAAGTAATACATGATAAATATTGGATATAGTTATATGAGACTAAGGTACAGTGAAGCCAATTCCAAGTAAAAGATTGGAGTAGCCAGTAACTAAGTAATTAATAAAGAGCCAATTCTTTCAGTCTCACTGTGACATACAAAAAGTAGGAAATTCCGAAAAATTCAGTCTCCAAGCCAGGGATCAGATATGGCTGGAATGCATGCCGATTGATGACATACAGGACAGTTTGAGGATTTTACATGTTAATTCAGTGTTTGTCAATCTTGGCAACTTTTAGCAGTGTGGACTTCAACTTCCAGGATTCCCCAGCCAGCGATCTCCAGGAGATGATAAGCAGTGCTCGTTGTATATTAACTCCAATTTTGATGGGTACCCACAGGAAAAATTATAGCAAAAGTTGAAGTCCCTGATGTTTTGCAGGTTTTGATACTCTGACCAAATGCATATATCCACCTCCCCCATATGCTTCCATAGGAAGATAGCTTTATAAAAGTCTATCTCAAAATATGGTTCACAACTGACTGAACATTAGCTACTGCAGTATAATGGTTCACAGTATTGGACAAGGATCAAATTCAAGTCCATACTCAGCCCTAAACATTTATTGGCCAGTTACAGAAACATCCATCCATCCATCCATCCATCCATCCATCCATCCAGTCCTTCACACCATTCCTTTTTAATGCAAACAACATAAAGCAAAGCCCAGGAAAAAAGTAAGTAATAGTGAGCAAAAGAAATGACAAGAAATAAATGACAAAAGGAAATAGAACTAAAGTCCGTTAGTTTCAAGTGGTAGATAATCTGTATAAATAAATTATTCTTTACATCGACACTATTTATACCTCTACCCTTGTAAGCCAACCTTGTTTTCAATATGCCCATGGACCAATTCATGCACTGCCTTTAGTTCTTTCTTTAGTTTCTCTCTTCTCTTCTTATGACCTCCCTCTAATATTACAATTGTCAATCTTCCTCTTCCTCTTGATCTATTCACCCTTCCCTGATTTCCTTGGTGATTATATCGTCATTCATTCTATCTTTGACCAAACTACCACAATATATCATTCTTTTATACTGGTCACTCATTTTTGTTTCCAATCCACATTCCATAGAAGAGAATATATAGGTAGCTCAAGGTTGAACTGTGGAGTTCTTAGTGCTCTCTGAACTTGCAGATGTTTCATTACACAACTAGGTAACATCATCAGCACATCATCAGCACTGATGATGTTACCTAGTTGGATAATGAAACATCTGCAAGAAAACATCCAAGCTCAGAAAGCACCAAAAATTCCACAATCCACATTCATTCAGCATCCATTCATCCTTGGCCCCCTTTTCTTGTTTTATCACATGCATTTCATACATCACCACTGCTATAATTTACTGTTGCTTCTTCTGGCCAATGGTATTTTTCATCCATCTAATAAAAGAGGGCAGAAATATGCTCTTAAGCACAGCAAGGTTCATTTATTTCAACCAAGAAACAGATTGTTTATTACCCCATAACTTTCTACATCTTAATGGTTTGCCACCAATTTCCCCACTTTTAGTAAACATTTTCCAACAGGGTCTCAAACCTGTAACTTGCAGGTCACAGGGTGGGAGGGGGGGAGTGTCATCTAACATTTATTGCAGCCAGCTGTGACTCCCACAGCTGATGCCTGATACCCTTTATTTTTGAGTGACTTTTGTACCTATAAAAACCCTTCAGCATTGTGGCTTTCAAGCATATGAACTGTCCTCAAATGACTCTTGACACAATTTGCGTATGAGTCCTCTCTTCTATGAGGCACACACATTCATCTCCATGCTGTAATGTTTCACCACTGATGTGTAACTTGCAATCCTTTGCTCTATTTTCCATATCAGCCTTAGCTACCTTGGTCTTCAGTTTTGGATCTCTACCCTTTGTTGCATCCTTCAGTCCAACTAACATAAAATGTTTTGCTTTATGAAAATAACTTCGCAACTTGACCAAATACAGTACTGGGGGGGGGAAAGATGCAAATGCACCCATTTAATATACCAGTAGGTGGCGCTTGGTATATGAGGTCATTTTGCAGTAATTCCTGCATAATTCCTGAATTATGATTCCAGTAATCATAATTCCCCCCCCCTATTGTACAGTAGAAAGTATTTTCTTTTCTTGAGCAGAAAGCAGCTCTAAGTCGCAACTCTAATCTACCTTTAGCAAAACAGCAGTGGAGAGAAAAGATAATTGTTTTAAACACTGGCTTTCATTCATTTTTTAAGAGGAGAGCTTAGAATCTTAAAAGAGAAACCACAGTTGTCTGAAATGTCAGTGGTGTAAAGGAATATACGTATTACAAAATAAGCCAAAATAACTCCACAGAAGAGGTCTATAACCTTTAATTTCTCATGATCAGGACGTCGTAATCCTTTACATGTCTACTTAAAACTAAAAAGTGAGTTTGTATCCTAAGAGCACAAAATACATTTCCTTCCCTGAATGCTATGTAATTCTACTACAGTATACTCTTTTTAGCAAGGGATCAAGCCTATATAAGAAGTCCTTGACTTACAACCATTCATTTAGTGACCATTCTAAGTTACAATGGCACTGGAAAAAAAGTGAGTTATGACCGTTTTTCACAGTTACAACCGTTGTAGCATGCCTATGGACACATGATCAAACTTTGGAGGCTTAATAACTGGCATGTACAGTATTTATAATGGTTGCAGTGTCCCAGGTGATTTTCTCAGTGGTGGTATTCAGCTGGTTCGCACCGGTTCACACGAACCGGTTGTTAAATTACCCCCCCCACACACACACACACTATTAAAGTGGCTCCTGGGCACTGCGCTGCAGTGGAGAAATGGGCAACGGAGTGGCCGGTGCGAGGGAAGGAGAAGGCTGCTTTTCCTCTTTTTTCTCCCTGTTCCTCCTCCTTCCCTCATGCCAGCCGCTCTATTTCCCGTTTCTCCATTGCAGCGCAGCACCCAGGATCCACTTTGATGGGGGGGGTATAATTTAACAACCGGTTCGCCCAGGGTCAGTTTGGCCATCATGGGAGGCTCGTCCCGCATGTGCAGTGCAGCTGGAGGATGGGGATGGGCCACGCCTCCCACAACAGCCAACCTGACCCTGGGCGAACCGGTTGTTAAATTATTTGAATCCCACCACTGGACCTTCTGTCAAGCGAAGTCAATGGGGAAGCCAAATTCACTTAACAACCATGTAATTAACTTAATAACTGCAATGATTCACTTAACAACTATGGCAAAAAGGTCGTAAAATGGGGCAAAATTCACTTAACAACTGCCTTGGCTTAGCCACAGAAATTTTGGGCTCAATTGTGGTCGTAAGTCGATGACTATCTGTATTATCTAAATGGTTTTTCTTTGAGAATATGGGAATGCTTAGAGCATCTAATCTGCTCTGCAGCCTTTTTGTTATTATATCAATAATGGCTTTTCAAGTGACCACAACTTTAGGTTTGTACTTTATAATTAACTGCTTCTCTTTATAGTGCCATGTAAACTTAAGCATAAGCTGTTATTCAAGCATTGCACACTCATGGTAATCCCTAGATTTGAAAGCTTTTGAAAACTCAGAAGTAAAAAAGGAAGTGGCAAGAAAAACTCCAATCAGCCCAGTAACTATTGTTGAGTCACTGGGAGTTGGGTGGCAAGTACAGTAAATGTAATATATCATGGTTGGTCGTATCGTCAGTCAGATGTTTAGATTGGATTTCACATTTTTATCCAGCTATCTAATACTTCCCAAGAACCTGGGATAACTTGGGACAGGCAGACGTTGTCTTTTGATGGTGTTAAAGGTATTTATTTGGAACGGTTACATCCAATAGGAGCAGGATGCAACTGTTCCAAATAACGCTGCCTTTTGCAACCGACTGATGATGATTTTGTCAATATTGATGGTGTTCAAGTGCTGCTCCAGTTGTTTTGGGAACAGGCTGTAAAAAGAGAAGATGAGAGATTCGTACTTTCAGATTTGCAAGATTCTGTTAATGTAACCTTGCAATAAAGTACAATTAACTCATCAGGTTGTTTCCTGTCTGTTTACCTGGGAGGACTAACACCACTCTTGCAAGCCTGAAAGTACAAATCTCCCACCTTCCCTTTTTGCAGCCTGATCAATTATCATTGATCCTTCCTAAGTTCCTTTCTCTGACCACTAATCAATTGCAGGCTCTTCCCCTTCTCATTCCTTAGGCAGCATCTCTTCCCCTTATCCCTCAAGGTCCTGCTCACGTATCATTACATTTTCCCAGCATCAGATCCTTTTCCAGAGACCTAAGCCTTTGCATACTATTCCCAAAGTAGGATAATTTGAACCCGGTCATTTGTGCCCTGAGCGTGAACTCTGGGTTGATTTGGATGTGATGAGTGAGCCAGAATGGGCAAGATCAAGCACAAGAAGCTTATTTCAGGAACTGGGTAGTTTGTTGCCATGTTTGGCTGCTGCCCCCTAAAATAATGCTTTTCTATGTCTATAATAAAGATTGGATCTGATTCAATCTGGATTGATTGGTGCATTTGATCCATTTGCTTGCTTTCATGGATACAGTATGCTCAATGCTCAGTATATTATATTGTACTATAATAGTAGCATGCTGCTACACCTGAAATCTGGCAAGACATGAATTCAATCAGTTTGTTATTGAAAGGTGCTTTAGCTTTCAAAATTGTCATGATTGACTTTTCACCCTGTGAAATGAATACACAGAACACCCAAAGAGATCTCCTTCCCTTCCTGTTTTGGCTGGGCTATTTGTAATGCACTGGAATATGAGTTGGCTGGAAATGTAGAGAAAACAAAGGAAGGCTACAATCATAACTCAGGGAATTACAAACAAAATCACTACAGTCAAGCTTGTTAATGTCTCATTAGCATGCCTTTGCTTTTCTTGTCACACTTTATGTGTGCAGGTCCGTGGTGGCACAAACTGCAGCAGCCCTCAGCAGTGGAGGGCTGAGCCAAAAACTGCCAAGAGTGGCTCTCCAGAACCATACCCATCAAAGGTTTTCCCCTCCTGTCCCCCTGGTTTCACACTTTGTACTGTGTGAAAATATTTGCATTTGACATTTTGGAATACGTTTAAGTAAACGTTTGATGATGGGCTACCAGATCTCCCATTATTTGTTACTCTAGTTTGATGTTATTTATTGCCTTGTTTTATATTGATTTTAATTTATATAGTTAATTACTGGGGTTATGGTAATATGAAAAAGAGAGGGAGAGAGAAGGAGGAGGGGAAAGCACAAGAGGGAGGGAGAGGGAGAGGGAGAGGGAGAGGGAGAGGGAGAGGGATGGCCTGCCCTTTACTATGAACTACTTTTTGCCTCCTTGTGTCCCTATGCCAGGTAATTTTTTACTTCTTGCCAATACAATGAGCTCATCCATCCTCACCGGTCAGGTTCTGGATAATGGGATGCCAATAAGGGAGATGAACAGCTTTTAAAATAGCTTTTTGCACTGGCCACTAGCAGATTTCTGCTTCCTCTTTTGCTGCCATGGTAGCAATGACTTTGTAGTGCAGCTTGACTCATAGTGTAACCTTCCCTCATCTACCAAAGCCATTGCATGGGGCAGGGCATTTGATTTTGGTTTAGAGAACTTTTTGAATGAACAGGAGTCAAGAAAACAAAGATCACCTTCAATCATTACAGAAACTGAAGGAGTGTGCATTCTTACATGAAAACTACTGAGTTCCCCTTTATGAATTCTGGCCATAGAAGTAGTGATGAACATGTCCATGGTGGCAGATTCTTGTGAGAAGAGTTAGAAAACATGCCTTGGGTGTGATAGAACTAGAAAAGGTTCATTATTGCTTCTGGAGCTGCTATGTCCTCAGCCACATGACACTGGCTCTGGGCTTCCATGTGAGGGTATGCCTCACAGCTTCTAATCATCCCATTCAGAGATGCCCTTTCTCTCACTTTAATTTTGGTGAAGGCATTGTCTCCAGCCAACAGTAGTCTTGCACTTAGTGCCACTGCACCTTAGACATCCCAAAGTCACATCTCAAAGTCATAAATGGCTTGATCACACACTGTCTAAGAGGATATGCACTGTCCCCATTGGGACAGTAACCCTTCCTTGTGGGGCTTTCAGGGAGAAATTGACCAGAGTCCATAGCTGAATGGACTGCAGAGTTCCTACATACCTAATGGTGAATTCAACTGCAGCCTATTTCAGTGTCAATGAAGCTTCCACTCTGAGCCACCATATTCTGAAATAGCAGTGTAATGAATTCCAAGGAATGTCCTTGCTACTTCAGAAAAATGGATTAGTCTATACTGGGCATTATTTTGAGGAGATATTCTCCAGATTACATTGCCAAGTGACTCTTTCAATGGCAACAATTAAAACAGCATATTTCCTTCAACCAATGATGCAGATCCTGCCTTCCCTTGGTCCTTGGTCCATTGAATTGTGGTGAGATGGGTGGCTAGGTAAGCGAGTAAGTCAGAGGTGGGTTCCAACTTACCTCGCTGCCGGTTCACTCCCTCTCGCGCTGCGTGGGCGCGCCTCGTATGCGCAGTAACAAAAAATCCAAAGAAAAAAAAACAAGCCAAAAAAAAGATGGCGACCGCATGCACAGTGCCAGAAGTCGGCTTCTGCGCATGCTCAGAAGGGAAAAAAAAATCAAAAAAATTCAAAAAAAAGATGGCGCCCCCACGGACTGGCACCAACCGATCCAGTTCAGTGATGTCATCGTGATGTCACCAGCGGGCCACTACCGGTTCAGAAGAACCGGTCTGAACCAGGAGGAACCCACCCCTGGAGGAAGGAAGGAAGGAAGGAAGGAAGGAAGGAAGGAAGGAAGGAAGGAAGGAAGGAAGGAAGGAAGGAAGGAAGGAAGCAAGGAAGTAAAATGAGAAGCTCAAATCCCCAACATATTCCCTATGAATCTAACCCAAAGACTGAATAAGTGACTGTGAAAAACATTCCATAGTAAAAAGCTTAAGTACTTTCTGCAGTTCCTGAGGCAAGCCCAGCCTCCAATAGATCAAGCTTAATCTGCAGAGAAACTTCTACCATGATAGGAATGCTTCCTAAACCAAACTGATGAGCAACTTCCCTGCATGGTGGCTTTATTGTGAGCCATCATTGAGTAATAGCCACACTTTCTTCCACCGGATTGCAATGGCATAGCATTGGGTTTTGCAAAGCTAGTCTCCATCTCAGAGAGGGTATCATGCAACATCCTGAAGTCAGCAACCTACCATTCATCATCTCCAACAGTCAATATAGTCAAGGCAGTGGGGACTGGCTCTCTGCTGACAGGGATATGCCTCTGTTACCAAGTTCCATTTAGGATCTCAATAGTCCAAATGAGCCAGGAGAGAACAAAGTTCATATCACATCCGGGTTGCCCCCTTCCTCTTTGCCATTTCAGTTTCCTTCCCAGGAGGAAACAGATAGCCTGGAAACCTAGAAACTGGGCTGCTATGTGACCAGGACTATTTTCAAAACAGATATTCATGCTGCCTCCTAAATGTGTACTAATATTATTATATTATTGGTGTATAATATTAACATTGTAAGATGCCCCAAATCACCTCGTGATGAGATGGGCAGAAAAATTAAACAAACAAACAGACAGACAGACAGATAGACAGACAGACAGACATGGTATGGGAGTAGCAGTTCTGGTTTGAAAGGATGAATGGAGTACTGAGATGCGAAGTGATTGCTGTCACCACTGGGCACCATAGACATGGACACATAGGCATGTTGCCAGTTCCTGTGCTACTCTTGGTGTCGACACATGTACCTGGGGGGAGAGGGAGATACGGCGTGACGGTTGGTAACACACCGATCCGTGGGAGGAGGCGGGCGGTAAGGCATTTATCTCCGGCACTTCAGCATCCTGGCAATGGCGGATGACGTCACAGCAGCCGGCGCACAGCATGGAGCCGAGCGGGCCATTTGAAGCATGCCGCTGAACAGCTGAGAGGGGGAGGGATTAGAGCGCCGGATGAAGCAAGCCGTTTGAACAGTGTGAGGGGGAGGGATTAGGGCGCCAGATGGTGGTTTGGTGGTGGAGTGGTTTAAAGTGTATAAATTGCACTGAGAGGCAGATGCTCTCAACGCTGACTTTCTCTCGGCCCAGCTAAGCCAAGCCTGTGCCCTGATGAAAGAGAAAGTCAGCGCTCTCCTTTCTTCTTTCTGGGCAGTTTGGATCGGCATGGCGGAGGGAAAGTCTGTGGAAGAATTGGCGACAGAGATTGTGGCAGAGAAGAAAGTGGAAGAAGAGCGGGAGATGCCTCAACCAGACATTCAGACCCCAACTAAGGAGGGTGGAGTCCCGCCAGGATCTAACCGAGTCTCAGTGGTATCTGGAGATAGTGAGGATGAGGATCCGGAGGATCCAATGGTAAGTGACCCCATTCATCCTTTTGTGATTCAGGTGATCGTCCAGAACCTCCACACATCCAGAAGGGTTAGCCAAGGGGCCTTAATTGATTCCGGCTACACTCGGTGTTTACTCCGCCATGCTGTGGTTGATGATTTAGGGGTTAACATTGTGAAATTGTGTCAGCCCATAAAGTTCGAACAAATGGATGGCTCCATGCTGGGAGGGGCACCAGCTACCCATGTTACTGAAAAAATTAAACTAAAATAGGGGACCATTGGGAAGCCATTAGGTTTATAATTGTGGAACATATGGTTGAACCGATCATTTTAGGGTTGTCTTGGCTAGACAAATGGGAACCGACTATCTGGTGGGAAGGGGGGTTCCAGAAGTTGAGGTTGGCATTAGGGCCCGAGCCACCAACAAAAGGATGGAGGGCTGCATTTGTGTGTTGATTTTCGTGGGTTGAACGGGGTATGTGTGGAACATTTATATCCACTTCCGCTCATGAAAGACCTGCTTGCCACGTTAGCAATGGGAAGGGTTTTCACTAAACTTGATCTGAGGGAAGCGTATTACCGGGTGCGTATCCGACCAGGCGATGAATTGAAGACAACATTCAATTGTCCACTGGGGAGCTATCAGTTCCAGGTGATGCCATTTGGGTTGCAGAGAGCCCCGGCTGTGTTCATGCAGTTGATAAATGAGGTCCTGCATGAGCATTTGTACCGGGGGGTACTTGTATACTTAGATGACATCTTAATTTACACCAAGACAATGGAGGAACACACCCAGTTAGTACGACAAGTATTGAAGAAATTACTAGATGCCAAACTGTTCGTGAAACTCTCTAAATGCGAGTTTCACCGAACTAAGTTGGATTATCTAAGTTATCGCATTTCTAGCGAGGGAGTGGAAATGGACCCTCAAAAGGTGAAGGCTGTTTTGGAATGGCAAGCACCGATAACAAGAAAACAATTGCAAAGTTTCCTCGGTTTTGCCAATTTCTATAGGCAATTTGTTCCATCCTTTGCCCGGGTGGCTTTGCCCCTGACTGATTTGTTGCGTACTAAACCCACGACAACAACCAAACCATGACCCAACCAAGCTCTACATTGGACAACAGAATGTCAGCGTGCATTTGAAGAATTAAAAACCCTCTTTGCTCGTGAACCTATACTGAAACACCCTAATCAGGCGTTACCTTTTGTAGTACAGGCAGACGCAAGTGATGTAGCTGTAGGGGCTGTCCTGTTACAAAAGAATAGTAAGGGTGAGTTCCAACCCTGTGCATATACATCACGCAAGCTCACGCCAACAGAGCAAGGATGGGCAATTTGGGAAAAGGAGGCATTCATGGTACGTTGGGCACTTCTCACATGGCGGCACCTTCTGGAGGGCGCATGGCAACCGTTTGAGGTGTGGACCAACCACAAAAACCTGGAAGCCCTCCAAACACCAAGGAAATTGTCCCCGAAACAGGTGCGGTGGGCCCAATATTTCCAATGGTTTAAATTTAAATTGAAGTACGTTCCGGCTGGAAAGAACTTTATGGCTGATGCTTTGTCTCGTCTTCCGCAATATAATAGTAAACGGGAAGACGTAGTACAAGCCATGATAAACCCTAGTCAGCAGATGGGAAGGGGAGTAGAGGGGGATCCATTAAATATGTGGCATGATGAACTGAGAAAGGCGTTGTCAACGGACCCTTGGCTAGCTGAGCATATGACCTTGTTAACTAGCAGAGAAGGGTTCACCTGGAAGGGAGACAAGTTATATGTGCCCATAAGCCTTTGGTCCTCAGTGTTAAAGAGGTGCCATGATGTTAAACCAGCTGGACATTTTGGCTTTCTGAAAACATTACATCTTACTAGACGACAATTTTGGTGGCCACGGATGAGGGCAGAAGTTGAGGCCTATGTACAAAGTTGTCCGGTCTGCACAGTAAACAAATCACGGCCAGGTAGACCATTAGGGTTGTTACAACCAGTAGCGATCCCGGTAGGCCATGGGATGAAATTGGGATGGATTTTATCGTCGATCTCCCAGAAAGTAATGGGCATACCGTAATATGGTAATAGATTTATTTTCAAAACAGGCCCACTTCATCCCATGCAGTGGTATACCTTCAGCAAGACGGTTGGCAAAAATGTTTATCCAACACATCTACCGCTTGCACAGGATACCACAGCGCATAATTTTGGATAGAGAAGTACAGTTCACTGCCAGGTTTTGGCGGAACTTCGTACAACTAATAGAATCATCACAGGGGTTAAGCTCTGCATTCCATCTTAGCACCAATGGAGTGACGGAGAGAGCCAATGCCATGATAGAACGCTACTTAAGGTGTTATGTCTCATACCAGCAAGCTGATTGGTCAAGCCTTATACCCTTCGCCGAAGTAGCTTATAATAATGCTGTACACCATAGTACTGGTCTCACCCCCTTCCAGGTGGTGTATGGGATGGAATTTCCCGCTATTCCGGAATTAGAGCTTAACCTCCAATGCTCAGAAACTCTGAAAGAGTGGGCTTATAAGATTCGGGAAGTGTGGCCCCTGGTGAAAGGAGTATTAAAGCAAGCGGCCAAGGAATATAAAAGATATGCTGATAAGAAACGGGCAGACCATAAGCCATTCCAGGTTGGGGACTGGGTATATTTATCAACTAAATATCTAAAACTCCGGACACCAAGTAGGAAATTGGGTCCTAAATACCTAGGCCTGTTTACGGTGACCCGTGTGATTAACCCTGTATCGGTGACTTTGAAATTTCCACCTTTATTGGGCAAAGTCCATCCTGTCTTCCACATTAGCCTACTTAAACCTGTGGAAGTCAGTAGATCCCTCCCGACACCTCCTGGGCCCGTTTACATGGACCACTACAAAATCAACGAGATCCTTGACTCCAGACTGTTCAGGGGCAGACTACAATACCTAGTGTGCTGGAAAGGGTATCCCTTTACAGAGGCTACCTGGGTGGCGGCGCATGACATTAAAGCTGAGCGACTGCTGCGGCGGTTCCATCGAAAATATCTGCATAAACCAGGGGGCCTCTGGGGTCGTTCAAACACTACTAACCTTTCTGCTTTATCCCTTGCAGGTGGACCCCTGGTAGAGGGGAACCACCTGTCGAGCCAGGGCTCGACACATGTACCTGGGGGGAGAGGGAGATACAGCGCAACAGTTGGCAACACACCAATCCATGGGAGGAGGCGGGCGGCAAGGCATTTATCTCTGGCACTTCAGCATCCTGGCGACGGCGGATGATGTCACAGCAGCCGGTGCACAGCATGGAGCCGAGCGGGCCATTTGAAGCATGCCGCTGAACAGCTGAGAGGGGGAGGGATTAGAGCGCCGGATGAAGCAAGCCATTTGAACAGCTGTGAAGGGGACAGATTAGGGCACTGGATGGTGGTTTGGTGGTGGGGTGGTTTAAAGTGTATAAATTGCGCTGAGAGGCAGATGCTCTCAGCGCTGACTTTATCCTAATCTGGTTCTGCACGGACTGAGCACTTGTCTGTAGCGTGATTAAAGCTGAACGCAAAACCCTTGAAGTGTGGGTATTCAGTCATTTACAGCCAATACCGCACAGGCTTGGCTTAGCTGGGCCGAGATTTGGGGCCTTCATTTCCACAGGTGCTGGGCTATACATTCTGACTTCCTACATTGCAATCATTGTGCTCCTAAATCCAGTTTCAATTTCATGTTTCACTCTTCATGTTTTATGCTGCTCAGCTTTAAGCAAGTCACACTAGTTTCTGTATTGTTTCTTGCACGCTGGCCTAGTCCTTCCCTTCTCTGATGAAGGATGACTGGCCTACCTCCCAAGAAATTTTGAAGTATGTTGCAATTGTTCCATTGAGGCACCTGTGCTTTTTCTCTGGTCCTGTGCCTGCCCCTGCAGAATCTCTCATGAGTGACGGTAATCCTGTAATCTCTTATGAATGAATGTAATACTTGCATGCCTGTGGAAAACTGACATTGGGGTGCAAGTGTTCCCCTGCTGTTTCTGGGAAGAGATCTATCTTTATTCTTGTGGCTCCCCTTGACTCATCCTGGGAACAGCCACTTCCTGAGCTTTGCGCTGTTGCTCATGTTGAAGGCTGGGTTGTGTGCTTGACATGAATCTTGATTAAACTCATGAATGATTCCCTGTCACAGAATAAGCCACCTGGATTCTCCTGCCAGCTATTAGGTGAAGCAAGAAGAAAAGATAGCTGCCCAGAGAAGTGAAGATAAAGGAGGGAGCAAAACTGGATAGATATGAAGCCAGGAGAAAAAGTAACTGGACAGGAAAGAAAATGGACAACTCTACTATCCTATCCTAAATGTCGATCGAGCAACTGTGACATTTCTAAATATATGTGAATTGTAAACAGTGCTCTATCCTCCAAATAGGCAAGGCATGAAGAATAGAAATTCCCCTTGGATGCAAGAAGGAAATTTTTTCGCTTTCTTGCAAAATCAGAAAGAGACAAAAGGAATAGCTTTGGAACAGTCATCTGCCAACAAAGCACAAGGCTCAGTTGCAACAGAGAGGTTGTCAGCAATGCCCTTAAGATCCGTCTAACAATTCATCCGAAACAATTTCTGCAAGCTTCGGAACGTTCCTTAATCCCATGACCTCTTCATAAACTGGTATGGTGTAGATGGGATCAAGGATATAAAGTGTTGAGAGGAGAAAAGCTCATTGGGAGCGCCTAGTTGAGGCCTTTAAGCTGGAATAATTCTGATGAGTTCACATCAGAGGTGGGTTCCTACCGGTTCTAACCGGTTCTTTAGAACCGTTAGTAAACCGGCGATGACATCACAGAACCGGTTCTTTCGGTGTCTCCGTGAGTGCCGCCATCTTGGATTTTGCTTCTGCGCATGTGCATAAGCGAATTTTTGCTTCTGCGCATGCGCAGAAGCTATTTTTTGATTGCTGTGGGGGGGGCGCGCAAAGCGCACGTGCGCACACAGCGCGACCCTGAGTGAACCAGCAGCAAAAGGATCCAGAACCCACCCCTGGTTCACATCATTTTATTGAGAGGCCAGATGATGTTGACTTTCATTTGTCCATCTGGAAGCACCCAGTGGTTTAAGATATAATTTAAGGTTATAAGAAAATTCTTCAATCAGTTGGTGGTTTTTGGAGCCCAATGTTGCCTGTTTTGGTTAGTAGCCGGTTCCAAAATATTTGGCTACAGCTTTTCCCCAGCTGTGAATTCAAAAATCTAGAAATGCCAGGACTTCCCCCTAGAGCCAATCCCACAGAATAGCTACAGTATGAATAAAACTGTATGAATAGAAGCATTGGTGTTTAGAGGAGGACTTCATGTTGCCCATCATCCTATGGATTCTTATGCTCACCATGTAAGTTAATATTATAAAAAGAGAAACATTATTTTTAATTCAGAAACCATCCCTAACACATGCATTTATGAGTCTTGAATTTTTAAAATGTTAAAATGTGCCTGCTATTCCTGAGGGTTTGTTTCTCTGTATTGCGAAAGGTTAGTTGAAACAAAACTGAGACAGCAGTAAAACTATGTTACAATTATGTAAGTATTCTGTTACCTCAGACACTACCTTCAAAGTCTTTCCATAAACATGGTGGCATTAAAAGCTTTTTCAACTCAATCTTCAAAATAGATTAGACTTTATCTCCAAGAATTTCCATCCATCACAGGGGTGAATTCTAGAATTTGATGCTGAAGGCTCGAGATTGGAGGAAAGATTATTAAATTTCAACAAAGGATGAAGTTATGTGTTGCTAATGTGTCTCAATATCACCTAAATAAAACAATGGAATCAGTGCTATAATAAAGTAATGGGCCATTTCAACACAGGTGAAGGAGAAGGAGTGGCAGAATCTGGGGATGGAATCAAAAGAGGAATCGGCCACAGACTAAGTCCAACCCCTCTTGAATTCCGTTAACCCTTATCTAGTGCCAAAATAGTGCTTTTAGTTGAGTAGATTCCTGTGCATAGGTGTGAGCAATATATCAGAATTATATTACATTATAGAATAACAGAGTTGGAAGAGAGCTTGGAGATCTTCCAGTCCAACCCTGCAATAGCAATAGCAATAGCAATAGCAATAGCACTTAGACTTATATACCGCTTCACAGTGCTTTTACAGCCCTCTCTAAGTGGTTTACAGAGTCAGCATATTGCCCCCAACAATCTGGGTCCTCATTTTACCCACCTGGGAAGGATGGAAGGCTGTGTCAACCTTGAGTCAACCTAAGCAGGAGACCCTATACCATTCTCAACAAAGGGCTGCTCAATCTCTTCTTAAAAGCACCCACAACTTCCGGAGGCAAGCAATTAAATCAGTTTAATTGGAAGTTCACGTGTGGTCCTGATCTTTCGCACCCAACAACAGGGACTTGATACTATCTTATAGCATTACCCAGCCAAAGCTGCAATGATACATTGACACATGTGTAGGATGAGGCTACCAATATAAAAAAGGCCATAGACAATGCTGCATTGACTCCTGCCTCTGGTCCCCAACTTGTTCATAACCTCCTCTTTCTGAATTTGCTAAATGAAATTGCCAATCTATCACAGGGATTGAGGTGGGGTTGGAGGACCTTTTCATATGTCATCTGTTATATAACATCTTAGCTGGTAGCTAGATATTTAATGTTTGCCAAAGTCAGCAACATGACTAGTGTTTAATGCATATGCTGAATAGCTGTTGTACATTTACCACCATATGTGCCAGTTTGCTATTTGTAAGATTGCAAGATAGGTGCATTCATGGTTCTTCATGTCTGCTCTCTGGACTTGAGGGCCGAGAGAGATGGAGCAGAATAAAATGAGAATTTGGTAATACCCTTTTTTTTCCCCCAGTAGCTCCCTCCACTCTGACCTGTTCTAAGCTCAGCACCTTGGTTGTATCTGAGATACAAAAATTGATCCAGGAGAGATGAAATAAGTGTCCTAATTTTGATCCAAGAAACAGGGGGGCTGACAAACCCTTGGAAGTTGTGCAGGCCCCAGCTAAGCCTTCCTTCTCTATCTTTGAGCTCTTTCTCCTGTGGCACCACAAATATGCATCCAAGATTTGATGGCATTTCATGGCACAGATTCCAATTCATTCATTCCATGACCTCAGCCACTAAATTAGAGCTTTACAAATCTCTAATTGCAAAAGAAGTATTGAGAAGTATTGTTATGAAAGGATTTACGTTACTACAATTGAATCTCTCTTGCTAACTACAGGAAACAAGCCTTACTTCATACCAGACATATTGTAGAGAAAGGCGTTGCCATGAGAAGTGGATGCTGTGTGTAAGTAACCCCCTTTTTCTTCTTTTCCAGAGTTGCATGAAAGATATTTATAACTGACAGGGTTTCATGAATTCTGTTTGTGACTGGCGGGCTATAATTTTGTATGAAAGCTCTGTACTACAAAGGTAATATTTCAAGAATATTAAGTAACAAGGAGCACGCAGCTGTGTCTGATTTAGAAAATCAGATCTGTAGCAAAGAACTTGGTACTCTCCAGAAATTCTGGATCTCATCATGGTGGCTAGGTCTGATGGGAACTAAAATCCCAAATATCTGGAGGACGTCAACTTGCCTCACTTTTATTGCCTCCAAAGACTTTATTTCTAAAAAGAAAAAGCAATGTACGGATAAATAGGGCCAGGAGGAAAAGGGTCTATCTTCTAAGAGATGTGTTTTGATTGGCCATGCCCATCGTGTCAGCCATTTTGCAATCTGCTCTCCAAATTTGAAGGCTGCTTACAGTTCAAAAGAGCTACTTCTGTACACTTTCATGTCACAAATTCCATATTGGTTTCCATCTGTAAAACATGAAGTTTTTTTTTTTTTAGTATTTTCCATTCAGAGGGGGGTTCCTCCCAGTTCGCACCAGTTCTATAGAACCGGTAGCAAACCACTGGTGATGTCATGGAGCTGGTTCTGTCGGTGCCGGTCCGTGGATACCGCCATCTTTTTTTTGGATATTTTTTGGGGGAATTTTTTGCTATTTTTTCTTCTTCTGTGCATGCGCAGAAGCCGAGTCCCTGGCACTGCGCATGCACCACCAACTTGTTTTCAGCTTTAAAAAAAAAATTGCGAATTTTTGTCACTGTGCATGCGCGCACACACAGCCACACGGCGCGCAATGCACGCGCAGCCATGCGGGGCGGGAGGAAGTGAACCGGCGGTGAGGTAAGTTAGAACCCACCCCTGATTCCATTCCATTTCTCTTGTTGCTGAATTGTGTTTTGATTGGTCAGCATTACATGGAGGAGAGAGAGAGAGAGAGAGAGAGAGAGAGAGAGAGAGAGAGAGAGAGTGTTTTGAGTTTCCCCAAGGTTGCTAACCCCCTCCCCTTCTACTATGTGCAATGCTGCTTTCATTAATGAGCAACAGCATTCAGGTTTGAACATCAAAAACGGAAGGAGTGATTCTCTGACCTCAGCAGGTACCACCCTCTCTATTTTTGCAGGAATAATTGTTCTAATGCAACTTTCCAATTGGGGAAGGCAAACTCAGGCATGCGGAGCCAAAATAGCCTGTGAGGGCAAGTCATCCTGCCATCTTTGCCTATGCATCAGGAATGACTGTACAGTCCAGTAATCCAGTAAAAGGGCTTCATTAAAAAAAGAGGTAATATAAAGAGACAGCTGAGAATAGTGCTTCTTAGGTACACTGTTAATAAGTCATCTTTGTATGCAAAACAAAAACAAAAAAAACCCCACAAACACTTTCATTCTGCACCAGCTCCCACTTTATTGCTATTTCCATTACCCTCTGGATGCCAATGGCATCTATTCTTTCTTTGCTGGTCACTTCCAAACCTTGTCCTGCAGAAAGCATTCACAGAGAGGGGATATACTCTGTCTCTATCATCTCTGCCTCCATCTCTATTTATATTTATATCTATATTTATCTGATTTGACCAATTCATGTATACAGTATTGTTCACTCTTCTATTGAATATTATATTGGAACTAATAACACTCATACTCTCTTATTTTCAGAGATCACGTTAAAAGCAAGTAAATTAAGTTGCATAATTCAATTTATAGGATGTCAGTAGTCATCTGGGTTTGGAAGCCAAACAGGGATAACTCTGGTTACTACTTGGAAGGGAAACTACCTGGAAATTCCAGGACTGCAGGCTAGATTAAGAAGTTATACACTGGAAGAAGACAATAGCAAAGCATTTCTATACTATTGGCCAAGAAACAGAATGGGTATGACCATGAAATTAAGATTAGAGTTCAGTTAAAAGAGACATCACCTTTATATGATGGAACAAGGAGGTGTCTATAGTGGGTGAAATAAAAGTATGAGGTTTGATATTTAGTAGGTAAATTGACCTACCTTCATTGCAAAATATACTTTGCAATTACACCGTACGTGGGCACACAAACGAGGCTTATGTTGCATTTGCCTGCAGCCTGATATGACCTGGTCATGAACCATATGGATAATTGTATATCAAACTGTTGAGAACCATCTCTAATCTCTTCTTTCACGCTATTGTTCAGGTGGAAATGGATGACACTGGGAAATCCAAGTCAGAAATCTGACCAATAACTCTTATTGCAGTACATTTCTTGCTGCGAAATATTCAGGGTTCATAATAGAGAAGGTCTTCTCTGAGATAATAGTCAGACTTTTATATGACCTCTCGAGGAAGGTCATCACAACATATGTTCAGGTGACAGCTGAAAACAAATCAAAATATATGTAAAAATTACTCATTTCCTAGTACATTTCACATTTGGTTATTTTAAGCTGGTGGAAAAGTTGGAGCTTCTAAATTCTATCCTGCAGGCTTTTTGTAAGGTCAGAGTTCTGAATTATTTTAAATACACCATTAACTGTTTGAACATTTATATATATTACTTTGGATTTTGGGAGCTGAAGGTGTGGTTTATAAACCTTTTAAATAAATATGTGCAGTTAATTTGCAAATCCTAGTTCATTTTTACTTTTCAGCATAACTTACTCAATGTTCAATTAAATGTCCCATTACTAATTGAACATCAAGCCTCCATTATTACATAATCCATTATTTATGACTTCACCCATTTACAAATCCTTATTTTTGTGCTTAAATAACAGCAGAATTGTTCAACGGCAAATCAGTTTATCCTCTATGAACCCTATTGGTGTTGAGTACCTAACAATGACTGACACATATCTGATAGCTAACCCTTGTAGTTTTACAATTTTGTTTGATCAAACTGATTCAGACTAAATGAAGATTTCAACCGAGTTGCAATTCTAAGGTTATTTAAAAAAAAAGAAATGAGCCCCAATTATTCATATTTCTCATTAAAAAGAAAGAACATCCTCCTTCATTCACCAGTCAAGACCTTTGGTTTTCAGATGCCCTTATAATGCCACCAAGTTTTATTCCCCTGAAAATGTAAAATATGATAAATAGTTAAATATGTTTGAAATTATGGATTAAATCTTATAATCATAATTGAGATCCCAGGTTATGGATTGATATCCTATCCTTGCCAGCATATATCTTTTCCCCTTCCTGACCAGAGGTGGGTTCCTCCCGGTTCGGACCGGTTCTCCCGAACTGATAGCGACCTGTTGGTGATGTCACGATGACATCACAGATCCGGTTCGGTCGGTGCCAGTCCGTGGGTGCCGCCATCTTTTTTTTTTTTAAATTGAATTATTTTTTTTGAATTTTTTCTTCTTCTGCGCATGCGCAGAAGCCGAGTTTCCAGCACTGTGCATGCATCGCCATCTTGTTTTTGGCATTTTTTTTATTTTATTTTTTGCACTGCGCATGCGCGTGCACCCACGAGGTGCGGGCGTGCCCATGCGGCGCGGCCACACGGCACAGGAGGAAGCAAACCGGCAGCGAAGTAAGTTAGAACCCACCCCTGTTCCTGATGTATATAGGTAAAAATGCAATTTAATTTGCAGT